>CM062804.1:1189058247-1189490004 GCA_031772625.1 Pinus tabuliformis
AGACGTTTCATATCAATTTGGAGTGTGTGGTTTTTAAATCGTAACTTTGTAAAGTCATTTTAATCCAAGTTTTTGAATTTGAGTGGAATATAAATCTCCTTTTATAATTTTAATTTAATAATTAATTTTTTTAAATATATTTTAAATACTATATAAATAAAGAAATGTTAATATTTTATTTTTATTATATTTTTTTAAATATAATTTAGATGAAGAAAATTATTTATAAATGATAATAATGATAATGGTTTCGACTAGATTTGAAAATGGGTGGAATTATGAACCTAAATGAGCAAATTGCAAAGTCACAATTTTTAATAAAAATTGGCAAACCCATGGACAAGTTAAAAATGAGAGAAGCCCTTAACAAGGTTATTATTACCTACTTAAAAATAACAAAACCATATGTCACAACGTCATGATGACCTATATATGAATGCCAAAACCACAATATAATAAGGTTGTGCTTACTTATTTCAAAATAACTAAAATCTTAAAAAGAAATTCAAATTACCATAACATTTTATCTTTATAGTTTTACTTATTTTTAACCTATATATTTATATTTTCAACATTTATAATATATATAGTTTAAATATTTATATTTCCACCCTTTTTAATAAAAGAATCGTAAACTCAACGATCATATACTTATTTACAAATCCACTTATTTGGAATTTAAGTATTTATATTTCCACCTATTTTTAATAAAAGAATCTTAAACTTGGAGCTCACCATTATGATGAGTAACGTTGGAGCTTTACCATAATAGCGAGTGCTACTGTCCACGACCAACTTTAACCTGTTTAACCTTTGAAATGAACACCCATATATATTTATGATTTTTCCATATTGTAACTTCATACATTATTGTACCCATGCCTAGAACAACAAAGTGTGAGAAAAAAAACATTTAATTTTCATGATTTTGCCATTTTAGAACTTCATCCATTATTCCATCCATGCCCACAACAACGGTACTTGAGAGTGTGAGTAGTGTTGTGCAGGTTGTCGAACATGGAATCCAACACAACATAATTTAGAACTTCATGCATTATTCCACTATGCCTAGAACAACAAAGTGTGGGAGTAAAAGCATTTAATATTCATGATTTTGCCATTTTAGAACATCTTACATTATTCCACCCATGCCCAGAACAACCAAACGTGAGAGTGTGAGTAGGGATGCCCAAGTTGTAACATGAAATTTAATATAACACAATTATTTGGTGTGGAGATTTGTTGTAATTACAAGTTTAAATTGTGAAATTTTTTATAATTAAAATGCTTTAAAAAACTTATTTGTTGTGGAGATTTGTTGTAATTACAAGTTTAAATTGTGAAATTTTTTATAATTAAAATGTTTTAAAAGTTTTTTAAAGTGTCAAAAACTTAATTTAAATAATAAAAATAAAAAAATTACGGAAAACTAAAAATAATAAAAAATTAATTGTGTGAAGATATGTAAATTTGTTTTATAACTCAGTATGGAGAAAATGTGTAAATTTGTTTTACTGATTATTTGTATAAAGGAAATGCATATCCATCAGATTAAAATTTCACTAATATCAACTAAAAATCTGAATAAAATCCACTTAACCCATAACTTATAACCATAAAAATAAACAATTAAAAATTCATTACCATAACAAATTCATTCTATGACACCAGCTGGAAAAGTGTTCATTATTTAACACAATGTTCATCCCACTCGCTACATTTATATTAGTTCTCAATCGTTGGATTGCTGCTCTCCATTATGAACCACCTATCATGGAAATCCTCTCCATTATGAACCAGCTATCATGGAAATCCTGCTTTTGTCTTTGATGAGACTCCACAAAAATTTATAAGCATTCCAATGGAATGCATAAAAAATGGAGCTACAACCCACCAACGGTTGTTCGAGGCTGACTCCCTAATATGAAATTGCGAATTTGATATTCGGAAATAATTTTTCGTGGGAGAGGATTGTGCAGAATCCATTACACTCTGTGGTTATGATAAAATGGTTGTTTAACAGTGAGTAATGGGTTAGGAAAATATATATTAGTGGTTAAATTTTATTTTCATAAAAGGAAAATAAATATTCACGCTAGATTAGTATTATTATATAAAATTTTCAAGTTTGTTTCATAAGACTGTGTTAGCAGATTTCGTATTCTATAATTCAGTTAGGTAGATTTAAATGTAAATTTAATTTAACATGTAATGTTTAATATTTAATATTTTAATTTAATGTAGGTTTACTTTAAAAATCAATATAATTATTATTTTTATCTAATGTTGGTCATTTTTAATCTAATTATACATAAAAAGAAATATGGTAATAAATAAAAATATAAATAAACTAGAGGCATGATAAATAAATAAAACCTCTTTTTATATAAAATAGGTATAAAGAGATATTGTAAATAAATAAAAATATATCAAATAGAATTAGAAATCAAGTGAATGGGCCAAATACTATGGACCAAATTATTATTAATACCATGCAAAAAAATATTAATAACCCTAATATTAATATTAATATTTAATATATTATAATATTAATATTATTCAATTTAATAACTTTGGATAATACTATATTAATTTTGTTATATTAGAATATATATTAATATATCATGATACATATATTAACTCTACATATATATGGGAGGGAAGAAAAAAAACATATAATGATATGGGAGGGAAGAACAAAGACATAGAATGATAGGGGTGGAGAAACAGAGGGAATGATATTATGAAAGAGAGGGGAGAGGAGGAATGAAGAGAGAGAGAGGGAGAGGGTAAGAGAGGTAGAGAGTAGAGAAGGTATGATACGCACCGAGATACCTAAAGATGGAGGTGGGAGAGAGAGAAGGAGGGGGGGAAGGAGATCGTGAGAGGATTGGAGGGGGGAGAGAGAGAGAGATGGGGGAAGAGAGAGGGACGTAGAAGAGAAAAGGAGAGACAGGACTTGTGAGAGAAGAGGGATAGAGAAATGGAGTTGCAGAGGGAGAGAGGGAGGAAAGAAGAAAGACATAGAGAGTGAGAAGTGGAGAGAGAGAGTGACAAGGGAATGATGGAGAGAGAGTATGTATGTTTAGGTGAGATAAAGAGACATAGAAGGGGATATGGAGACAAGGGGGGGTAGAAGGAGACAGAAGGATAAAATGAGGGATATAGTAACATAGTTGGAGAGGGAGAGAGAGAGAGTGATAGGGGGAGAGAGGAGGATTGGGGTGAAAAGACAGAGAGAGAGAGAGAGATATAGGATTGGATTAAAGAGAGGGAGAGAGGGGGGAAGAGAAAGGGAAAGAGAGGAAGAGAGTGATGGTGGAAGAGAGAGAGAGAGAGAGAGAGAGAGAGAGAGAGAGAGATGAGAGAGAGAGACGAGGTAGGAGAGAGAGAGAGAGAGAGAGAGAGAGAGAGAGAGGACTTGAGATAGGAGGAGGAGGAGGGAGGGATAGAGAGACGGAGTTGGAAGGGGGGAGAGAGAGGGGGAAGAAGAAAGACATAGAGAGTGAGAAGTGGAGAGAGTGAGGGAGTGATAAGGGAGATATGGAGAGAGAGCTTGTATTTTTGGGGGTGAGATAATGAGTCAAAGAAGGAGAGATGGAGAGAAGGGGGGAGAGAAGGAGAGGGAGAGGCATATAGTAACAGAGTTTGAAGGTGAAGAGAGGGGGGGGTGGAGAGAGAGAGATGTGAGAGAGAAAGGAAGAGAGGGAGATTGTGAGAGAGTGGAGAGAGGTAGGGAAAGATATATGGAAATGAAGGGGGAGAGAGAGGGAGGTAAGAAGAAAATCATAGAGAAATAAAGGTGGAGAGAGAGAGAGGAAGTTATAAGGAAGATGGAGAGAGAAGGAGAGAGGACAACGAGAGGGAAGAGAGATAGAAGCAAGGGAGAGGGAGAGAAGGGGAAGAGAGAGAGGGAGAGAGGAGGAGGGAGTGATAGATAGATAGATTGGAGTAAGAGAGTGTATGTTTTGGGGGTAATATAAAGAGACATAGGGAGATAGAGATATAGATGGAAGGTGAAGATAAAGAAGAGGGATATTGAGACAGGGAGGGAGAGACGAATATATTGATAGATATGGAGTGAGAGAGTGTGAGTGCTTGGGGGCAGTGAGATGAAGAGGCAAAGGAGATATGGAGGGGGATATAGAGATATATATGGAGGGGAGAGAGAGGAAGAACATTTATTGCACTAGATGCATTATTTTTGTGTAGATGGTGATTTCTAATCCTATTTGATTTCTTGCACTGATGCATTGATTTTAGTGTAGATGTTGATTTCTAATGATATTTGATTATTTGTACTAGATGCATTGATTTCAAATGTAGATGAATTATAATCTTATTTGATTACTTACACTAAATACATTTGTTTGAGTATAGATGGTGATTTCTAATCATATTTGATTTCTTGCACTAGATGCATAATTTCAATGTAGATGTTGATTTCTAATTATATTTGATTGCATGCACGAGATGCATTGATTTCAATGTAGATGATTTCTAATCCTATTTGATTGCTTGCACTAAATGCATTAATTTCATTGTAGATAGTGATTTATAATCCTAATTTGATTGCTTTCACTAGATGTATTGATTTCAGTGTAGATGTTGGTTTCTTATCTTATTTACTTACTTTCACTAGATGCATTTATTTGAGTGTATATTTTGATTTCTAATCATATTTGATTACTTTCATTAGATGCATTGATTTCATTGTAGATGTTTTTTTATAATATTATTTGATTTCTTGCATTAGATGCATTGATTTCACTGTATATGTTGATTTTTGATTTGATGTAATTGGATGTATGATGGTAAATTTCTTTTGAAGCGATTGGATTAATAACATGAATTGATTTCATTGTAAGCACAAAAAAAAAATTATTGATTATTGACAATGTACATTGATTTTTGTGTTATGTATTCAACCTATTAATATTGGAGAGCAAGAGAGACAAGGTATGATGTTTACTACAACGACTCGAGCTAAATATTTAAATGGTTTACGATTTCAACTGTCCTTTTCATATAATCAATATAAAAGTATGACAAAACTAATAAGGGTGACAATAAAAATAGTAGAAGAAAATAGTTTGAGATTGATCACAATGAAGACCATTTGTAATTGATTACATTTTTATTATTCACAGTTTCTATCATTCAACACTATTACATTGTAACTTTGCATTCAAAATTTTTATTTCATCAATTTTCATCATTATTGACAATATTTATCATCTCAACAAATTGAGGTAACTAAGAAAATTTAAAATTAAAATGACCAAATAAATCTCAGACATATTTAGCATATTTAAAATAATTATATTAATATTATATGTATTTAGATATTATTGATAAAATTAATCATATGTTCGATAGATTTTCCTTGGCCGCACATGACTAAAACCAACCTAGATCCATCTTAACTCCGGATCTATCAAGCGCCGAGAGGGATCAAATATCTCGAGGTGCAAACCTATTTTTTGAGTGAAAAACTTGAAGAAAGGTTTACACCATGATAGATTTGATCCCTCTTGACGTTTGATAGATCCAAAGTTAAGATGGATCTAGGCTAGTAGTTAGACAAAGCATTTCGTCTGTTTTTTTGAAAACCCATGGTTTTTAATTATCTCACTAGTTTGTTATTTCGTAGGCATAGAATGTGAGAAGTTTATTAGATGCTTTTAGGTTGTCGTCTGTCATTTTCATTCTCTATCATAGCCCTTTGTTTCGTTGTCATTACTAATGGTTATGGTCCTCTAGATACGATTATTTTTTTATTTTTTTTGTTTAAATTAGGTTTCGACACCCTAAAAAACTTTTGGGGCACTTTGATTGTGGAAAGTTTACAATTCAAACTTGTAATTCCAATAAATCTCTACATCGATTTTAAAAAGATAAAATGTAGAAAACCTTCCAAAAAATATAACAAATAAACTATGGTTATAAAATTATAACGAATTACTAAAAATGTTCAACATAAAGAATAGTGAAATCACCACCATTCACCTTTAAAAGACTGTTATTAACATTTATGTAATATTTATCTTGTTATATAACATTGAATGTTATGCAGGTCACTTCATCATCATATAACATTAATCACTCCATTACTATGTAACATTGAATGTTGTGTGAAGGTATATATATGACTTGGAAATATAATTCCTACTTGTCTGAGTTGTGATTCTTTCTATGTAAAGGAGTTTGTTCCTATTATTTAGGAGTTGTGGTCGAGATATTCTCTCAACCAAGTGATTGTTAGTCCATGTTAGTCTACCTATCATGAGACAACACTTTATGTATATATATAATATGGTCAATGTAATTTTAGTGTGCATTATTCAATTTTAAGTTGATATCATAGCTTGTTTGAGCCTGGGACCTTGGCCCCTCCTAGGCCACATAAATAAGGAAGTATTTGTGTATTTTTTTATTTGTTTTGTATGTCGATTAATCAACATTGTGAGGGTCGAGGGAGTGTGGTGCTCTGTGATATTAAAGTTGTTGCCCGAGTATGAGTCAATCACAACAAATTGACTAATAGAAAAATTTCTTGGGATTCTAATCAAACTAATCTGCGTTGTGACTATTACTATTCCATTATATTAGGGGAGGAGGTTTGCAAAGATCTTGTGAGGGGCGAAATGGTGTCTCTAATTCATGGAGTTCTATTGAAGCTCTTGCAACACACAAATAATGACGTGAAAATTGGCAGTGATTACCAAAATGTTTTGTTGTCGGTCATTGGCATCATCCCCACCATGGATAATGAGGAGGATTTGTGTCCCAATCATGGCTTCCACATCAAGGTCTCTGATTGGGTGCACGTAATGTATGCGACGACAATTCTTCGATTAAATCTCATAGGTTTGTCGATGAAAGTCAGAGGTCCTTCGATGGTGGAGGAGTGGAGGTCCTTTAACAATGGAGTGGTGGCCAAGTTTGGCATTGATTTCTCATGCCTTCAACCTGTGGATCCGCAGGGCATAGTGCGTAATACGATGAGTTGTATGTTTGATAATGCAGATGTGCATGCCATTTTTAAGATCAAAAGCTCCCTTAGAAACCTCTTAGCACTGAATAAGCTCAATGGTGAAGTCGTACGATTACAATAGACCCTTTAAGTATGATGGTGCTACTCCAACTGAGAGTATCATGGTCGACATGAAAATTTGATAAGGCCTACAGACTATAGGGGTTGAGTCCATGGGCACCATGTCTTTGTATAGGGAGCACTATTTAGCCAGTGAGTCACTCAGAACAAATTGCATCTGGTGATTATGGTGATCGTTTTTAATTAATACAAAGAAGTCATTGGAGCCCAAAGTATAAGTATAGGAAATTTGGTGAGACTTACTCATCATTTTACTTTCATATTCAGGCTAAATAAATTTTGGGCATTTATTACTTCTCATGATGACATGTTAATGGAGATTTCCATCACATTGTCAATCTCGGTTGTTGATATGTTTAGTAAGGTTTATTGTCACAAATGGTTTGTCGCCTTAATGCAAGTCATTGTCGTTATGATGTGTCAATAGCACCAAGGAAGACAGAGGATAACTCATCCTACATGGGTAAAGATGAAACCAACACTTTCACTATGTTTTAAATGAGTATATGCTTGATGAAATGAATTGTGTTGTTGAATTTTCCTTTGGGTTTTGTAAATGAAATATCTTGACACTGATCAACTTAACATGTCAATATGTAAATGCAATTTGTTAGAATTGATCACTCTAACAACTACAAATAGAAATTGGAAAGATTCAAGTCGAAGACACCAAATTTGGTTCTAATTTTAGAAGAAGTTGGTTGAAGCAGTGGATAGTTGAACCAATAATAGAGATGGAAAAACAAGGTAAATAATTGTGTGTTGAAGAATAAACTAGAATGAATATTTTGATGTAATGTGAATCACACATGTAATAGTAAGCAAGTATGGTGTTTGTGTCTTAGTCTTTGGAAAGTATGTACCTAGTAACTCCATGAATTGGAGTGTGTAATGTATGCCTAATGAGACATGTGTAACCCCATGAAGTTTGTGGTAATCTTAAAACCACTTTGTGATTCCAGGTTTGCGGTAAGCCAAAAACCACTTGTGACAATGTAAGTGCAGGTTTGTGGTAAGCCATAAACCACTTTGCAGTGTAGGTTTGTGATAATCCAGAAACCACATGTGAGAGTGAAGTGGAGAGGGATTACTATAGGCATGGTTTAGGGTCAGCTGACAAAACCCTAGGCATGGTTTAGGGTAAGTTGATAAAACCGAGAGCATGGTTATGGGTAATCTAATAAAACCCAAGATGATGATGATGGAGGGGGATTTGCGGGTATAGGTGCAGGTATGCAGGTAATGGTTGACTGAAACATGTACATGAATGACATCCTAGTATATTGGCGATTGCAATGGTTGATACCCATGCATTCCAATAGAAGTTTGTTCCTTTATATTGACGTCGACATATTATTTTTTATCATGTTTTTAAATACGAGGATCATAATTAGACTTTGCATATTGAGATTGAGACAAGTAGTCATTAAGGGGGTGACTTGGAAATATAATTCCTACTTGTCTTAGTTGTGATTCTTTTTATGTAAAGGAGTTTGTTCCTACTATTTAGGAGTTGTTTAAATCTAGATGTTTCCTAGATTGGTGTGTCATTGAGATATTCTCCCAACCAAGTGATTGTGTGTTCAAGTTAATCTACCTATCTTGAGACAACACTTCATGTATATATGTAATATGATCAATGTAAGTTTACTGTGCATTATTCAAGTTTAAGTATATGCAATGTTCATCTAATTTTACAACTAATATTTCTAGAGTTATAGATCCATTAATACACGAGGCAATGTATGTCAACCTTTGGATTTTGTACTTGCCCAAATCCATAGGTTGGTAAATACTGCTAATGCATTAATGAAACTATTACTCCAGAAATATTAATAGCTATCTAATTTCACTATACATATCTACCATTACACAATTAGAAATAAATAATATTTTCCATCTCCATACAAGGAAAAAAACTGTGATGACAATGATGGGACATAAAGGGTAATGTACACACCAAATTGGCTTGTATTTGGGAGAAAAATACGAATGTTCGAATGACATAATATTAACAATTATAAGCCGGGTGTTGTTAAAGAAAATCCAAGAGTTAAGGCACCAAAACTAAAGCTAACAACAATTATTGACTAGATCATAGAGCATTAATGCATGTTCACTTTTTAACTGTAAGTTATTCTAAAACTAGGGCAGTTGGGTTGTGATCTTAGCAGTAGGCCTGTGGGAATTATCAAACTGAATTTCCAAAAAACTGGGTGGTTCTATTCAAGAAAATGTTCAAAATATCATATAGACGAAGCCATGGCTTTGTGATCTGCTTATTTTTATTTTTCAATGTCTTCAAGTGGCAACGTTAGCTATGGCATCCCCATGTCAGGGCATTCCTAGTTCAATTATTTTTGCTTTGATCTAGAAATAGACTATGCTCAGGTTCTCCCTAGGATCGCATGTTAGACTACGTCTTATAAATATTTACAGTTTGCAATAAGAGAAACAAGAAGATAGGTGCATTTTATAGTTTTTAAGGATATTCTTATATTGTAATGTTTCTTTTAATAATTACTGTGGATTTCACGGGTGCATGCAGAAGCTCAATCGTATCAACAGCGCAAGGAGGAGGCATCGCCTGTCTCGCATTTGAAAGCTCCATTGGATCAAATTCAGAAATAGGTGCAACATTTGAAGAAAATGAAGTCATGGAAGAGTTCTATGTTCTTCTCGAGGAAATCTAGTGAGAATAAGAAGCACATGAAGAAGGCAGTTCCTGTGTTCGAATTTCATGCCAAGTCAATCTCTATGAACAATATCGCTCCTTCCTGCAGATCTGGTCAACCGAATTACATTCTGTTAGCTACCACCTACAGTGCGATGCAAAAAGACAAAATCGATGTGCCCTATATGCCTCTGGTGCATCACAGCCATAGTCGTGGCAAGGTTTCTATACTGAGACTAATATACTTGGTTACATGTAGTCTTGGTTTGAATACACTGAATTTATATTAATGGTAGATTTTGGAAATATCTCAAATATGACATTAAAGAGAGATTTTAAGAATATTTAGGATGAATTAGAAACTGGACCAATTTTCACCAATGTAAATATTGAAATGGGAACTATAAACTCAAAACGTGAACTCTGGCAAAAAAAAACTTGTAAAAACATCAAAAACAATGCTAAAAATGAAAAGTGTTGATGATGGAATAACACCCTTTTTTTCCTAGGGTAAATTTTCAACATGTTTTTGCTGGGATAACACATTTTTTTCAAGGGTAAAATTTCAACATTTCGAAATAACGATGTAAAATATTTTATCATGAGCCAGAAAAACATTAAATAATAAAAAAAAAATAATGAAAACATAAAAATAATAATAATTATTATTATTATTATTATTATTATTATTATTATTATTATTATTATTATTATTATTATTAAAAAATTAAAACAATAAAAAAACACAAAAAAAATAACAAAACATGAAAAAAAATCAAATATATAAAAAAGGACAAAATAAATCAAACATCAAAAAAAAAATCAATCATAAAAATGTAAAAAAAAAGAAGCAAAATTAACAATAAGAAATAAAAAATTGACATGACCTGAGAGTGGCGGAAGGCGATTTCTAGTTCCACAGAGCGTTCTAGGTTTTAACTAAGAGAGTGACAGAGGGCATCAGGAACCCATAAAGGCACAGGGAGGAGGGAGCTCCACTCCCTCCTACAGTGATATTGTTACAGACAAAGGAAGAGGAGGGAATAAGAACAAACCTCCACAACCCTTGGAGGTCAAGACAAAAAACATTGAAACCCAGAAGGTGAAAGGCAACAAAACCCATGCAGATCAAGGGGCCCATGAAGAAGATTGTCAGGAGGAGACATGGGAAGACATAGTTTAGGGAACAGAGAACAGAGCCAATATGGGGCGCTATAAACCCAAGACTATATCTAAACCTTGGGTTATTCTGAATGATCCAGCTCTGCAAGCGCACAGGGATCACATGGAAAACTATGCCGTCATATTCAAATTTATGGGAATATGGTTGTTAGAGAAAGCGTTGTACACCTAGATAAAATACAATTGGAAACCAAAGGGGGAGTTAAATATACATCTTGGATCCAAAAGTTTTTTTACAATGGTGTTCATGAACATGGAAGACAAAGATAGGATTTTTGAAGGAGGACCTTACTTCTTTGCAACTGCTAGTCTCTATATGCAGCCATGGATGATGAACTTTGTGTCAGAATGAGAAACCTTCACTTCGGTACCGGTATGGATTAGACTATACTCCTTAGCCTTAGATTACTAGATGTCAGAGCCTTTAAAATCTATAGGCAAGAAATTAGGTCACTTTTTAAAAATTTCAGAGGTAACTCTACAAGGAAAATATACCTCCTATGCCTGTATATGTGTGGAGATGGACCTATTAGGAGCCCTTCCAGATGAGGTTATTCTAGAAGTCTGTGACGAGGAATGGTTCAAACAGTTGACTATGAACACATCCCGTTCAGATGTCACAAATGTCATGAGCATGGGCACCTATCTAGAGACTGTCCTCTTAATAGAAGGGAGGAAAATATAAACACCAGCAAAGGGAAAGACCAGACAAGTTTCACCAAAGTAGGAGGAAAAGGAAAAGGGGGGGAAGGAAGACACAAAAGAACCCTATTGTGAATGATAACAAAACAAGAAGACACAACAGTTTTGAGATTTTAGGAGAAAAATAAGTAGATGGAGGTGATAAAGAGAGTACAGAGAGTCAGACAGCAAGGGGGAAAGGAAAAGAGACCAACATGGAATTCACTCAGGAACAGAATGAACACACGACGGACCCCTTGAGTACCATGGAAATAGAAAAATACTAGGAAATGACTCAAAGTGAAAGTGGTACAGAGGACCAAGACTTACAGGAGATCCTGGAAAGGGAGAACCTAGAGCTAGAAAAATTTCTAGAACAAGGAGGAAACCTGGGAATAAACTCCATCCCTCAAGAGGATGTGGACAAGGTCCAACAGATATTCCTTAACAAGTCACAGCAAACAGCTGCAGGAGTCAAAAGAGGACATGATAACCAGGAAAATAAAGGACTTCCCCAATAGGATTATTAATAGGAAAACTAACCAAAAATCCAAGCAAGAGGATGGGAAGAAAAAGACAGAAAGAACTACTACTGGAGTGTAGAAAAATCATGATTGACTCAGAAAGGATGAAAGACCTTTCTAGTTACTCCTTTAAAACCCCACCTCAATGAAAATCACATCCTGGAACATCAGAGGACTAGGGAGCAAAAGAAAACAGAGGAATCTAGGTAACAGGATGAGAGAGGAAAAACCTGACATAGTATTCATATAAGAAACAAAATGCTTAGTGGAGAGGATCCATGATAAACATAGAAAATGGTTAAATAGATATGAATACCTTGAAGTTAAGGCAAATAAATATATTGGTGGCATTCTCACTCTATGGGATCCATAGAAATTTGGTGTGATTGATGCGGAGGCATCCAGACATCACCTTTCTCTAATTTTCCAACTGGTGGGTGACAGACAATGTTACATGACCACTAATGTCTATGGTCCATAGCCAATGGAGGACAAACTTAGACTCCTCACAACACTGGAGGATATGAAGAAGAGACAGCCAGCTCTACCCTAGATTCTTGGAGGTTATTTTAACATGACAAAATCACTCATGGAGGAGAAAGGAGGAACTAGAACACTTGGTAGAGATTCAGTCGCCTTCCATAACTGCATCACCAATATGAAATTGGTTGATATGGAAACAAGCAATGGAATCTTCACTTGGAATAACAAAATAGGGGGCCCTACCCAAGTAGCCTTAAAATTGGACAGATTTATTGTTTCAAAGGAACTTCTTCTTAGGGGAAGTAGCATTACTACGCTCATACTACCTTTTGGAGGTTTATATCACTGGCCTATCCAATTGGAGTTTTCTCTTTTTGGTAAACCAAGGAACACCCCCTTTAGGTTTGAGAACGCTTGGCTCCCACATTCAGACTTCCTCACAAGCATTGAAAAATGGTGGAAGGAAGAAGTACACCTTTAGGGTACAAATATGTTCCTTCTACACTGTAGGCTCAAACACATCAGAGGCAGACACAAAGAGTGGAATAAAAAGGAATTTGGTAACATCTTCAAAGCTAAAGGAGATGTGGAAAATAAACTAAAGGAAATAAACTAGATTCTCATCATAGAAGGCTACAAAAATGAAAGGAAAGAGATGGCAGAGTCACTCCAACAAAAGTGGGACAACAGATGGCTTCAAGAGGAAATATTCTGGAGACAGAAATCTAGAGTACAATGGATTAAAGAAGGGGAGAGAAACACCAAATTCTTTCACAGATCCACCATAGTTCACAGAAAAAACAATAGAATTGTGAAACTTATAGATCAGCATGGAATAGAAAGAAACACTCATGAAGAGATGGAAAAGTTTCTAGTCCAACATTTTCAAAAAATTGCTGAGGAAACCTCAGAAGACAGAAACCAGTTTACGAAAATATTTACTCAGTACATTCCTAAATTGGTTACTAGAGAAGTTAATTACAATCTCAATAGACCAGTAATAGAAGAAGAAATGAGGAAGTCGTTAAAGAGATGCACAATGGGAAAGCACCAGGACTGGATGGCTTCAATGTGGACTTTTTCAAAGATTGTTGGAGGATAGTGAAATAGGACATCCTCGAGGTAGTGGAAGACTCTCGACGATTTAAGACAATATTAAAGGCTCTCAACGAATATTTCATAGCCTTAATCCCCAAATAGGAAAAGGCCACCTCTCCAGACAAATTTAGACCTATAACATTCTGTAATGTGGTATACAAATTTATATCCAAAGTAATTACCAACCGTCTCAAACCACTCCTTCCAACTCTAATGTTAGAGGAGCAAATAGGCTATGTGGAGGGAAGACAAATTCTAGATAATATAATTCAAGCACATGAAATGGTTCATTCACTCATTACCAATAAACAGGCAGGAATGATAATTTAGCTGGACATAGCAAAGGCCTATGAAAAACATAGTTGGTCGTACATAAGAGCAATATTAAAAGCATATGGCTTTGATTAGAATTGGATTAAATGGGTTATGGTGCTAGTTACCACCGCTAGCTGTTCAATTCTTCTCAATGGCTCTCCCTGCAAAACCTTCAAGCCTTCAAGAGGTCTCAAGCAAGGCGATCCTCTTTTTCCCTTCCTTTTCATTCTAATGATGGAAGGGTTAGGGAGAGAAATTAGAGCTACTAAGGAGGAAGGGAGAATTTAGGGTCTGAGACTTACTCAAGGTGGGGACACGGTGACACATCAACAATTTGTGGAAGATATTATGCTTCAAGGCACACCCATTGTCAAGGAAGCCAAAGCATTCAAACAGATTCTGAGTGAGTTTGCTAAGGTAGCAGGCACAGAGGTAAGTCTTAATAAATCAAATATTTTCTTTTTCAATACCGATATTTCAATACAAAGAAACCTCTCCAGAATTTTAGGCTTTCAAAGGGAGTCACTAACTGCAAAGTACCTGGGAGTTCCCCTCACCGACAAACCACTTCACAAGGATATTTGGGAGCCTATTCTTAATAAGCTAAAAGATAAGATTAGAAAATGGACAAATACAATATTAAATCTAACGGGGAGACTGATTCTAACTAAGGTTGTCCTCCAAAGTATCCCTATGTATATACTATCTGCCATTCCGATACCAACTAGTGTAATTACTAATATAAGAAACATTCAGAGAGACTTTCTCTAGGGGAAAGGTGAAGAAAAGAAGAAATGGACCCTTGTGGCATGGGTCAGGATTTGCAAACCTAAGTCCCATGGTAGCTTGGGTCCTCATGACCCAGGAATTCTTAACAGAGTTCTTGGTGCCAAAATCTAGTGGAGATGACCTAAAGAAATACAGGCCCCTTGGGAAAAACTATGGAAGCAAAAATATGCAAGAGAATGGCAGGAGAAGAACCTAATCAGAATGATAGGACAAGTAAAAGGTTCTGCAATTTGGAACAGGGCATGGGAGAACGGGGCCCTAGTCCAAAATCACAGTTTCTAGGAGATCAGAAATGGAAATCTAGCTAGTTGGTTCTTGGAGGATAATTGGTAGCGGGAGGACAATCTCTGAAGTGATGAATTAGCAGACATTCACACCGATACCACCAACAAAGGATTAAGGTGGGTAAGCGACTATTGGGACCAATCAAGGAACAATGGGAAATGGAGAACTTGGAAACTTCCATATTACAGTGGCATGGGTATGCTGCATCTCAAGATATAGCCCTTAAAGGTCTTTTAGATAAGAGGCAAATCTTAAACTCAAATTTGGAAGATCAACTAATATGGGGAAAGAACAAGGTAGGTCTCTTCAACCTTAAGGAGGCCAAAAAGATAGATTCAGGGTTTAACCTTCCAAACACTGATAAGACGTGGAAAGAACTCTGGGATAATCCTCATTGGATGAAAGTCAAACTGTTCAAGTGGCTGGTTCAACAAGGCAAGATTCTGACATGGGATAATCTAAGAAAAAGAGGCTTTGTTGGCCCTTCAAGATGTCACTTATGTAGACAACAAGAAGAAACTACAAATCATCTCCTGAATAGATGCACTTTCACTACAGTACTTTGGAATCGGGTTAGTGAAGTCTTTGAGCAGACAGACAGAAATGTAAATGACATCATTACTACTTTGAAGAACTGGTGGAAAAATTTTTTGGATAATGAAATCACGCTTAGATGTTGACCCTAGGATTCGTAATCTGGAATGTTTGGAAGGAGCGCAACAATAGGATTTTCAAGGATAAAGCGAGTCTGATGAGAAACATCCTTAAACTAATCCTTAAACAACTCAAAGAGACTATTCATATCCTAGGAGGTGTAGCTACTGGCAAACCCATTGGACAAAGAGAGGTTGGAATACTGGAGAAGTTAGAGTTCAAGGTTCATCCCCCTCAGGGTTCTATTCAAATCAACAAGATTACCTCAGTTGTAAAGTCTTCTTGGCAACCCCCTTCACATGGCTTTTTAAAATTTAACATATATGGGGTCTCAAAAGGGAATTCGGGGGAAGTAGGATATGGAGGGGTCATGAGGGATGAGGAAGGAAACATACAAGTAATCTTCCATAGTTATCTAGGAAAAGTAACCAACAATATGAATGAGCTCATGCCGATGGAATTATGCCTAGAAATACTTCTCAAGTACAACATTCACAATGTCATCATTGAGGCTGACTCAGAATTAGTCATTAACTCGGTGAAGAGGATAAATGCTGGCATTGCACCAGAGAAAATCTCATAACACTGGCAACTTCTGCAAATCTACCAAAGAATACAAGCACACCTAAGAATGCTGAGAACTCTTAGGTTGGTGCATGTTTGCAGGGAAGCCAACAAAGTTGCAAACTGGCTTGCCAATGAGGGGGTTCAAAACAAGCATATCGACTTGTGCTGCTGGTGGGAGGAGGTAACAGATGACAGGTTGAAGGAGGGATGTTCATCTTGGGCCCTCAGCGACACACAGTAGGATCGGGAAAATTCAAGAGACAAAATTTTACTTCATGAAAATGATGGATAAGTTCACTTCAAACGACCTTTCAGAGGAGTTGTACAGTCGGTTATCGAGACAGAAGATATCTATTCACAGGAGGAATGATTCCTTGGAAGAAAAAGGTGTCAAAGGAAGAAATTTCTGGGGTCAAAACTGCTTGAGACAAACCACCTGCTTCGAGCGACCTCTGACCTGGGAGAAGTTTTCCTGGAAGACAAGCTATGCCATTTAGCAGGCGACGTGTGGAGGTGGCTGCATAGTGATTACCGCCTTCATCGTTGGGTATTTCGTGAGCAGTTGTGTGGTCTATTTTGGTCTATGGCCGTCAAATTTGGAGAGGGTAAATCAACGACCACCTTTTGGTGTGCATGTTGGTGGGGTCGACACGATAAAACCATTAATGGTTTACCACCTTCATTGGGCGCCTTCCAAATCAAAGACGGTTTTAAAGAAAAGCCAGTGATTCCACTCAAGAAGAAACACATGGGGGAGGACCAAAAAAGAAAACTGCCTTCATCACACAGTATTCAGGGGGCTATTTAGGCTGTGCGATATGGACTCCAGCCATTGGATCAAAAGGAAAGGATCAATGGCCAGCATTGATCATGCAACTTTAAGGATTTTCGTGTGCAGGTGTGGGGTCTGATTTAGTCTGTGGCCGTCAGATATGGAGAGGGGATATCAACGGCTACCTTTTGGTGTGCATGTTGGTGGTGCTGAAAAGATAAAACCACTAATGATTTACCGCCTTCATCGGCGCCTTCCAAACCAAAAACGGTTTTAAGGAAAAGCCAACGATTCCGCTCAGGAATCAACACGTGGTGGAAGACTGATAAAGTAAACCGCCTTCATTGCGAGGTATTCAGTGGGATTTTTAAGTCGTGCAATATGGACTCCAGCTGTTGGATCAGGGAAAGAAGATCAACGGTCAACGTTGATCAGGAAACTTTAGGGTTTTTTGGGGGCTTCGCCCCTGCGTGGGTTGTTTCTTGACCGTCAGATTGTTTGAAGACAGATCTTTGGTCGGTTTTGGGGAGCGGATCTCGGATCCACTGGCCCGCTCTTGGTTCCAGGGCAGTCTAGGCCTTGTCACTGTCTGATTTTTGGAGGTTTTTTTTTGGGGGGTACTTTGGGTTTTTTCACTCCCCTTTGAGGGAGTTTATGCCTCGGGCATATGTTGTAACATGTGTAAAATATTTTTTTTACCTAAGTGAATAGAAGAACCGTCTCTTGCTTAAGCAAAATTAAAAAAAATAAGAAATAAAAAACTAAAAACCAAAATAAAAATTATAAACAAATAAATTAATTAAAAAAAACCATTAAAAAAAACTATAAAATTAAGTAGGTAAAAATACAAAAAATTTAAAAAACATTAACAAATAACTAAAAAAAAATAAATTTAAAAACAAACTAGATTTAAAAATAAAAATAAAAAATTAACAAAAAAAAAAAATTAAAAACCTACTAAAATTAAAATTAAAGTGTTGATTATTTCAAATATATATATATATATATATATATATATATATATATATATATATAAGAGATAAGAAATGTTAAAAAAAGGATTTCATAACCTATAAAAAAATTATTAATTTTTTTTTAAACATTTTTTTTATTTAAAAAAATTCAGTAAAAAATTAAAAATTTTAGTTTATAAACAAATTTAATGTTTTTATTTAAAATTTAACAAATTTAAAAAATTATTTAAAAAAAAAAATTTCATTAAAAATTTTGATTTGTTTTTTAATTTTTTTTTTTTATTTTTTAATTTATAAACGAATAAAGAATAAAAAATAAAAAAACCATGGCCAATCTGCGCATCCACCACCCATGGTGGCGCGGCCTTGGGCAGAGGTCTTACTAGGCCACGAGGTTATTTAAAAAAAAAAACCGTTAAAAAAAAATAAAATTTTTTAAAAATATTTTAAATTTTTAAATTTTAAATGTTTTAATTTTTAATTAAAAAATAAATTGTTTAAATTTGTTTTTAATTATTTTAATAAATTTTTGTTTTTAAAATAAATAAAAAATTGATTAAAAAGAATGTGATTAATTTTTTTTTAATAAATAAAAGAATAATTTGTTTTATTTTTTTTTTTTACTTTTTAATAAGTTTTATATATATAATTTTTTTTGTTTCAATTAAAAAATATAAGCTTAATAATATATATATATATATATATATATATATAATTTTTATTTTTATTTTTTTTTAATTAAAAATACATATTTATTTAAAAATTTAAATGTTTTTTTCTTTTTTTTTTTATTTGAAAACAAATTTAGATTTTTAAAATTTTTATTTTTTATTTTATTTTTAATTTAAATTTTTATTTTTATTTTTTAATGTTTTTAATATTAATTTTAATTTTCTATTTTTTTTTAATCTTGTTTGTTTGTTTGTTTTTTTCCTTTTTTCTCTTTTTCCTAATTTGTGTTATTATTTTTTTTTTTTGTTATATATATATATATATATCTATATCTATATCTATATCTATATCTATATCTATATCTATATCTATATCTATATCTATATCTATATCTATATCTATATCTATATCTATATCTATATATATATATATATATATATTATTATTTTTTTTTTTTTTTTCTTTTTTTGCAAATTATTTTATGGTTTAAGAGATAATTTATTTTTTTTTAAACTTTTTTATTTTGTATATATATATATAAATAAGTAATCCATATTTAAAAAATAAAAATAAAAACAACTTGAAAATTCGTTAAGTAATCATAATTTAAAAAAAAAATGAACATAATAAATTTTAATATGTGAAAAATAAGTAATTATAAAAGGTATGACGCATCAACAAGTTGCATCAGCACGCTACAAAATCAGCGTGAAAATCACTGACATTTAAAAATAAATATTTATATTTGATACATAAGTAAATTTGAAGTGTCAAAAATATGCTCCCCAAAAAATAATTGTATTTTGCATTACCACTTTTCAAAATCGGGTCACGTTTTTACTACCCCTACGAAACGGGTAATGATATCAATTATTTAAAGTGCCAAAAACTATGCTCTAAGAAAAATATGTGTTCTGCATAGCCCCTTTTCAAAATTGAGTCAATTTTTTGATATCTCTACAAAATGGGTAAATTGTTTCTCCCTGTCAAAGTAGAATTATTTATGAAATCTACAATTCAAAGTGGAAATATTCCCTATATCCTTGTGGTGCATCGCAACCATAGTGGTAGCAGGGTTTCTACCATAACAAGGTTTTTGTTTTGGTAGAAATCCTCGAGAGCTCAGACGATAATGCAAATGACACCACCTCAACTTTGTCCCAATTTGGTGATTTTCCATGGTTGTTGGCTATATATATAGATATGATGCAACGTTTTTCCAAGAATAAGATAGATGGTATGCCATGTCAACGACGATGATGCTGTGGTCTCCATACTTCTATAATTTCTGGTTAAACACCCTTGCTACCCATGAGACATAAGCCCTTTTGCCACTTGAAATGGGCTGAATTTTATTGGAATAAATATTTGGATTCACTTGACATAAAATTATCTTCTAAAGGATCAAAATAATAATTGCAAGTTAGGGATAAAAGAGATTCCAATAAAAAAATATGAGCAGTTGGAGTACATATGTTTTTATAAATTTCAAAAATTCAAAGTTATTTGTAATTTTTTATTTAAAAAAATCATAAAATGTAATTAAAATTTGTTTTTTTAAAGAAATATTATAAATTATAATTAAAGTTTATGTTGATTTGGAAAAAGACTTGTACAGTGGAAAAGACCAAGAATATATATAACTTATTCATATCCACAAACCCAAACAATATATATGATTGATTGTGGAAAATGAATCCAGAAAAACTCAACAGAATTTAATTTGATTGTAAATTTTAAAATCCAAACAATATACTACTACACCAAGGGCACTTTTAAGACATTATTTTAAGACAAAAGAAATCTTTTGTCTTAAAAAATCATTTTTTATTTTAGTTATTTTACATTAAAATTTAATATCAATTGAATTGTCTTAAATATAAACTTTAAGACAAAAATAGTTTGAGACAAAAATATTTTAAGACAAAACTTTATATTTAAGACAAAAATAGTTTAAGATAAAATTATTTTAAGACAAAAGCATTTGGGACAAAAATATTTAAAGACAAAACTTTATATTTAAGACAAAAATAATTTAAGACGACAATATTTTCAAACAAAATGTTATATTTAAGACAAAAGTTGTTTGAGACAAACATTTAAAGACAAAACTTTATATTTAAGACAAAAACAATTTAAGACAAAATTATTTTAAGACAAAAACAATTTAAGACAAAAACAATTTAAGACAAAATTATTTTAAGACAAAAATAGTTTAAGACAAAAATAATTTTAGACAAAACTTTATATTTAAGACAAAATAGTTCGAGACAAAATTAATTTAAGACAAAACTTTATATTTAAGACAATGGCCACTTTAGATGAAACCTATTTAATACAATTAACAATTAAAACACAAACATATCAATTTCAGACAAGATTATCTAAAAACTACAAAATTTACTCTGACAGTGCACCCTAAGTCGGCTAGCTTGCAGGCAACTATTGTCTTGCACCTATATCGAGGTTGTTATTTTACTTGCCATTCACATTATCTTATATAAGGACAATGATTTGTTGGGCTCTTTCTTTTGTGTAGGTAGTCGACTAAGAAGAACACAACAACTTTTACTGACAATATTTCTCGGAGATCAATTCCCCTTCTGTCCTTTTCATATTTACTAATACGATTAAAGACAACTTTTCTATCGTTGCATTCAACACTGCTACATAGAGGGGGATTTTAAGACAAATTTTTAAGAGAAAATAAATATTTTTTCTTCAAATTTCCAATACGAGGAGCTAGTAAAAAAGGTAAAGGTAAAGGATTAGGGATCTGTCTAGTAGCATTCACCAAGTGGTTGGTTTACCATGGTTGTGAAGTGATATTCAATAAAGGAAAAGCGTTCCTGAGACACATAGCCACGGGGCAGGTGAAGCAGATCGGGGTTCGTCATGTGAAGAACGTGTATAAGCTATATGTGGAAGATTGTATTGCATTAAGCACTAAGGCAGAGAAAGTGCAAGTCACAATGTCGATGAACTTTGGCACAAAATACTTGGTCATTTGCATCATGGTACCTCGAATATTATACAGAAAATAACCATTGTC
Source organism: Pinus tabuliformis (assembly GCA_031772625.1). Classification (NCBI taxonomy): domain Eukaryota; kingdom Viridiplantae; phylum Streptophyta; class Pinopsida; order Pinales; family Pinaceae; genus Pinus; species Pinus tabuliformis. The sequence continues at coordinate 1,189,080,087 of CM062804.1, forward strand.
CTCCCTAAAGGAGCACTTAAGCAGTAGGATATATGCAAAGGATGTATGTTGCGAAAGTACATAAAATCCACATTCCATGATCGGGAAAACAAAGTGCATGTAGTCCTAGAAACGATCCACTATGATGTTTATGGACCTTTATCAATAACCTACACTATCAGACACAAATATTTTGTCATTTTTATTGATGACTTCTCATGGAAGTGTTGGATCTCCTTCATGTCGGACAAATACGAGACATTCTCCAAGTTCGTAGAATTCAAGACACTGGTTTAAGCAGAAGCTAGCAAGAAGGTGAAGGCTCTGTTGTAGTCGCTGCAACACCCTCCAAAATTTTGGCCTGCACTTAGCTTTCAGAGCCAACTATGGATATTGTGATCAATCATTCCTTAGTCACTTATTGATAAGTTGATAATCTCAAGCTCCCCTTTTCAATCTTAAGAGTCTTCCATGCTTTTATCTTTACATAGAATGTGTCATCTTTGGGCATGGGGGTTATCGCTTGTCATGAAAAGGGAGGTTTGTTTTGCTTCAAGGGGAAATATTTATGAGAATGGGTTGTCGTCACCACATAGACATGTGAAACACTCATTTCACACACTCTTACACGCGTGTCTCCTTTATCCTCCCAAAGTCTATCATCTGAGCCACACTTGTTGTATGCTGCCACAAAGGTTGTTGCATTAAGCAAAGTATGTGTTATGTGTTTTGGATAGTCTATGTTGTATCACTAAGTTTTCAAGTGTGTGGTCGTAGTCAAGTTTTATCACTGTTCACATCAGTTCCATTGATCCCACACTTAACTAAATTTTGGAGTTTCCTTAGCAACCTAGCCTCATCCAACTTTCCTGAACTGTGCCCTTCACATATGTAACCCTCAATATTTTCCCTTACCTATTGGAACTATGCAATGCGCAAAAATACCAACCTCCCTTAGCATTCAAAATTGCACAGTGGTTTCCTCCAATGTCCTTCCCTCAGGCGGAACCCACTATCTCCAGAAACTGTGCAGTTTTGTCCCTTGACTACCTAGTTTGCCTTGCATCCTGAAATTGTGTAGATGTTTTCTCCCAGGGCCTCATCCCATATCAGTGCCTTGCATCCTAAAACTGTGTAAATGTGTCCTCCTAGGTCCTCATCCTGCAAAAGTCACTGCCCACTGAAACTACACAATTATGTCTCTCAAGGGCCACAAAGAAAGATGACATAATAGATGACTCTCAAGGAGCTTATGAGAACAATAAGCAGACCAAGGAACCCAAGGTATGATAGAATATGGGGACTGCCTGAAGATTCCATTTGATGCATAACCCTTTGGAGGCTAGGTATGGAAAACAAAGCACATCTTTTGAAATACACCTCTTACTGTAGCTTAAAAGTTTGCTTATCATTATCGTATCATTTTGTCTTCAATGACATGCATGGTTGCAAGAAATGAAAGTCATTCCATGTGTTTCCTCTACGTGTCTTGTTCCCTTTCACTTGTTTATTACATAGCTTAGAAGATGAATACAATTACCACTTGTTTATTTAAGGTACGAAGGTTATGACTAATATGATCTTGTGACTAACCAGGCATGATGCAAGGCATCCTAAGTGGGATGAAAGATTTTTGATGATATGGATATAGTCAATACACTCATTTCCATTACTCCTTTGTATTAATCCTTTCTTTGTATCTTGCATGTACCCTCACTGCTTATCAAATTTGGCTACCTGCTGCCAGTAGTCTCTTACCACTTTCCTAACAAAGCAAGGGAAGGAATTTCCTTCAACCTGATTTATTCAAGGCTCTTCATAGAAAGTATAGAGGTAAGAGAAGGAGATGTGGAATCTCACTATCAAACTCTTGAAAATACTTTGCATGTTCGAATCTATCCAAACGATTAAACTGCCACTCAACAACATTGTCAATCTTGGAAGACTCAAGAAAGAGCACATCTCTAGATATTATAAACTTCTTATTCACTTCATCATAGAGATGGCATGGCTTGGAGGTATGACTACCCAAAGAATATACATTTGTGACTCCTTGCACTGAGTTTTTTTTATCTGTTCGTTAGGTATGAAGGCATAACAGGAGGAACCAAAAACCCTGAGATGCCTCAACGAAGGAATGTGGCCATACCACATTTCATAGGGAGTCTTGTTTCTAATAGCAAGAGATGGACAACTATTCTTTATATACACAACATATAGAACCACACCAGCCCAAAACCTTATGAACTTAACATGTGAACTATGCCAAGTTCATAGTGAAAGTAATACATTCCAATGAACTATGTGTTGAAAAATGCAACAAGAAATTCTCAATTTGATTTTTCCTTGATTAAATTGAAAAAATTCGAATTTCCACATCAACAGAGAACTAGATGATGTTAACTTGTGTGACATGGCTTGTGTCACCTAGTTTACTCAGTAAATTTGAGTTGGAGGAGTTAGAGTTTAGTTCTGCATATGTGATTTCTAATTTGTATCAATAAAGGTCAATTATCTCAGGTTGTTGTCAGTTAAACTAGTTCTAACTTTTGGAGGAACTAGTGGAAGGCCATTTAAGCAGTGGGACTTCAGTCAAACTCAATGATCATCTAGTTAACTAATCAATCAACCCAAAATAGTTGGGGCATGTACAGAAGTCAAATTCCCTAAGATTGGTGGAGATTCCAATGTAGTTTTAATTTCTTGTAGCTCACACAGTTGCAAGAACTTACTATAACCATAGTGGAGGAGGTAGCTTGAGTAGGAGCTTATTGTGAAATTGGAGAGAGAATGATTGTTGGTAGCATTAGTAGCCTACTAGCAATTTGTTTTGCACCACACTTCAATGTTTTGGGCAGGGTTTTTGAGGGTGGATAATTTTTTCTGATGCTTTTTGGTCATGCACGTCCTCACTAAGTATCTTGGGAGGTCTGTAATAGTTCCTTGCATGCACGTCCTCACTAAATATGTTTTGGGATGTCTGTACTATTTCCTTGCAAATTTATGTTTTTCAAGGCTTAACTACTTATTATCTTAGGTGCTCACAATAGTATGACAGTTTATGACACTCTCCAAATCACCATTCCTGAAAGGATTCAACAAAACGACTTGAGAGGAGGATGAGAAGGGCACACTCTTATTGGAACTAGCCTAGAACTAGTGGAATTGGTTGGTCATAATGGTTTTAGAGTTGTACTAGTCTAGTTTGGTGGTTCAGATTGGTTAAGGTTGGTCTTGTATTGAACTCACCTTAAAACACCAAAGTGACTAGTTCTCTACTAAACTGACCAATTCTAAAGAATGTAGTGCAACATAGCTAATGACCACCAAATAATATTTTTAATAAAAAATACTTAAAATGAAAAAAAATATCTTAACCCTAGGGCCCTACAAAACCTAACCCTAGTAATTAATGGTAATATTTAATTTTTAAAGTAAAAGTAAAAGTTTGAAATTCTCCTTATCTTTCCTCTTTGAAAAGAAAAGATAAGGATAATGTCAACTTTTACTTAAATATTTAATATTAACATTGATTGTTTCGAGTTGTTTCAGAGTGGTTCCAACTTCATTCAATTTTGAGAAAGTAAAATTTTAGATCCCATTCAAAACTTAGTGGTGACTGTTTGAACCGCTTCCTTGTAATGAGTCCTAGACTTTGAATTCCAATTTTTCATGTGCATTTATTGCATAATCATATTCCTCATGAGACTTTCCAGCATAACTTGATCTTTAATCCATTGCAAGAACTTGACCTAGCTTAGGGAACCATCATCTATCCCTCCCTAGTTGCTCCTCGACATTGAAATTTTCTTTGGAAGCAGGCATTCATTTTATCCATTAGATCATTTTTTCCATTGTGACAGTCCAAAAACATCCCTGCCAGCATATGCTTGACAATCCATCTCATATTTACTTCTACCTTATAAACACTCTTAAATATTGTGTCTCTAATCTAAATGAGGAAGAATAAAAAAGGGCCTTCTTGGCCCTCTTCTCAACCCACAATATGTTTAGCTTCTCTCTTTTGCTTACACTCTAGTCTTTTCGCAGCTTCAGAATGATGAATCTTAAACACAGTCTCATGATGTGCATTCAGGGAGGCATAATTCACCCTTGCTTTGCATCAGATTACCCCCTATCATTCCTTTTACCTTTACATGCAAGAATATATTTTCCTTGTGGAGGACTATTAAGCTTCCCATCTCTATTTCGCCTCCCTCTCCTACCCTCATGAACCCGATAAGCTAAATTTAACCAATCTCACTATATCTAAGATAAACAACCCATCCAACTGGGTAGACTAAGTTGAGACCCTTTTAGAAACTAAATCCATCCCTCCACAATGATATGTCCCTCTCCAAACAACATCATCATGCTGTGTTCAATATATATCATTCCCATGATCACCATATATTTCCAAGTCCTTCACTTACATCTTTGGTAATGTCGCCATTCAGATAACTTAAACTTTGTTGTATTGTTGCTTGTGTTATGATTTCCTTTAATGGAAATATCTCCCTAGTAGGCACGAGTAACCAAATTCAAGTTCTTATTGACCTCTTGTGTTAACATACTTAATTTCCATTTTGACCTATTCGGTTTCAAATTCTAGTGTGGTTGGTTTACTGGTTGACTACTAGCATTCATGAAGTGGTTATTAATGATCATAGTTAGTTTAAAGTGAACATTGGACTTTACCATGAAAACCAAGCCCCATGAATATGCAATTATCATGGAATATTTCAAAGCTCATACCTTTCTACAAAGGAATACACTATTTTCATTCATCAAGAAAAGTTATATGAGAAAGAACCAAATGGTTATGCTTTTCAACATTTTCACCTACATTTCCTATCTATTGTTTTCTTATTGAATGGGAGAGTTTGGTTTTTTGGATTTTCAAATTAAAGTTCTACGCTGGTGGTGTTCATGTCACTTTTTGGTCTCCTTCTAAAATCTTGTTTGGTATGTGCAAAACGAGCATTGGTGCATCTTTTAGAGGTGCAATTTTTAAAGATATGAAAATTCTATATTGATTTAAGACATGCAATGTTCAATATCTACATGATACCTTTTCTTGACATTCCATTCATAAATTTGAAATTTGTAACAAGTATAAATTTTACTAAATAATTATTATATTGATTATTACAAAATTGAAGACAAAGGAAGAATAATATCTAATGTAGGTTTATGTGAATGGAAAATGTTAAGACAAAGGAAAAATTATATAATGATAGGTGGACCATAGGGGTTGGGTTCCTTACCATCGACGTATTCTATATAAGGAGGGAGAAGAAGGAGAAGATGGCATCACTTTTGCTTGTGTAATTGAGGACAAGACTAAGAAGAGACAACATAGTAATGGATTGATGGCTCATGCGTGTCTTGATTTTGAAATATCTAGAGCAATAAGGTCTATGGCTAGGTGAAGATTAGAACTCCAAATATTTTATGCAATAATCAATCTTGAGTCAATAGAATGTCATATCTACATAGAGCTTTGTGAGAGTACTCTATTCTAGGTGACGATAGAGTACATCATTTCCTTATTGGAAGTAATTGAACTTTTATCATGGTATAATTAATTATAAATATTTAAAATACTAGATGTTTACAATCAATTTTATAAAGGGTTATGGGCTTCTTAATTTTTTTGCTAGAATTTTAAATATTGAGATAGAAATTTGTAAGGAGAATATAATGACCTCAATTCCTTGTGAATGCTATAAGTATCTACTATGTGTATTTTTTCAAATCAAATAGAAATATGATCAACTTTGTTTTTGCTAATGAAAAAACACACAAACATATTCTATTAAACAAGATTTTTTCTTATTTTTAACAAAATTATTGTCAACCATGGTTTATTTAGAAAATAGCATATATTAAACTATACAATGAATTATTAAATTGATAACTATTTAATATGGGTTGAATTTTAGTGATGTTTCTATGGATCATCTTATGATGTTGTGGATTATTTAGAAGTCACGTCACTAGTAAGTCAAGTTTTCATGTCTCCTTCTCATGTTTATACAAAATAAAGTAGAGAATGGATGGGAATATTTAATTCATGATACTAAAAATGGGATCACAAATTATGATAAGTTTACACACAATATATTGACAATGTATCCATGTGAGAAGTATTAAAGTAGAGGGATTGGATCAACCAAGCCTTTTCAATATATAAAAATATTAGGCTCCAAGAGTTCATGTGTTGTAGTGATGGATACATTAAAGAGGGACAATCAAATTAACTCAAACTACTAGAATGGGATATTGATGGGTGGAGGTTAAGTTGTACCTATTATGGGAGACTCATATTTAATATCTCCTTCATCTATATGTTCTCCTTAGGTGATGGAAATTTTTCACAAAACTATTTTCAGCATTAACATTTGTTGATTACATAGTCATCTTGTTTCATTAATAGAATTATATTTCTTGATAAAACAAGTAGCAAAAATCCTATTGGTGTGTTAGGATTCAAAGTAATTTTTCCTTCCCCTAATATTAGTTTTTAACTTGAGGAAGTGGAGGATTTTGAGGATGGCATATTATGTTCTTCTAAGCAATGTGAGTAGGCCTCGACGAAATTTAGGGCCTCAATCGAGAAACCTGGTGAAAGAGAGTTGTTCGGTAAAATATTTTGATATTGCTGTCATGATCTCAGATGGTGCCTCCTACCTAACCTATTCACACCTAACCTAGTCACAGTAAAACAAATTAAACTTCGAAGTTTCACTTTAATTCTTCCTGCTAAGTTTTCACCACAACCTTAAGGGACCTTGGTAAAACAAGTCCGCTGATGATTGGTCGTGACATTCTGGTGTAATAATACTTGTACGTACCATAGAGTACATAACTCCATATCAATAACTAACCTTTTGTATTTATGTGGATGATATTTTGGTTAAGGATGACATAGTATCTTGGTGGAAAGATGTTTGGATCCATATGACCATGGTGATAATATTTAACAAAATCCTCATGTCTATTCATCAATTTCATGTGTGATTATTTGGGACCCAACATGCACACTTGTACCTAGGATATAAGATTATGTAATCCTTTCTTGGATGACTTCATTGTCAACATTGAAGGAAACATTTATACTTGATAGTTGGATTTTTGGATGCATTGCTTGGATGACTTCACTCTTAGTGTGGAGTGTAGCACTTGTACATGGGACCTTGGTTTATGGATGATCCCTTTATGGACACACTTCTTGGACTACTTCACTCTTAGGGTTGGGGACAATGCCCATACACAGGAAGTTGGGTTATGGAGATACATCATAGATATAAAATTTGAGAGCAATGTGTTTCAAAGGGGATGAAATGGTGGGATCCCCCCTATTGATGTAATGGGGTCCATAATGGTTAATAATATTATAAATATGGTGTTCATTTAATGTAATATATACAAAGTCTGTTATGTTAGTTATTATTAAATAAGTCATACTAGGTAGCTTTCATGTGATAAATGTAATATGGCCTATTCATTAGCATAGGTGCCAATGGTGGTTAAAATTTAGGTTTTATAAATGAATAATATTTAAGTCATCCTTATTGGATTTGTTAAGTATAGTGATTATATTTGAGCATTAGTTTATTGGGAGGTTGCCCTTGAAGAGGAAAATGAACAGGAATTTATCTTTCCATAAAATGATTACCATACCCTATTAACTTACCTTGATGGTTTTGGATTCAATGAAGTAAAATGAATTTTTATCATATTGTTAGAGACATTACCCCGTAGTGAATTCATGCACTGGAAACTTATCGAGGCCTTTTATAACCCTCACATCTGTCTTTATCTCGGGAGTTGGATCTCATCAACAGTCCAGGATGACAATGCCCACCCGACGGTGAAGGTTTTCTTGAGCTTGGTCATGGTAAATACCCGCTCGATCCATGCTGGCCAAGGTTCATTCACGTTGTTTTCTGTAGGGTTTCCAGACAACTTCTCCCTCGTAGGTTCCAGATGTTTGACAAGGTAACCTATACACCCTTCCCCGCGAAATGCTTAGTAATACCTCATGGAAACATTTGTGTTTCACCATCAAATTGATCATATCCAATTAAGCTTCACTTGGTATTTGTGTTTCAAACATGGAAGCTTCACTTGGTATTTGTATTGATTTCTCTATCCAATTAAGAAGTTGTGACAAATTCAAAACCGAGTGGGAAGAATTACAAAGCCTCTCCATCAACCATTTCTCCTCTCTATTTGCTTGAAATTGGACTCCAATGGCGGAATTCCAATGTGAATAGTAGGATATGTACTTCACAACCTCAATTTGGAAAAGACTCTGTTGGGAGTTATGTAAAAGGGAACACCATTAATAGGCAGAATGATTTTTGCCCCAAAGTGAAAATCACAAATAGGAAAACATGTATGACGTCAACCATATATATAGACACAAGTTACATACCTTTTTCTATTTCTTATTATAGAAAATCCTAATGTCTACGTTTTAGAGAAGGATAACTAGATAAGAGACTAACTCAAAAAGGATTTGGGGAGATTACAACACATGAGAAAAAATTCAACTACGTTGAAACTGGGTAGTTGAGTCACTCCCGAAATGTAATAAATAACAACTTTCAAAATTGGTTATAATCTTAACGATAAGGTGTTTTTAGTTTGGTGATCGTAACTACTTGTAATTCACCATGAAAACTTTTCACTATCATTCTAGTATGCTAGAGATCTCCATCGAAATTTATCTTCCCAAATCACCTTTCAGATAAGCATTAATGGAAACGTAGCATTACCTAGTGATCATAGATTTAGTTAGTGCAGAATGGCTTCTCTACAATTTTTCATATAGGCTTCCATAAATTTTATTGCAAGGTATGCTTAGGCTGTAAACTATTGTCCTCACTTTTGCATCCAACACATTGCTTCAGATATTTGTGAACAATCACTTTGTTGCATGATGCATCCTCCAGGTGACCAATTCATCCATAATTTTTTCACTAAATGAATCTTGATTGGCAATAATCCTCCATAATAGCTCTGATAGCTCCAGGTGACCAATCATCACTTTTATCTGCACCTCCTTCAACCAAGATTTGACTATTAGAGATTCCAAGCCATCCTGAAGGTATTCTGATAGTTCTTGTTCAGCCATCCACATTACTTCACTAGGACATACTCTATAACTTATAATTAAAGAATATAGGTGACATTTGATTATAACATTGTATTGTAAATCGTCCAACCTCAAGATCTATTTGAAGCCCACTAAAGTCTATCAATGAGAGATTTCCAAGTACCAGACATTAAGCAATTAGGTCACATCCTTTTCTAAGAGCCAATAAAAATCAAACTCAAATTACTATTCTCATGCTTAGTATTACTCTTTACCTTGCTCTGACGATGCCACAAATCATGACAAGATGAAACCTATAAATCATCCTTCATCTTCATCTCGTCCTCATGCTAATTTCACATTATCCTCCTTTTGATGAAAGGTTGGGGTTCTGTTTCCATTGCGAGCATTGTGGTTTGGCTCTCGTTGATTTTTCCTATGGGACAAACTCTTCAAATTCTCTTGCGTTCTTGTATGAGTCTCTCATTGTGAGTTCTTAAATTAGTCATTTATGTGCGCAAGTTTTAGACTCTTTCTGACATAGATACATTTCCCTCGTGAGACTCCTCTCCCAATTGTATCCACATTTCAGGATCGGCCCCTACATAAGATGATTCTGGTGTGTTTGGTGGTATACTTCCCCTTTGTATATTGTCTCTCATTATCTCTGTCTTCATTCACATGTTGTCTTCTTTAGTTCCAAAGATACCATGGTGTCAGAACCTTGGCTCTCATACCACTTGTAATAATTATAAGAATGCCAAAAAAAATACTCACAACCATATTCTTACCATATGAATGTTATAAATTTTGATACACTACTTTGAAATAATATTATGGTAAGGATTAAGGATATTTACGTTAATGTTATATAAATTTTTTGAGAGAATTTACCATCCTAAGCTAACCCTTTACATGTTCTTAACTTAATACTTTGCAATTATTTACTCATATCCATGTTATTATGGAGGTTGGTTTATTGTCACATTCGTTGTTGTCTTTATTGTTTAATTAACATTGAAAACTTCGATGTATATAAATCTTGATAGTACCAACCTTTAGTAATTTATTTATGAATCCCAAGGGTGGTCTCTGGAGAGTTCCAACTCGTAAACACCTATACTGATGTCCATTGTGTGATCATAGCTTGATGATCTAATGGTAAGGCTTCAGGTGTAATGGTAAGTTTTCAGGCTGGAAAGTTGATCATATCTTGATGATCTAATGGTAAGGGTTTAGGCGTAATGGTAAGGCTTCAGGCGGTACAGTTGATCATAGCTTGACAATCTAATGTTAAGGCTTCAGGTGGGATGGTTGATCATAGATTGATGATCTAATGGTAAGGCTTCAGGCGGGACGGTTGAGGTAACCAATTTCACCTCAAGCTTCACATCCGATGGGAATTCTGGCAATGAGTTTAGGGTTGAAGGCGCCCAACAATATCGTGAGGGTTTCCTGAGAAGAAGATGAAACTCTTATCAGGTAGAGTCTCTTACTGTGCCCAGTTCCTTACATACGTTCTAGTTCGAATATGCTGGTTAATTTCTGGTTGCTTGGGTTGAAAGCAGGGTTTGCTCATAGAGTTCCCCCATTCCTCACTCATTAACATTTAGGCAGAGTAATGGTGGCCACAATAGACAAGGTATTCTCCATGCTTAGGCTCACAGAGACACAAACTACGACATTGCATAAAAGGGTTTGAATTAACCATTTTCTTATGCCTTCATAGTAACTATGGCACCACCGAATTTAAAGACAGTGCCCCAGGTTGCAGAATGAGTCTTTGTCTTTCTTTATTTTACATTTTGTTTAAAACCATGCCTCTCGTTAATTGACCTATTTTTGGTTCAATGTTCAACGGGTAAGATTTCCTCTGGGACCTTCACCCTGATGGTACGCGTGCGAGTTGAGAGTAGTTTGTTTCTAACACCAAGTCTCTTTCTTGGGTTGGTTCCCTGCTTCTTACTAGGGCTACATCCCTTGGATTGCAAATTTGTTGTTTTCCATGCGGCACTGTAGTATTGTTTGAGCAATCATCCTTTGTTCCTCACGGTTGTGGTTAGGTTATTTCAATATGGTGAAACCCTCTTAATACTGACCAGGTGCCTGGTCAGGGTTTGATGGTTTTATTCCACTACATTCAATATAAAATCATCCATAGATTCTGTAATTAGAATGTGAAATTTTTTTATATCTCACTGTTCAAATTATATAAATCGTTATATGGCTTGAGTATTTTCCTTTATATTTCACTGTTTAAATTTTATCAGTCTATTATATGATTTGAGGATTTTCCTTTACAATTTGAGGATTTTCCTGTACCTTCGATTCATTTTGTCAAAATTATTCAGCATTGCCTTGAGGGTTTCATTCAATATTTTAATGTTTTGTTGTTGTGTTGGATAGGAACCTCCATTTGGAAACAACGATCAATTCTCTCTCTCAACAATCATGAGGCTTCTATTCCAGTTACATTCCTCTCAAAATCCCCAACCCTTTCATTTCAACAATCCTAGGTCCAAATCTTCTTGTATTAGTTTCTGCAATCCCAATTCCTAGTTATTGCAAGAGTTGCGAAGAGAAATAGTTCATTCAAGAAAGTTCTAGTTGAGTCCTGAAAGATTATGACTTTCTTTGGCGAAGGCCCTCCACTTGCCCTGGGCACGGAGAGGAGGCCGAGAGGGGCGGCTATTCGTAGACATCAGTCAGCTCAAAATGCGGCGGGAGCACTTGACTATCAAGGCTGACATCGATTTGTCGCTCGACCATAAGGTCCGGCAGGGCTCGACTGTGAAAGGAGAGGGAGATGTACTGTTATAGATATTTTAGTTGGGGGCATACCATGCATAATGGAGACATACTTTCATAAAGAGAGATAGTAGTAGGGGGCCTACCTTTGATAGTTTAGTCGCCCTGTTATACTGATTGTAGTAGGGGGCATCCTACCCATGCTTACCCACCTTATTCCTCCCCATGAAAATGAAGGAGCCAACTCGAGTACCAAGGCTAAAGTGGTGGGCTCCAGTATTGTAGCAATAATGCTACAACTCCTGGAGCTTCCTGTCTCTAATTTTATCAACCCGGTAGTTCATACAAACTTGGAAGCGACGGTGCTGTATGCACAAGTACTAGCTCTTGTCACAGCTGTCACTTGGTCAGCTGGCACAAGTCCGCTAGGGCTCAAGCCAACTTCTATATGCTCTCAGAAGAAGCTTGCTAAATGATGGACGAAGGTTATCTTAAAGGAAATTAATCTATCTTGCAAAAATGAACTGGAAGCCAACCAAAACATGGAAACCCTAGTAAACCCTAATCTGACTAGCTTAACCTCTATGATGCAATGGGTGGAGTGCAAGTGTCTGGAAATGATGCCACTACTTCTAAGGATGTGAAATGCATGAACTTAGACTGCTTCTATTGAAAAGAACATGTTTTTGTATTTTTGCTTAAAGGGTTGGAGTGCTTATGATTTTGTTTCTTATTAGGGTTTGGTTGTGCAGAGGTGGTGCGAAAGGAAGGAAAGCTTGGGAAAGGTTAGGGGGATAGGAGAGGTCCCAGAGGATCCTTAGCATCAGTCTACAGAAGTCTACAACGTTCAGGTGCTCGGCAACCGAGTTTGCAGGCTTCTACAGGATGTCTGCAGGGGATTCTACAGGAAACTCAGGAATTTCTACAGGATGTTTCGAAATGGGATGTTTGAGGATGGATGGTTGATGGAAGATGCATGGATGGTTATGGAGGTAGGATGGGGGTCTGAAGTGACCCAGGACCTGATGGATGGAGTGGTGAGATGATGTGGAAGGCTGACTTGCATCAACAAAGTTGTAGGCAATGGAAAAGAAAGAAGGTAGGGTTACGTGGCAAAAGAGCAGATGGAAGATGAGGAGACAGACTTGGTGATGGAGGAGCTGATCTAGACGAGACTCAGATGAACGAGGAGGTGATGAAGGTGATAGAGATGCCCTGCACAATGCTCATTCAAACGAATCAATGAATCCTTGCAAACAAACCAAGTCCTAGCTAACTTAATCCAACTGTCAATGAAATGAATAAACATCAACTTTTTTTGGAAAGAGAACCATGTACATCACGTGAGTAAGAACATCCAAAAAGATCTAAATGCATGACTAAATCCTACCACCCTATTCCAACCATAAAAAGCTACTTTAACCATCAAAAACAACCAAAATAACAAAGCAAGATCTAAAGAGAAGATTTCATTTTGAGAACGCAGCAAACACATAAAGATAAACAAGGGAGGTACTGAGCGCTTGAGATGGGCGCAACCCCAAGAGCTATAGCCTCCCAAGAGAGATTTAGAGCTGGCGCAAAGCTGGATTCATCTTTATTAATCAAGAATGAAGAGTTACATCAAAACTGTCCACAATAAGAACTTGAACATGAGCTGAAAGCAAAGCTAATCTATTGCATAAAAATCGAACTACAAACTAGCTAACTAATGGCTAAAACAAAATGACTAATTGGCTAACCAAATTGACTCACTAGCTAATCGCTAAAATGACTAACTGAAATGAGGTCTTGAGCCCTCTTATTTATACAATTTGAGGACCCAACAGTCCTCCTAAAATTTAGGGACTTGGCTGCCCAAGACTTGTAGTTAACAGGAGTCCAACTTGACTTGCTTGGCTGCCCTTGAGCTGATTGATTCGGTGGCCCTTCAACTCCGAGCTGATGGTGGAGAATTCGAGGTAAGGGCCCATAAATGAGGGGGACACCTTCCTACAAATCCTCCAGCTTGTTCTCCCACGATTTTGGCTGCCAAGTGCTCATTAAGACCTTCAATTTTGTCTCCAATTTGACCAAAAAGGCTACACAAAGCACCCATTAGACTTGTTGGCATAATGACTAACCAAATTCACTCTGTTAACATAAAAATAATCAAAAACATGCAATAAACAAATGAGAATGGTGGACTAAGCCAAATTAGGAGGTTGAATGAGCCCAAATAATTGTACATTTTTGGGGCTCATCATCACCCCCCTACTGAAAGTGTTGCTCATCCTCTGAGCAACCAATCTCTCTCCTCGTCTTTGATGGCCCTAGTGGCTTCTTTGGCTAACATCTCGACTGATTCCTCCTTTGGCTTCCCTCTTTTCAAACTTCCTGTAGAAACAGTTCGCTGACTTCTTGTAGAAACAGTCCTCTGTCTTCCTGTAGAAACAGTCTTCACTGTTTTGGCCTGCTTGGCTAAGGGTGCCTTCTCCTTTTAGCTTTGCTGTGGAAGCCTTCATCTTCTCCCCCTTTCTGCTCTTCCCACTGTCTGCTCCTTTTCCTAGAGAATTCTTAGCCTTGGTATGATTGTGTAAGTATATTTAATATGATGGTTGAAATGGTGGTGAAAGGAGATAAAACCCATGGAGAATGGAAGAGAAGAGTGGTTGCATGCCTCCTCAACAGACTTCAAGCTTCAAATCCCTCTCCATACTTGATTCTGGCCTGCCCAAAGGCTTCTACAGGATGTTTCTGGTAAAAATACAGAACTTCCTGTAGAAAGTCCTGTAGCTTCCTGTAGAAGGTTGAACCATGACTAAATTGTGCCCGAACCCTAAAAAAATGAGTGTTCATGGAGGGGATGGATGTGCTTAGGGTGGCCAACACAGGTGTTGCCTCCTTAGCTAAAATATCGACCAGTTTCTCCTTCTGCTACCCTTTCTCTGAAATTCCTATAGAACTGCCCAATCAACACAAAGCCTTTGAACTCATTTGATGAAACTAGCTCAAGAGTAATTCCCTTGATGCATCATCTAATTCAACAACTGATCCATCTGCAAGTTTTTGAAAAGCACTCCTTTCAAGCAAGTTTTCCATGGCGCCTTTTAATAGCAGACGATTTTGTCCCATTGGTTCCATGACAATAACACCCATGGATTTTTTATCACAATCAAACTCCAATAAAGCCAGCCTCTTTGATCTTTGTATCCACCAATCATAATTGCCCAATTGCACTGTGCCAATGTTGAGAATGGCACTTGTATCACCTGCCATTGGGTCTGGAACTCCCATTTTTCAACCAATACCTTCAAGGCTGCCTTAGTGGGAATACCAGTAGCATGGAACTGGTGACCTTGACAAGATATCCCTGCATCATTGCAAACTGTAGCAACTTCTGCCAGAGTTTCTAAATCTTCCCCCATATTATGTGTAGGCCAATCCAATATTTTTCCATCCTCAGGATTATATGTTGTTCCTTCAACAATAAACTCTCTAAGTGAACCAACACTGTGCCCTATGACTATAAACTCACTGACAGACGTCTGATTGGTTGTAAGAGTACCTGTCTTATCAGAGCAAATCACTGTGGTGCAACCCAAAGTCTCCACACTCGGTAACTTACGCACAATAGCATTCGTTTGTGCCATTTTACGAGTGCCAAGAGCCAAACATGTAGTAATCACAGCAGGCAATCCCTCTGGTATAGTAACAACTGCCAGAGCAACAACAATCTTAAACTAGTATGTACATTTCTCAAAGGAAAACCTAATATTGTTTTAGGCACCCATCTATGACTTCCCATGAAAGAAAATATTTGTAGTTCATGTTCCAGACAAGAATACAAATGGCACCAATCACTGTTGTCAGTCTTTCACCAAATTCATCTAACTTCCTTTCAAAGGGGGATCATGACATTCCATTGAAGCTTCCTGAATTTGTGCCTGAATTTTACCTATTTCTGTAAACATGCCAGTGCTCACAACAATGCATGTGCAGCAGCCATTGGTAACTGTAGTTCCTGCAAACACCATGCATGCTTTTGACTGCAACTCACAGTCACACAAGGTGGATGGATATGTTCTTTTGATCAGATTCTGAATTCAAACAGATTGCTCCATCATTAACAGATCTATAATGCGTTTAAAAAAAACTCTGAAATCAATACTTTCAAGAACCCTGGTAACCTTGGACACGAGCTTTAACTACTTTTCTCATTTCAAGCTTGAATTTTGACAAAAATCTCGGGTTTTCCTTCTGCAGAGCTGTTTTCTGCCTTTCCTGTAGACGACATCCTGTAGAAACGCCTGTAGAGTGCGACAGGCGGGAATCTTTGAAGGGACTGTAGAGATCTCGAGAAAAAAGCAGAAATCTGTAGAGCACCATTGTTTAACTAATCTGGAAATGTTGGACATGCGCTTCAGTTGACCGTAGTTGAACAAAGAGTGGTGAGAGTTTCAGCTGAGCGTCCCTTGAATTACTGCGTGATTTGTGGTGAGGTGGCAAAAAAAACATGCACGCTGGCTTTTTCGAACTGAAGTGATGTTATGAACTGCATGTCTTCTATTTGTTAATCAACTGATGCCCTGTTCACTGAAGTTCAACAAGTCTACCACTAATTGTGTTTTTCAGATTTTCACGTGGATGACTGATCATGCTGCGTGATTTTTGCCTTGTTGAGTGCAATTGAACGTGGCTCTCTTATTGGCTGAATCCACTCATCTCATTCGTTCATGCAGTTCTTGAATTAGATTCATGCAATAGAGGAATAGGTTTTGTCACGTACCTGAAGCCAAACGACTGCTTGTGAAGCTTCTTGCTGCTGCATGCTCTGATCCTTTGATTGCATGAGGCTTGGCTAATGATTTTTGATTGCTTTTCCTTGTGCAGGTGTCCTCTGGCCGGATCTGAGCTGCATGCAATCGTTTCCACGTTCAACTCTGCCCGTTCAAGCTGCTGCTGCTGCATGGTCACAAAACCAAAAATTCTTTTTGCCATATCTCCCAAACGGTAGATTGGATTGATCTGAAACTCGGTGAGCATGTTCCTACCATCATTATCCATCTCCCATAGAAAATTCGTGATCAATGGATGCACGGATTTCGAGAAAAATGGAAGATGGCTGAAGATTTCAGAGCTCGATTTCTCGGAAACCGTGCATCAGAATCGGCTGAAACTGCTTGGGTAGGCTACTATTACCCATGTGCATCTCCCCATGAAACAAGTTTTGAAACGGATGCACGGTTATGGAGAAAATGCAAAAATGGCTGATGGTGATGGAGGCTGATTTCTTGGAAACCGTGCACCGGAATTGCATGAAACTGCTCAGGCATGTTGTCATCACCCTTGTACAATCCCCCCTAAAACGGTTTGTCAAATTGATGCATGGTTTTCAAGTTATGGCAAAAACAAATTTTGCTCTATGGATTTTTGCTTCAAGGCACTTTGCATGTGTTTGCATGGTATGACAAAATGAATTTTGGCTGTGATGTAGGTATGGAGATGATGGAGGAGGAGTTGGAAGATTGCATGAGGACTTCTGAACCCTTGAGGAAGCTACCATGTTCGCCAAACCACTTTTTGAAATGCATTCCTAGTTTCCCACAATTTCTACAGGAAGTTCCTGTAGAAGCACAATGAGAAGCACAAGGGGGTGGAAAAAATGATGGATGAAGGCAAGGGATGGACACACAAGTGCTTGTAGGCCTAATCAATAGATTCCCACCATTAGATTCACTTTTGAAATTGGATTTGGCTCGTCCAAAGGTTCTACAGGATGTGTCCTATAGAAATATAGAGCTTCCTGTAGAAGGCACAATAAATTCCTTTGACCTTGATTTGAGTGCTCCTCCTGTCATGAAACATCCTTCTTGCAACCTGCAATGTCACTGCTGCAACATGAAATTATTCAATGGAGATTAGCTTTTATTTTTCTTTTCCTTTTTCTCTTTTTTTTGAAAAACAAGTAGGGCGCCTCATGGAGGTTTTCACCCTAATTGCCTGCCCTGGGCGCCCACAAGGGAGGTTTTCACCCAGAGATCTTATTCTCTTTTCTCTTTTTTTTTCAACCCATTGACCGCCTCATGGAGGTTTTCAATCAATGAGCCAATCTAAGGCGCCTCCGAGGAGGTTTTCACCTTAGATTTCTATTTTCCTCTTTTTTCATTTTTTTCTTTTTCTTTTTTTTCTCTTTTTTTCTTTTTTTTTTCTACCCTACCCTACCTGAAAAACAAAATCATTTTCAAGTATAAGAATACTTCCAATGGAGCCATGTGCACATCGAGATTATAGAAAAGATGATGTGAAGGCTCGAAATGCATGCTTTGACAACTATCCAGATCTCAGAGACCAAATGATCTGGCTTTGAAGGGATCAAACGAAGTTGAGGAAGAAAGTACTGCTGCAACTTAGTGCCCTTCTGAAACCATATCTCAATATAGCTTTGATATCCTTGGTTCTTTTGCTGATCTGGATCAGTCTTCATGTCACCTTCTATCATGACCTTCTGATATTCCTCTTTTTGTTGATCTTTCTCTTGAATACATGGAAGATTTGATGGCAACCATGAAGGAACTCTCTCGATCTCTGATTTTGATCTCTTCTCTTCATTAAGTGCAGCCCATGGTTCTTTGATCTCCTCTTTGGAATCTTCTCTTGCTTTTGGTCCTTCAATGTTGTCAATAGATTCTCTCTTTTGCAGCACTCTTCCTGAGCTTTGGTGAACATCATTGAGCTCAAAAGGAGTCATTTGCACATGTTGTGCCTCAGCTTTGCAATTGGGTTGAGCTGCTCCATTGCAGGGTTTTGGAAATGGAGGTACAGGTAGCTGAGTGGGGGTGTGAAATTGAGATGGAGATGGATGGCATTGTGGTTGGGTAGGCATTTGGGGTTCCCTTGGTGGAGGAGGAGGCGATGGTTGTGGATGAGCAGGTGGTGGAGGAAAATGAGCGGGATGACAGTTGTACTGGGGCCTCCACTCCTGATAAGGTGCATTCCACTGAGGTTGTGCCTGAGCATAAGAGTGAAACGGATGAGCAGCTGGTTGGGCATAATATGGATCTGTGAAGGAATAAGGAGGAGGTGTGAACCAGGAAGGATGAGCAGGGGGACCCTAAGAAGGCATGAAGGTGGCTTGGTAAGGGTCATAATAGGTCTCGAGTGTCCCTTGTAGTTCCTGCTGGTAGGGTACGGGTCCATGTGGCCTCCTTTGGTTCATATAACAGAGTGATTCAGTGGCTCCCTTGGCTCTTTGATATGTAGCTTTGATTCTGGGCAAGGAAGGGCACTGATCTGTAGGATGGTATTCTTCACAGATGAAACACACTTCTAGAGGGTGCATTGGACATTCGTTCCTAGGATGCTTTCTAGTGCACCTAGGACAAAAAATGGCCAAAGCCCTCTTGGTTTCTTCTTGCTTCTTTTGGATCCGCAAGGTATCCAGTTGCATGGCAAGAAACTGCCTCATATCACTATTGAAATCTTCGATCTGATTTGCAAATTCATCTTTGGACAAGGGACTTCTCCCAACATTTCTGCTTGTAGCCATTTTCTCCAGAGGAATGTTTTCTTCTTCTTCTCCCCTAGAGGTTCTTTAAATGTGCCTTGATGTCCACCCAGGGGTTCTTTAATCACAGCCATCAAAGAAGAGAGAATCTTGGCTGTGTGAAGCAGTGGGGGTGTTGTGCAATCATTTTTCTAACTTATCTCTACTCCTAAAAGGCATGAAATGAAATCTTTTTGGTTGATTTTTTTTCTTTTTTCCACTTCTACTTGCAAAACTGAAATAGATTGAACTGCAACTAACTACCTTGCGAAAATGAAAATGCGGAATTTGAAATGAAAGCAGGAAAGGACTAATCTATTTTGCTCAAATGAAATTACAAGAATGGAAATGCTAGTCTATGCTTGCGGAATTCAAATGCTAATCTACGCTTGCAGAAATGAAATTGCGGAATTGAAATTCTAATCTACACTTGCATAAATGAAATTGCGGAATTGAAATGCTAATCTATGAAAGCAAGAAATGCTAATCTACTTTTGCATAAATGAAATTGCATAATGGAAATGAAATAAACTACTTAGCAGAAGGTTGTAGTAGAAAATAGAAGAATAGCAACAATCACTAATACTCTGACGCTTCCCCGGTAACGGCACCAAAAATATGGTGGGCTCCAGTATTGTAGCAATAACGCTACAACTCCTGGAGCTTCCTATCTCTAATTTTATTAACCTGGTAGTTCGTACAAACTTGGAAGCGACGGTGCTGTATGCACAAGTACTAGCTCTTGTCGCAGCTGTCACTTGGTCAGCTGGCACAAGTCCGCTAGGGCTCAAGCCAACTTCTATATGCTCTCAGAAGAAGCTTGCTAAATGATGGACGAAGGCTATCTTAAAGGAAATTAATCTATTTTGCAAAAATGAACTGGAAGCCAACCAAAACATGGAAACCCTAGTAAACCCTAATCTGACTAGCTTAACCTCTATGATGCAATGGGTGGAGTGCTAGTGTCTGGAAATGATGCCACTACTTCTAAGGATGTGAAATGCATGAACTTAGACTGCTTCTATTGAAAAGAACATGTTTTTGTATTTTTTCTTAAAGGGTTGGAGTGCTTATGATTTTGTTTCTTATTAGGGTTTGGTTGTGCAGAGGTGGTGCGGAAGGAAGGAAAGCTTGGGAAAGGTCAGGGGGGCTAGGAGAGGTCCCAGAGGATCCTTAGCATCAGTCTACAGAAGTCTACAATGTTCAGGTGCTCGGCAACCGAGTTTGCAGGCTTCTACAGGATGTCTGCAGGGGATTCTACAGGAAACTCAGGAATTTCTACAGGATGTTTCGAAATGGGATGTTTGAGGATGGATGGTTGATGGAAGATGCATGTATGGTTATGGAGGTAGGATGGGGGTCTGAAGTGACCCAGGACCTGATGGATGGAGTGGTGAGATGATGTGGAAGGCTAACTTGCATCAACGAAGGTGTAGGCAATGAAAAAGCAAGAAGGTAGGGTTACGTGGCAAAAGAGCAGATGGGAGATGAGGAAACAGAATTGGTGATGGAGGAGCTGATCTGGACAAGGCTCAGATGAATGAGGAGGTGATGAAGGTGATAGAGATGCCCTGCACAATTCTCATTCAAACGAATCAATGAATCCTTGCAAACAAACCAAGTCCTAGTTAACTTAATCCGACTGTCAATGAAATGAATAAACAGCAAATTTTTTTGGAAAGAGAACCATGTACATCACGTGAGTAAGAACATCCAAAAGGATCTAAATGCATGACTAAATCCTACCACCCTATTCCAACCATAAAAAGCTACTTTAACCATCAAAAACAACCAAAATAACAAAGAAAGATCTAAAGAGAAGATTTCATTTTGAGAACGCAACAAACACATAAAGATAAACAAGGGAGGTACTGAGCGCTTGAGATGGGCCCAACCCCAAGAGCTACAGCCTCCCAAGAGAGATTTAGAGCTGGTGCAAAGCTGGATTCATCTTTATTAATCAAGAATGAAGAGTTACATCAAAACTGTCCACAATAAGAACTTGAACATGAGCTGAAAGCAAAGCTAATCTATTGCATAAAAATCGAACTACAAACTAGCTAACTAATGGCTAAAACAAAATGACTAATTAGCTAACCAAATTGACTCATTAGCTAATCCCAAAAATGACTAACTGAAATGAGGTCTTGAGCCCTCTTATTTATACAATTTGAGGACCCAACAGTCCTCCTAAAATTTAGGGACTTGGCTGCCCAAGACTTGTAGTTAACAACAGTCCAACTTGACTTGCTTGGCTTCCCTTGAGCTGATTGATTCGGTGGCCCTTGAACTCCGAACTGATGGTGGAGAATTCGAGGTAAGGGCCCATAAATGAGGGGAACACCTTCCTACAAATCCTCCAGTTTGTTCTCCCACGAATTTGGCTGCCAAGTGCTCATTAAGACTTTCAATGTTGTCTCCAAGTTGACCAAAAAGGCTACACAAAGCACCCATTAGACTTGTTGGCATAATGACTAACCAAATTCACTCTATTAGCATAAAAATAATCAAAAACATGCAATAAAAAAATGAGAATGGTGGACTAAGCCAAATTAGGAGGTTGAATGAGCCCAAATAATTGTACATTTTTGGGGCTCATCATAAAGCATGAGCTCTGAACTAACTAATGGAATCCAACTCATTCATCCACTTACCTAACACAATCGAAGCCTCAGTAATGAAGGCTTAATGGCAGTAAACCGATGTGCAGCATTGCAATGATGGGAAGGAGCAGGGTATCTAAAAGCTACTCTGTCTCATTTTAAATTGGTTTTGTGGTCTTCATTATGTCATTTAATTTGTTTTGTGGTTTTCATTATGTCATTTTCTAAAGCACCTAGGGTTCGATACAATAGAAGATTATGTGTTGTAGAGCACCTAGGGTTGGATACAGTAGAAATAGGTAATTTAGAACTGCACTCACATAGAGAAATGGTTGCAAATAGAGGTAACAAAATGATAGAGCTACAGAAAAATCTTACCACAAATAGGTGATGTAATGCGTAATGATCGACATGGAATTGTAGACCTAGAAACGTATATGTGATAGACTCTATACAACACTGAAGGCTATGGCCAGTACCAGAAATTCATGGCTTTGATACTGTTATTATACTCATGAGAATTTAATTTTAATTGTTAATAATTTATTTTTTGCCATTCAATTTCACATTTTATTTGAATTTTCCATCATTTTGTACAACTTAGGTGTCTTTGGTTTCTTTTCTTGAACATGAGGTTCCTTTGTTTATTTAAACTCTCCTCAATACTACTACTCAAACTCCTTTCTTAAATGTCAATTTCTATTTTTATAAGGGTAATTCATATGTAAAGGCACTTCTATGTTATTATACCTAGAAAAATGTGCACATTATTATCCAAATAAAATCAATTATTTAATCAAGCTAATTCCTTTGAATATTTTGGATACATAATTGGCTTATAAATATATTTTGTCATTTTTCTATGTTTGAGAGTTAGACCAAAATGTTTGAATTGTGATGTGAATGGTAGAAGGACCTAATTTGGAAAATTTATGTTAATGTCATTAATGCCAAATGGAAGAAGGTTTCAAAGAGAAAGGTATGAAAATGCCCAAATTCCAAAATTGAGCCCAATTTGGAAATTTGTAGAAAGTTTGGCTATGAAGGAATGAAGGATCCTCAATTCAAAGATTAGGCTTGATGTAGAAATGAATGTATAGAGGACTAAAAATGTTTCAAAGGAGAAAAAAATAAAAAAAAAATAAAAAAAATTTGAAAAATGTATCTTGAAATAAAAAGAAGAAAATAAGAAACATAAATCTAAATCTAAAATATAGCTCAAATATAATTGCTAGTAACAAGGACCCTAATTTGGGAATTTAACTTTATTTGGAAATATAAAAGGACCAAAATGAATAAGGAGGATTGATTTTCAAATTGGGCCTAATTTTGAAATAGGGTGGTGAATAAGGGGAGAAAAGATCTTATTTGGAAATTAGTCGTGGTTTCCAAATTGGATCAAGGAAAATTTCAATAAATCCAATGCTTGAAAGCAAGTAATGAACATTTCCATAAGTGTAAAAGATTGAAGAAAAGAGTTTGACAAGAGGAGAGAAATTTAAGTAGTTTATGGACATGAAAGGACCAAATTTGAGAATCAAGTTTTATAAGGAGATCAAATAATGCTATGATGGTAAAGGAAAATAGGGGTCCCAATTTGATCATTATGGATGAAGCTCAAGAAAACATGAATAGAAGAAGCCCGATTTCAATATAATGTTTGTTATAAAAGAATTACAACAAAGGAAATTGAATTTAAAGGAATGAAACAGAATCTCATTTTATGAATAAATAACAAGGAAAGAAACAAATCAAAATTGATTAATTAAAACATGAAAGTTCGTTTAACTTAACTATAAAGACAAATAATCAAGGTGCAAGGTGCGACAAACTAAGCTCAATATATGATAAAAAAATCTCTTTTAGGAAATAAATTAAAAATTAGGTCCCCAAACTTTTCCTAGTACTTGGGGGGGTTTTCAAGTTCAATATCACCTTACACTAGTTCTTTTCTTCAATCAACTTGTGTAATTAAGTGCTTAATTTGCAAGCCAATCTCTTTCATTTCTTATATTATTCATGATGAATGTGTCCATTAATGAAAATAGAATTGATTTTAATTAAATTTCATTTTGACTTCTATAAAAGCAAATCATGAAAATATTAAATTCATAGACCAGGAAACACCCTCATGACATGCACTCTCCAAACGATTAAAATTAAAATAATAATAGTAATAATATATCTATCACATCTATATATATATATATATATATATATATATATATATATATATATATATATATATATATATATATATATATATATATATATATATATATATATATATATATCTATATATATATATATATAAATTCAATTCACAGTAATAATAAAATAAATCCAAAATATAACAAAATTCAGTTCACAATAATAAAAAAATAAATGTGTATTAAAACGAAATTTATAAAGCCAAATTTCCCAGCAAATAACCATGAATATGACAACGTGATAAGGGTATTTGTCTTCCTAAAAATACGCTTGTATACAAAATATACCAAAGAAACACCCATTTGCGGGGAACAACACAATACCAAATTAAAATGAAAAGAAAATGGAAGAAAGTTCAAAAATAAATAAATAAAATGAGGAAGAAAAATAACCTGTAATGGCAAAAGGGATATGCAGAGGGCACACAAGGCATGCAAGTCACAAGGCTAGGTGAGTGGAAATAAATTAAGAGTTACAAAATAATTTTGTATGTGCATAAATATGGACCTAGACATAGATATTTGAGGGATTCTGAATGGCGGCCATGGCCTCCACGGGAGTCATAGACCTTTGAAGGATTTGAACCTTCACCCTATGGTAGCCACGACCTCCTCGGATCTAGGGGGATTTCAACAAGAATAACATGGTTTTCAAATGCAGCATGCACTCTAGGGAATTAGAAGGGTTGTTGTTCAGTTTGGGTTGTATTTGTACCTCGTTGGTGAGAAGTGTTGCTTTTATTGAAGCAATCAATTTCTGGGATTCAAACGTGCTGGTTCAGAGAAAATGGAATTTTCATGCCACAAAGTACATTATATCTATGGGTTCCAAGTGACTACTTTGGTTGCATATCATGGGGTTTGTAAACACATCACGAGGTTTGAATACTTTGATGCGTGTTTAAGAAGAAGAATACTAGAGGAACAAGACATTGTCTATCTTGATGCAACACGGATTGTTTTATTCTTCACACAAAATTATGAGGAGAACTAGTCAAAGTTTTTTTGTGTGCAACTTTTATTATTTCTTTTAATAGAATCGAGCCAAAGACTCGCTCATTGAAGATAAAAGATTCGAAAGACAAGCCTTTCTATTTATTTATTTGTTCATTTTTAAGTTCAAATTATATGCTTTCAAGGATTTTGGGGGGGGGGGGGTTTGGGGTTTGTCAGAGGAGGCCTTTTGGAGTGCATTTTGTAATTATTTTGATGGGGTGCTTGTGTGATGAACCCTCCACGAGGGATGCAGATTATGCAGAGAGCTTTGTGGAGAATGGGGCATCATTCAATAGATAATCTTTGTTTATGGCATCTCGGTGGTTGATAGCACTCACTATCATTGGCCAAGTCGTTGAGGGTAGGAACAAAAAAAAGGGGGATTATGGGAATAAATTGAGAGGAAACTAGAACAATGGTGTTGATGCATCTCGATTTCTTTCAAATGACACCAAAAGGAAATACGCTATCAACACCATCAACATCAGTAGCATCATCCTTTTCGGTCACATTATTTGCAACCACAAAGGAAATTCTTTCCCAACACCAATTCTAATCCCAGGCACATCAAAGGCGAGCAAGCTACTGCAAGATGTCGTCCTGACTTACTGTTGTTGGTGGTTGGATCAAAGGCTAGTTCCCGCATCTAGTCGATTATTTTGAGAAGATTGATAAGGTTAGTAGGCTTGTTGTATCTCTTTTTATGCAATCACTATAAGCAGAATTATTTACTCTTTACATAGTGGGACAAAATATTGAAGGAAAATATGCATGTTACAATACAAACCTACAAAATTAGAGGTTGATTTGAGATTTAATATTTTTATGTCATGATTTCAATTAAACATAGTGTGTTAACATAAATTACTCCAATGCGGTTCTATCCCTCGCCCATCCACCAGTGGAAATCAAAAAAATGTGGATATAGATAGATTCATCAGGTTGTTATAAGGCACTATAAAAAAAAAAAAAGTTGGTGGGTGGGGCAGCCTTTGGCTCTAATAGCCAAGAATGTTTGTGGTGAGAGGAGTGGTAGATTCATGAGGTAGGGGAAGGGCAGTGGAAGAAAATATGAGCAGAGATTTCTCTGTCCTAGCTTACTATATGGTATGGCCAATTTTATAAAACATATCTTTTCTGATTGGTTGAATTATTTGATCTTTTAGTCCATATACATGGACAAAAGAATTACAAGAGTGAAGTAACCTTTGAAAATTACCACAATTTCAGTGTAGACACCTGCTTCAATGTGGGGGTAAAATTTTACCAAATTGGTAAAATTTATATTCACTTTTACCTACTCCTTTACAGTTCATCTAGAACATGGTAAAATTGAGTCAAATTTATTTTTACTTATCAAGTATTCCCATTCTCCATGGAACAAAAATGTTTTGAATGTTTGATGATAACTCAAAAACCTAAATTAGCATATATTTATTTGATTTTCTCAATGTTATAAATGTTTTTACTAAGATCATTTGTTGGCTTGAGGCAACCTTACAATAATATTGATGATAGATTAAAGAAATTAAATTGTCAGATGTTGACTAGAACTGTAAATGACAAAGGAGATTTGCAACCTTTGGTCCATGCTACACTTAATTCAAACTTTCTTATAACTTGTAAGAGGAATGATCAGTTAAAGTTTTTATAATTTCCAGCCAAATTACTTTTATGGTTAATGAAGTGTTGTGGGTGGCCTTTTAAGGTTTGTTGTTTGTAAAATGCCATGTCTAATACGTTCATTTTTAACATTTTGTTGTCTTTGCCTACCCTGTATAACTTTATAGCCTGCATTGGATAAAGAAATGGACATAAAAGTACTTGTCCCAAAGAACACAAACTGGAAATGGAAGGAAATCAGTTGATAGAAACAAGAGTGGTTGGGCCAACTATGGGCAATAAATATGGGGTACACATGCATAGGAAATAGTAAGGAATTGAAGAAATATTAGGAAATAAGAAAGCAAATCACATGAAATGTTATAAAGAAGATTTTGTTTTATATATTTTTCACTTATACAAGGAAATATACAAGTTGATGATAGATCATTCATGGCCAAACTTCGCATCAAATATTGAATGTTAATTGAATAATAAAGTTGGAAACTATATCAAGGTGTTACCTTATAAGGATAAAAAAATTCTTAATTTGATGATGATGTTAAGAAGTAACTAGAAAGTAACGCCTAGTTTATTTTTACTAGGCAGTCTAAATCATGAGTGGATGGACAAAACTCCTCCCAATCAAATTCAAATGCCACGAATGAAAAAAGCTACCCTAAGCTTTAATCAAGATTTTTTCAACACTCTGACTTCATGGAGTAGTTTGTTGAGTTGAAATTTCTAACATCGGTACTGTTTAATAAAAAGAGATAGACATAGTTATATTAATGAAACATTATAAATTATAAAATGGGAGAGTCTAATAAATCCCTTGTTTCTAATACAAACATCATGTGTGGCCTTGACATGATTGAAAGAATTGTTATTTAGAAAGGAAACAGTTTTTCATTGACAAGGACAGTTTTTTCATGGCGGTCCTCAGTGAGCTTATGATCATGTGATTAACATATCTTAACTCATATATAGGACCTCGTGCCATGTTAGAAAAGCATGGATGTCCTAACCCTACTTTAAGTCTTGATTTCACACTAATCTCCATTGAACTTAATAACATCCATTTGTTCTTAGAGTGAACAATTCTTTTAGCTGAGTCAGTACACCTGAACAGAAGCAACTAGGAAATGATTTTCTTTGTGAAATGTTGATGATTGTTTGTGAGTGCATGTTCTTATTTTTTGTTGACACCTAATCATCAGGATTGGGTGAACAAATGTAATTGATGTAAATAAATAATAATAAATATGAATAGTCATCGGGAGATGAAGTGAACACTCTCTCCCTCATGTATATAATAAAGACCAACCTGAAGGAATAAGATATCAATTGATTTGGTGGAGTTACTGCCTGCCTGACATGGTATCAGAGCTAGCTCCATTTTTGGCATCTCCTTCTAGTCCTGTAACTCCCTTTTGCCATTTTTTGCAGTCTGTCCACTGCCACTATTTAAACACTGCAAATCTCTGACATTATTCTCTGCCTTCTATTGTAACTCCTCCTGTGACAGGGTCTTTGATTCCCTAGATGTGCACTAATTTCTTTGTATTTCCTTGCTCACTCTCCCTCTTCGGATTTTTTTGTCATTTTCTACATATTTGGTGCCAATCGTCATTTTCTTCTTTCCTCATAGCGTCCTTTTGAATCAGGGGCACTTAGAAATTCCACAAAGGCTTCACCTGTGGCTCTCCCATCAAAATGAGTAACAATGTGTACATATTTTCTCTTTTAGATCATATTCCTTGAAAAATGCAACGATGTCCCTCTTCGACACCAAGAAAGGAAGGCCTCTGAGCTTCATAAAGCCAATATGCTCCATATGATCCTTCTCTGAAGAGCCCTTCGAGTGGTTGGTTAAGGCCGAAATTCGTTGGGTGGCAGTTCCAAGTTCGAACCTCCCACTCTCCCTGGTTCAAGTAGCTACGTGGAGGAGCAGCATCATTTTGGCTTCACCAACTTCGACTGCAACAACATTATAGTAGTCCTTTTTTTTTACAGTGAAAGACCTCATTGTGATGCCGTTGATGCAGTTAGAATACTCTTGTTAAGTTATAAAATTGGTGCAGAGGTGCTCACTTTCTTGCGTAGCGGAAGCATTGGTGGAAGCCATCCCGTTTTGGTGTAGTTCCTCCATCCTTGACATGCTGGCGCCACAATATTTCTGATATATATATAACACTGATATATATTTAAATTTTTTCTCCAAAAGGCAGTGTTTCATATACATAAATATGCAAGAGGTATTTGAATAAGTTTGTGGCTTTTGGATGGTTTTAATACACCTTTTTTACATCATTTTAATACATGTGCGCCAGTAGCCATACTATTTTCCCACACCGCCTCACTGGTTGTGTGTGTTTTTTGGAGAATTTTGAATGTTGCTTCAATAACTGTATGGGTTGAGCTCTTGTAAAAATCGATTAATGTGTTGCTCGGGATATAAAATATTATTTATATTTTGATGATCATGTGCACAAGAAATTGGCCTGTGAATTTTTTGTTGAAAGTAATACTGAGAGGGGAGGGGGGTGAATCAGTATTATCTAATTCTTTTAATAAATCTTCCTTATTTGTTCTTTGAATTATTTTGCATGTCAGTACCATAAAATAATGAGCATGAACAAAGAAAAACAGATAGTCACACCAAAGAACACAAGATGTAAGGTGGAAACCCAATGTGGGTGAAAACCACCTACTGCAATATGTCTCTATCTTCTTTCAAATTAGAAACTTCTTTTACAATGGTTTTGTACTGGTGCAGTCCTTTACCAGTACACAGGCTGCAACCTGCAGAGAGCTACAACTCTCTCTCTCTCGTTTTCCAGTCTCTCCTGGAAGGGAGCTACAACCCCCTACGTCTTTTCATAAAGCATCAAATGATTATCAAGTACATAAAAGTTATAGTCCACTAAAGTTATCAGATCAACAATAACAGAACTAACCCAGAACACCTTATCAACAAAAATTCAATCAACAGAACATTTTAAGACAGGGACGCAGTTTTCCCTTCTGTGGTCTGCGTCGCTACGAAGTTCACCTTCTGCTTCCCTGCGTATACCCACAGAGATCCTTCTGCCACACTGCGTGCCCACGCACTGTTCCTTCAACCGCACTGCGTACTATTACTGCAGGGACGCACCCAAAAATACTATCGCGCTGCGTACTTTTACTATGCGGACGCACCTGAACCTTAGTCGCTCTGCGTACCGACACAACTCTCCTTCTTCTGCTCTGCGTACCGATGCAGGTCTCCTATTTCTGCTCTGCGTACCGACGCGGATCTCCTGTTTCTGCACTGCGTACCCACGCAGTTCTTCTGTTTCTGCACTGCGTACCCACACAGTTCTTCTGTTAAACACCTGTGGCCTTCTGATTAGGGCCAAGTAGGTAGTCCACCAGAGTGGCACAGTTGCTCAGATCTGATCATGCGCTCGAGAGATCACCCTTCACAGATTCGCCTTCAACTTCCCTTTCATATAGATCAAGCTTTTAAGACCATAACCCAATATTTCAGATCTAAAGATATTCAATTACAAAATATGCTTAGCCAAGTGATCTCCTTTTATTTATATAGGCAAGCTCCTCCTAAAATCATGGAACAATACCATGAGCCCACACCATAATAACCCAATACCGTCGACTAAATACCAAGAGTAACACATAAGAAAACCCCACATGTGAATTTCTTTGCCTTGAAATGTGTGCACTGGGGGTACGCACCTCCTGAACGGCTGGCCTGCGTATCTGGACGCGGTTCTTGCATGGTGTACCTGCGGGTACGCACCTTCTAAACTGATTTCCTGCGTACTTCTTAATTTTCAACAAATTGAGAGCCTTGCCACGGGAGTTTCCATCAAGTACAACATCAAGTACAACATCTATAACATATAGCCATACCAGAAACATAATGCTAACAATCTCCTCCTTTGAACTTGATGGCAACCTAACAAACTTCAGCTTCATTCTCCCCCTTTGACATCAAGGGCAAAGGGGTATGCTCCCCCTAAGATCATGCTCCCCCTGAAAATGAACCAGATCTGCAGCAAAGAACCATAATCCACCATGAAAGAGATAGAGACATATTGCAGCTATTTCCAAGATCTCCTTCTGACCATCCTCCATAATGCCAACAATGCATTATATGCTCCCCCCCGAACCTGTACCATCAATCAGAAAAGGTTCAACAATAAGATGATGCATCAACAACCCCCAGCTTTTGCCTGAGGTATTCAAAAGTGTCCCTGGGCAATGGTTTGGTGAGAATATCAGCAACTTGTTCCTTAGAAGGAACATACTCCAACTTGACCTTCTGTTCAAGTACTTGTTCCTGGAGAAAATGGTACTTGATTGGTATGTGCTTGGTTTTTGAATGCATAACAGGATTCTTTGAGATGCTGATTGCACTTGTGTTATCACATAAGATGGGGATTGGTGGTGTACAAGTGATTTGAAAATCCTGCAAAGTCTGCATCATCCAAAGGAGTTGGGTGCAACAAGATGCAGCAGCAACATATTCCGCTTCAGCTGTAGACAAGGCAATTGAACTCTGTTTCTTGCTGAACCAAGATACCAGTCTGGAACCCATAAAGAACACACCACCACTTGTGCTTTTCCTGTCATCCATGCTTCCGGCCCAATCTGCATCTGTATAAGCATGAAGTGTAAGATCTGTATCTCGAGGATACCATAAGCCATAATTTTGAGTCCCTTGAAGATATTTGAAAATTCTCTTCACTGCCTGA
This sequence comes from Pinus tabuliformis, assembly GCA_031772625.1. NCBI lineage: Eukaryota > Viridiplantae > Streptophyta > Pinopsida > Pinales > Pinaceae > Pinus > Pinus tabuliformis. The sequence goes on from CM062804.1 coordinate 1,189,111,616, forward strand.
AGATGAGTCTCCTTCGGATTTGCCTGAAATCTTCCAACTATTCCAACTGCATGCATGATGTCCGGTAGGGTACTTGTCAAATAAAGTAAACGTCCAATCATAGATCTGTAGGTTGGTTGATGTACTGCTGCAGATTCATCATTTGCACTAAGGCTACATCCTGTGACCATGGGTGTACATACTGGTTTTGCATCTTCCATACCATATTTCTTCAAAATCTGTTTGAGATACTTGGTTTGAGATAAAAAGATTCCTCCTTCCTTTTGTTGGATTTGCAAACCAAGGAAATATGTCAGTTCTCCTAGCAAGGACATTTCAAATTCTTTCTGAATGACCAAGGCAAAGCTTTGACTCATAGCTTCTTCATTGCTCCCAAAAATAATGTCATCTACATACACAACAAGTATTAGAAATTTGTCATTTTCAACTTTTATATAAAGATTGTTATCTACTGATCCTTTTGAAATACCTTGTTGATGAAGATATTTGTCCAAACGATAGTACCAAGCCCTTTGAGCTTGTTTGAGACCATAGAGAGCCTTTTTCAATCTGCATACAAGATTTGGATCATTTCCAAGAATGAACCCATCTGGTTGTTCAATGTATACTTCTTCTTCCAAGTCTCCATTCAGAAAGGCTGATTTCACATCCATTTGAAATACTTTGAAGTTTTGAAAACTTGAGAGAGCAAGGAACATTCGGATGGCCTCAAGTCTTGCAACAGGAGCAAAGGTTTCTTCAAAGTCTATTCCTTCTTGCTGCGCATAACCTTTACAAACAAGTCTGGCTTTGTTTCTAATTACTTCTCCATTTTCATTCAATTTATTTTTTAAGACCCATTTTGTTCCGATAACATTCTTATCCTTTGGTCTAGGCACCAGCTCCCAAGTGTTGTTCTTTTCGATCTGCTCAAGTTCTTCATCCATTGCTTTCACCCAACATTCATCTTTGCATGCCTCTTTCACATTTTGTGGTTCAGTAGAGGAGAGTAATGCCAAATAGCTTGAAGCTTCTGCAACTGTTCTTCTTGTTTGTACACCTGCTTCTTTCTGCCCCATAATCTGAGATTCTGGATGATTCTTATGGACATATCTGGATGGAGTTTTTTTCTTCTATTCTTGTTTGCTCCTCTGGTTCTTCTTGAGTTTCTTCTTGAGGTTCTTCTTCTTCATCATTCTGTCATTGGGGGTAGCCTTCATCTTCTTCGATGTCTTCATGATGTACTTGCCTAGGAATGTATCCCTTCTCATCAACCACTACATCAATGCTATCAACAATTCTGCCAAGTCTTTTATTGTAGCATTTGTATGCTTTGCTATGTGGAGAGTAACCAAGAAGAATGCCTTCATCTGCTCTAGGTTAAAGTTTGCCAAGCTGCTCATCAGTATTGTTGATATAGCATTTGCTCCCAAAGATTTTGAAGTGCTTTACCGAAGGAGTCCTACCACTCCAGAGCTCATGACGAGTTTGAGTGCTGTTTACCCAGACATTTGTTTTGTTGAGAATAACAACCGCAGCATGTGAAGATTCACCCCATTTGTTGGGAGTTCCTGATTCATCAAGCATATGCTCCATATGATCCTTCTCTGAAGAGCCCTTTGAGTGGTTGGTTAAGGCCGAAATTCGTTGGGTGGCAGTTCCAAGTTCGAACCTCCCACTCGCCCTGTTTCAAGTAGCTACGTGGAGGAGCAGCATCATTTTGGCTTCACCAACTTCGACTGCAACAACATTATAGTAGTCCTTTTTTTTACAGTGAAAGACATCATTGTGATGCCGTTGATGTAGTTAGAATAATCTTGCTAAGTTATAAAATTGGTGCAGAGGTGCTCACTTTCTTGCGTAGCGTAAGCGTTGGTGGAAGCCATCCCGTTTTGGTGTAGTTCCTCCATCCTTGACATGCTGGCGCCACAATATTTCTGATATATATATAACACTGATATATATTTAAATTTTTTCTCCAAAAGGCAGTGTTTCATATACATAAATATGCAAGAGGTATTTGAATAAGTTTGTGGCTTTTGGATGGTTTTAATACACCTTTTTTACATCATTTTAATACATGTGCGCCAGTAGCCATACTATTTTCCCACACCGCCTCATTGGTTGTGTGTGTTTTTTGGAGAATTTTGAATGTTGCTTCAATAACCGTATGGGTTGAGCTCTTGTAAAAATCGATTAATGTGTTGCTCGGGATATAAAATATTATTTATATTTTGATGATCATGTGCACAAGAAATTGACCTATGAATTTTTTGTTGAAAGTAATACTGAGAGGGAGGGGTGAATCAGTATTATCTAATTCTTTTAATAAATCTTCCTTATTTTTTCTTTGAATTATTTTGCATGTCAGTACCATAAAATAATGAGCATGAACAAAGAAAAACAGATAGTCACACCAAAGAACACAAGATGTAAGGTGGAAACCCAATGTGGGTGAAAACTACCTGCTGCAATATGTCTCTATCTTCTTTCAAATTAGAAACTTCTTTTACAATGGTTTTGTACTGGTGCAGCCCTTTACCAGTACACAGGCTGCAACCTGCAGAGAGCTACAACTCTCTCTCTCGTTTTCCAGTCTCTCCTGGAAGGGAGCTACAACCCCCTACTTCTTTTCATAAAGCATCAAATGATCATCAAGTACATAAAAGTTACAGTCCACTACAGTTATCAAATCAGCAATAACAGAACTAACCCAGAACACCTTATCAACAAAAATTCAATTAACAGAACATTTTAAGACAGGGACGCAGTTTTCCCTTCTGTGGCCTGCGTCGCTACGCAGTTCACCTTCTGCTTCCCTGCGTATACCCGCAGAGATCCTTCTGCCGCACTGCGTGCCCACGCACTGTTCCTTCAACCGCACTGCGTACTATTACTGCAGGGACGCACCCAAAAATACTATCGTGCCGCGTACTTTTACTATGCGGACGCACCTGAACGTTAGTCGCTCTGCGTACCGACGTAGCTCTCTTTCTTCTGCTCTGCGTACCGACGCAGGTCTCCTGTTTCTGCTCTGCGTACCGACGCAGATCTCCTGTTTCTGCACTGCGTACCCACGCAGTTCTTCTGTTTCTGCACTGCGTACCCACGCAGTTCTTCTGTTAAACACCTGCGGCCTTCTGATTAGGGCCAAGTAGGCAGTCCACCAGAGTGGCACAGTTGCTCAGATCTGATCATGCGCTCGAGAGATCACCCTTCACAGATTCGCCTTCAACTTCCCTTTCATATAGATCAAGCTTTTAAGACCATAACCCAATATTTCAGATCTAAAGATATTCAATTGCAAAAGATGCTTAGCCAAGTGATCTCCTTTGCTTTATATAGGCAAGCTCCTCCTAAAATCATGGAACAATACCATGAGTCGACACCATAATAACCCAATACCGTCGGCTAAATACCAAGAGTAACACATAAGAAAACCCCACATGTGAATTTCTTTTCCTTTAAATGTGTGCACTGGGGGTACGCACCTCCTGAACGGCTGGCCTGCGTATCTGGACGCGGTTCCTGCATGGTGTACCTGCGGGTATGCACCTTTTGAACTGATTTCCTGCGTACTTCTTAATTTTCAACAAATTGAGAGCCTTGCCACGGGAGTTGCCATCAAGTACAACATCTGTAACATATAGCCATACCAGAAACATAATGCCAACATTTTTTACATCAAAAGCACATTTTGCCAGCAGAAGTATTTTTTTAAAACAATACACATATTTTTTTTGCCAGCAAAAGTTTTCTTTACAGTATGCATTCAATCATATCTATTGTGGAAATAGTTCTTACTGGAAAGGAGAACTATCCTGAGTGATCCTGCATGATAAAACACACCCTCATTTTCAATGAGTTGTGGAAAGGAGTGTGTATTGGAGATGGAGACAAAGAGCCAGAACAACCTAACTCAGACAAAGAGCTCGCCATTTGGGAAAATAAGAACAGCAAATCTTATGCATTAATCGTAGCATCTTTAAGTGAAGAGGTGAGTTGCCATATTTCACCATTTTCAACTTCTTTTGAAGCCTTACAAAAGTTGAAAGAACTCTATGACTCACATTCTGCACTTGAAGTTGTTCAACTCATGATTAAACTCTTCACTTTTGAATTACAAAATAATGATCCTCTTGCTCTTGAATCCGAAGTAAAACATATAATGCATGATATCAAATCCACTAAGGTTGAATTGGGTATTCCTCTTATCGCTTTTCTCAAGGCACTTTATCCTACTTACTCCAATTATCTTGATTCATTGCAAGCAAATGGAAATCTCAAAGATATTACCTTTGACTCTCTTGTGAAAAAAATTGTTGAAAGAGAGAAAGCTTTTGGAAAGAAGACAACCCCTGAATCTTCTAAAGAGGCTATGTGCCTTGCTCATAAAGAAAAGAATCCTGCTCAAGATTCTTCCAGAGGAAGAGGTGGTTGAAGAGGAAGAGGAAGATATTTCAGAGGCAAGGGGGGCAGACACTCTCAAGGAGAAAAGGCAGATTTGCACTACATACGCTGCAAAACAAATGGATCACATGATGCCTCTACATGAAAAATACCTTGGGACAAAATTGAGCAGCAAAGAAATCAACCCAAAGGTAAAACTAATGACACAGACAAAGGTAAATCACCTGAATCTGCTCATTATGTGGCGGCACAATGTAATATTGGAGTAAATGAAGATTTATTTAATGCTTCACTTGCTTCTTAGAAAAATTATTGGTTGCTTGATTCAGGAGCAACTTGCCACATGACTCATAGAAAATATTTTTTTGAAGAATTTACTGACAATGTTGATGGAGCAGTATACTTTGCAGACCAATAAAAAATCAAGCCATCAAGGCTTGGCACAATCAGGCTTAAATTTCCTGGTCTTCCAGACTTTCTTCTGCATCATGTTCTATATCTCCCACAGCTAAAGAGAAACTTGTTGTCCTTGGTCCACATCCGCCAGAAAGATCACTCCATTCATATGTTTGATGGCAATCTTGAGGTGAGAAAAGCATCTGACCACTCACTTGTCATGAGGGGAATAGAAGAAGAAAGGCTTCTCAAGCTGCAAGGTACCTCTACTCGTGCACAACATTTCTCACACAATTCTCATTATGAAGAAGGCACACTTCCATCAAGTTTTTATGGCATTCTAGATTTGGACATTTGAACTATGACAACCTCCACTTGTTGAAGAAAAATGGTGTTGTTGGTTTTCCTACAATTCCTACGAAATTTAAGCAATGTGATGCTTGCATTCTAGGAAAGCATAGCAAACAATCTTTTCATGGTTCACATTCAAGAGCACATATAAAACTTGAACTCATTCATTCAGATTTATGTGGTCCAATGCCTATTCCTTCTACAAATGGAAATAAATATATGATGAAATTTATTGATGACTACACCAAAATGTGTTGGGTTTATTTATTGAAGAACAAATTTGATGCTTTTCAAACATTCAAGAACTTTCAGAAATGGATTGAAAATGATGCACAATCTCATATTGGATCTATTCACACTGATAATGGAAAAGAATACACATCAAATGAATTTGGAAACTATCTTCGCCAACATGGGATCAAACATCAAATGAATGTACCTTCTAATCCCCAACAGAATGGTGTAGCTGAAAGAATGAATAGGACAATCTTAAATATGGTACGCTCCATGCTCTTCTTCAAAAATGTAAAAATAATGTTTTTGGCTGATGTTGTTCTATGTGTTGCATATATAAAGAATAGATTTCCATCTAATGCTATCAGAAACAAGACTCCCTATGAAATGTGGTATGGGCACATTCCTTTGGTAAAGCATCTCAGGGTCTTTGGTTCCACTTGTTATGCCTTTATAGCAAAGGTACATAGAAATAAACTTGGTGCAAGAAGTCGTAAGTGTATCTTCCTGTGGTATTCAAACACCTCCAAATCATACCGTTTCTATGATGAAGTCAATAAAAAGTTCGTTGTATCTAGAGATGTAATCTTTCTTGAATCATCCAAAACTGACAATGTTGTTGAGCGACAACTTGATCTCTTGGATAGATTCGCAAATGCAAAATCATTTCAAGAATTTGATAATCAGATTCCACATCTTGAAGGGGGGATTCCTATTCTAGATCAACATGTGGAATCTTCTTCTGAAGAACTCTCTCCCTCGCATGAAACTCCAACAACGGATGATGCTTTAAGTGATGTGATTGATAGAATTGGGAGACTCAATCTTGATTCAGTCCCAACTCAATCAATGGAGCAGCCTAGACCATCTGAGAAAGGTCCCCCAAAGTGGCTGACAGAGACACTTGAAAGTGTTCATCCTGATGAGGTTGGAAAGACAGAAACTAGAAATTCAAACTGGCAAAATGGAGGTGATGTAGATGACTCTAATTCACCTATTGATATGGATGTTTCTTATGATTGTGAATTGAACTTGTCTATAGATTTTGAACCAACTTCCTTTAAAGAAGTTTCTTCTCATGATGAATGGAAAGAAGCGATGAAAAAAGAGTATGATGCCCTCATAAAGAATGGCACTTGGAAGCTGGTTGATCCTCCATTAGGAACCAAACCAATTGGCTGCAAGTGGGTCTACAAGAAGAAGTATAAAGTTGATGGCTCACTTGACAAGAACAAAGCCAGGGTTGTTGCAAAAGGTTTTGCACAGAAGGAAAGGGTCGATTATGAGGAGACTTTTTCCCCCACAACAAAATGGGCTACCATCTAGAAACGCTTTGACCTAGCAGCTCAGAATGGTTGGAAAGCCCATCAAATTGATGTAAAAACTGCTTTCTTGAATGGAGATCTAAAAGAGAATGTTTTTATGTCCCAGCCTGAAGGATTTGTTGTAAAAGGGCATGAACATAAAGTATGAAAACTTGTGAAATCCTTGTATGGCCTCAAACAAGCACCGAGAGCCTGGTATGAGAAACTAACTAAGCATCTTTTGAAACTCAATTTCAAACATTATGATCTTGATGATGCAACTTTATTTGTCAAGAAAGTTGGCAAAACAGTTGTGTATCTTGTGGTATATGTAGATGATCTTTTGATGACAGGGAACAATGAAAGCTACATTGCATCCATAAAGAAGGAATTGGGGAAAAGTTTTGAAATGAATGATTTGGGCTATGTTCATTACTATCTTGGTATTGAAGTAACTCAACATCCGAAGTCCATATTTCTTTCTCAAAAGAAGTACATTGGAGATCTGTTGAACAGGTTTGGCATTATAGAATGCAATCCTCTTACTACTCCAATGGAGTAAAACTTAAAGCTCACATCTATTGAAGGAAAAGAATTTGAGGATGCAACAAAGTATCGACAGCTTGTAGGAAGTCTCAACTACCTAACTACTACCAGACCAGAAATTTTTTTTGTTGTTGGAATCCTCTCCAGGTTTATCCAAAAGCCTTGTGAATGACATTGATCTGCTGCAAAAAGAGTTCTAAGGCACTTGAAGGGAACTCAAGACTTTGGAATCAATTATACACAGGTGGACGACTTCAGTTTGATTGGATACTCTGATTCAGACTTCGATGGAGACAAAGAAACTATGGTATCTACTTCAGGATATGCTATGAGTCTTGGATCAGGAGGTGTCTCCTGGAGATCACACAAAAAATCAGTTCCAATGGATTCCACAACAGAAGCAGAATACGTGGCAGCAGCTGAGGAAACAAAAGAAATTGTGTGGCTCAGGAAAATTCTTGAATATTTGCAAGTAAAACAAGTACAATCAACTCCACTCATGATTGACAATACCTCTGCAATAAATTTGGCCAAGAACCCAAAGTTCCATGATCGAACGAAGCACATCAATACTAAATATCATTTGATTTGACATCATGTTGAGGCCAAAACAATCCATCTCCGTCATTGTTCCACTAATGAGCAAATTGCAGACATCTTCACCAAAGCACTTGGAAGAGAAAAGCTTGATCGATTCAGAATGATGCTTGGACTCACCAATGTCCCTTCAGATTAAGGGGGGGAATGTTGACATCTAATCATCAGGATTGGGTGAATAAATTTAATTGATGTAAATAAATAATAAGAAATATGAACAGTCATCAGGAGATGAAGTGAACAGTCTCTCCCTCATGTATATAATAAAGACCAACCTGAAGGAATAAGATATGAATTGATTTGGTGGAGCTACTGCCTGGCCTGACATTTTTTACTCCACCAATTCACCACCAACTTATACCCCACAACCTTCAATCTTCAGGGGCAATCTTCAGGGAAATCTTGGTACATTTATAAATCCCAAGGCTTCCCAACTGATCACATCAATATTCAGGCTAAGGTATCATAGTTTATAAGTTAAGTTAGCAGGAGGAAAATGTTCAACTCAAAGACATTGTTCTTCCCATGCCCTTCTTGGGTAGCGGCTGTGAAGTACTTCTTAATTGTCATCCTACTGGTCATCATTCAGAACCTAGATATAATAGCGGGAAAGCACTAGCAGACAACTAGGTCAGCAATTAATACTATGTTGGTGTTTACTGGGGTGTTCGGGTGTTTGATTATATTAACATAACTATACATGCATTGGGTTGGAGGTGAGGCTACGTAATGTGACATGTCTTTAGGTGAGAACATTTTGAATAAACAAAATTATTAATTGACCAAAGTGATGTAAAAGATAAGAATCCAGTTTTAGATGTCTGTTTGCAAATTAATTACTTACTTCTTAAGTAATGAAATATATGTTGTGGAAGAGAAGTTTCAAGTTTCAATATAGATTTGCAAATTGATAATCCACTTCTTGCTGATACAGATGATGGAGATGAATGACATGACTTCAACATTTCCAAAGAAACTGTGGATGAAGAGAATATTGCAGATTCCATTGCAGGTATGCAAAATGGCCATGTGCTAGTAAAGTATTAAACTGATGAGGATTGGTTAGTTTTCAAAATAACAAATTTCTTTTTAAAGATGAACTAGACAATAATGAAGAATGTGAGTGGACTTTATTTTACTTCTCAAATCTCATAAGGATGAATAAATGGATTTGAGTGGCAACCAAGAATTTGGATGAACATGATTGTTAATGCAGGTAATTGGAATGAGGGTGATTGATTTGAACTTCTCTGTGAGAAACAAGCTTTGGAAATTTTACCACAACAGTCATCATCCAGTGAAGTTCGAGATGGTGAAGAATGCACCATACGGTACATTTCAGCTACTTCTATTCAGGAAAATCCCATCTCACTTGTTAATAATGAAACTCACCAGTATGGGTTTAAGAATTCAGAAGCAATTGAAAGATATCAAGATCATGTAGTTGAAAAAGAAGAGCAAATTGAACGGGTTTACAAAAGTGAAACTCACGATGATGAAGAACGAAAATCACATAAGAATTATAACAGTAGTGAAAATGATGGTTGTCCCATGTTGTCTGATGCAGTTTCTTTGAAATTTGGAGATCATCAACTGATTCATTCATCATATGATGAACCTCAAGAAGCTTATGAGAATATTAGTTTCCGATGTTGGCCTGCAACCTCATAACTCAGCTATTAAGGATGAAGTTCATGAAGAAAAATTTCATTATTCAGAGTCAAAAAAATGACAAACAATTTTATGGCCTTGATGAATTGTATGGTTCAAAAGTGGACATTGTCTGTAGTATGTATGAGCCAATGCCTAGTGTTTCCTAGCATGCAAGTGAGCCATCTAATTACAAGGTTGATGGAATTCATGTCTACACACAAATAGAGAGTGATACTTCAAAGCAGAAATTAAGTTGTCCATGTAATTATAAAGAAACAAAACCAGACATGGCTCAGGAGATTGTTGATTCTTCAAACAATTTTGAAGGCAGTATTGAGGTGTTCACTAGTTCGGATATGCCTTGACTCTATTCTAGTTCCCCCTAGTATTAATATTAATGATGTGTTCCCTTTCCTATATTGATTTCAATACTCCATTAAACAAGCCCAACCTTACCGACAGTAATGATGTGTTCCTTGTTCAGGTATGGATGAATCTGTTCTTGAAAAAGTAGTCATGGCTGAGGAGACTGTTCAAAATAAAATCAATTCTTAAGACAATACTGATTTGTTCCCTTGTTCAGGTAATATTCTTCAAGAAAAGATATGGGTTTCCTTTGTATTTATAGTAATGATGTGTTTTCTCCACATTTATAAGTGTTTTTACTCCATGAAACATAACCCAGCCACTAATGATCTGCTGCAATAATTCTAGAAGAAATTAAATGAGCCAAGATTCCAGATAATAATGATATGTTCCCTTGTTCAGGTATAATTGATTCTATTCTTGAAACAAAATAAAACATTTCAATCAATTTTGTAGACTATAACAATGTGTTCCCTCATCAAGGTATGTATGATTTTGTTCCAGAAAAAAGATGGATTGTCTCAGTAATGAAAGTACTGATGTGTTGTTCCCTCTAATGTAATGACTCTGGTACTCTTTTAAACAAGCCCAAACCTATGGACACTAATGACATGTTTCTTTGTTAAGGAATGGATGATTCTATACTAGACAAACTCATAAAGAGTCTTACAAAAGAGGCCTGTAAGCAAGAAATTCCCCAGTTAAATACTCCATTGAAGATCCCTATGGTTACTGAAGGATATAATATATCTCACTATTTAGTCACTTTGTTTGGAATGGAATATAGTACTACACCTAGAAAGCCAGAACTTGGACACTGTGACGTGGAGGAGAAGATTCCAGTTTCAAATGTAGATTTGGAAAATAGTCCACTGCTAGGAGACATAGATAATGAAGATGAATCACATGATTTGGAAATTGCTGAAGAAACTATCGATGAAGAGCAGATTGTGGATTTAGTTAGAGGTAAGAAAAAAGGTAATTTGTTAGTAGAGGATTAAGTTCTAGAAGGTCTAGTGTAGCAGACTTCAAATAGTGAAGCTCAAGCTGATGAAGGATGCAGTAAAGAGTATCTTCAGGAAAATCCCATATCACTTATTAATGATGAATATTTAGAGGATGAATTCAATGATTCAAAAGCCACTGAAGGGTATTAGGTCTCTATAGTTGAAAATGAAGAGAAAATTGAATAGTTTTCCAAGAGTGAAACTCGGAATGCTCAAGAAACTGTATCTCCTAAGAACTACAATGAGGAATCTAGAGAAACTATGAAGGATGAAGCTCATGAAATCAAGTCTTATTTTTCAAACAAAAGCAAAGTGTGTTTTGGACTTGATGAGTTCAATGGTCCTCAAAAGGAGGAAGATGACAACCAACAGATTTATGAGAATGAAGCTTATGAAGGTGAACCAATGGATTGTGGAAACACTCCAAAATTAAAAATAAGCTTCAATTTGATGCAAACAATTTGAATGGTGCTCACCAATTTGAACTCCTACCAAAGGCTTTGTCTCTAGAAAATCAGTCACAACTGGCATCATATAGTGAAGGTCAGGAGCCTGGGGAATGTAGTGAAGAGGAGCTTTTAGTTCTAAATGATGTTCAGAAAATTCACATCTCACTAGTTAATGGTGAAGCTTAAGAATATAAATTGAGTGATCCCAAAACTAGAGAAGGATTTCATGACTCTATATATCAAAGAGAGGAGCATTATGAACTTGCTTCAATGGCTAAAACTCAGGATGTTGAAGAAACCATCTTTCACAAGCAAAATGATGGCTCTCCTGATGCAGTTTGGATGAAAGTGAAAAATCCTAAACAGGTAGATATGTCCAATGAACTTCAAGTAACATATGAGAACATTCAAGCTTCAGAGGATGAAGTGCATCAAGGCAACTTTTCAGACAATGGAAATGAGTTTTATAACCTCAATGAGTTGTATGGTTCAACTCCTCAAAAGGAGGAAGATGTAGTTGAGTAGATGAAGCATATAAGGAAAGCATTAGTATTGTTGATGGCATAACTGATGCAAGCCAAATTAAGGAAAAATTGTCTGATATGGACAACCATGGAAAACATGAGGGATTCATTGCCACTGACAAAATTAAGGGAAAATAGGATGACCAGGAAGAAAATTCTATACAGAATGGAGTTGAAGAGACATAAGAATTCAAAGTTGGACAAAATATACAACTTGTGAAAGTAGACACAGTGGCCAGCAACCAAGAACCTTCTAACATGGATACTCCATTGAAGATACCTATGCTTACAAAAGGCCTTGATATATCTCCTTGCTTGAATTCTTTGTTTGGATTGGACATTAGTGATCCATTAGATAAGCCCAAGATTATGGAGAGTAATGATGCATTATTTTGTTCAGGTATAGCTGATTATCTTCCAGAAAATATCTCAGAGATTGTTACAGAAGCTGCATGCAAGTAGGAACTTTACCAATTGGATAATCCTTTGAAGACCCCTGAGGTTACAGAGGGATATAATATAGCTATGGAAAAGAATGAAGTTGAATATGGAGCATGTCAGGAAAGAATTTTTATTGTTGATGGCATAACTAATGCAAGTCCAATTAGAGAACAATTGTTTGATATGGACAGCAACGAAAAACATGAGTGATTCATTGACCCTGCAAAAATTGAGGGAAACAATGGCCAGGAAGATGGAGAGACCCAAAATTTCAAAGTTGGAGAAAATATACAGATTGTGGTGAGCAAGCAGGAACCTTCCCAATTGGATACTCCATTGAGGATCCCTGAGGTTATGGAGGGATATAATATATCTCCTTGTTTAAGCACCTGATTTGGCCTGGACTCCAGTATTCCATCCAAAAGTTCAGGAACTTAGAAAAAGTTACAATATATCCCCTTGTTTAGGTATGAATGAATCTCTTCTAGAAGACAAGGATGTGTGCAATCAGTGACTTTCCTTGGATAAGCCATTGAAGAGGCTTGAACATGCCGAGGGACCAGAATATGATACCCTAGTGAAAAATATTGAGCTTATAGAAAATGATGTGACATCAAAGACTGAATATTTGTCACTGCATGTCCCACTTAGAGACCATGTGTCTATCATGGAGAAGGATGCTACGATTTTGGATGGGACAGATCATTCTGAAAGTATTCTCCTCACATTAAATCCTATAGAATCTAGAGAAGTAGCTGAGGGTTCTACTATTTTGGATGATATGAATGTTCCTAGTAAAGGGGATTCAAAAAGCACCAAACTTATAGACAAAATACTGAATTTGAGCAATAGATTACAAAATTTGCAATTGGACTTACAAGGACAAATGCCAAAGTCATTCCATGCTACGCCTTCCAAAAGGCGATGAATTCAAAACGTAATGGAAGCACAGAGAAAACTAGAGATACCATTTCAGTTTACAGGCCAAGGCAATCTATAGAAAGTGATGAGGCTATGCACAATTCATTGAAGGAGAGTAGTGTTGAGCTGGTGGGACAACTTAGTTTATGGAAGGTACAAAATCTACACAAAGAAAATGAAATAGCAGCAAAGGATTCTGAAAAGGTATGCTAAATTATGTATGAACTTCATATTTTTCCATCTTCTTTATCAGATTCATCTTAAGGAACATAGTACACATTTGGTGCACTATATGTATGACATTTTTTCATTTTTTCTTTTCTGGAGATAAGTAAACAATTTGTTTCATAGAATTTGTCATCACCTGCACTAGAACAGAGGATGGAATCCTTGGACACACCACTAAAGATGCTTGGACATACTGAGGGCCATGATATATCTCATTTCTTGTACACATTATTTGGACCAAAGTGTAGTACTCCATTGACAAATCGTGAGCTTACAGAAGATAATGATAAGGTTGTTACTGGCACACCATTTGAGATTTCTCTGTATCTGCCATTAGTGACTGAATCAGGGGGAGTTGACAATTTTGGCAATGAATTTCCATGGTTATTTTATGTATCCCATGAAAAGAGACCTAGTTTCCAACACCACAAGAAATCCGATGCAATGAATGCATTGGTATATTCCTAGCTATGTACACATCTCTTTTTTCTGTTGATTTCCTCATATGAAATTCATTAATTATTATGCTGATGCTAATGATTGTTATCCATTGCTCCACTTAGGTCCGAGTGTCTGTTGTCCTCGGAAATGGCCTATTTGGGTTGAACCTTGACTGTGATAATTATATAAACAACAGCAAATCTATTCATGAGGCAATATGTTTTCTAATGGATCCAGTTCTTAGGAAGAAAAATTGCTATGTACAGTTTTCTCAGAGATCAACACGATCGATATGCTAATCATAACACTATGTTCTTTGATGTAAGCATTGATCAACACCCAAAATGTTTTCTTATATTCAATTATGAAAATTTCATATAATTTCAGCCTATCATATTAGCTATGAAATCTTTGTAGATCACCTTGAGAGGTTTTGATGGTATCCAAGGGCCTATTTATGTGGGTACAGGGTGTTGTTTTAATAAGCAAGCACTCTATGATTATGATCATGTTCTCACTAAGAAGGATCTTGAAACAACATGTTTTCTGAGATGTTGTTGGGGATCTAGAAAGAAGAACAAAAAATCAAACAAAAGGTATGATGACAATAAGAAGAGAACCAAGCGAACTGAATCTACTATACCCATCTTTAGTTTGGAAGACATAGAAGAGGGTGTTGAAGGTGAGTCCATGTCCAAACTAGTGATTTGTATTTTTTGACAACTCATTTACCCTTAAACATTGTTCACCCTCACCCTTCTATGAAATTGCGTATTGCAGGATTTGATGATGAGAAATCATTGCTCATGTCCCAAAGAAGCTTATAGAAAAGATTTGGTCAATCACTAGTGTTTATTCAATCTACCCTCATGGAAAATGGTGGTCTTCCACAATTTGCAAATCTTGTTTCTTTATTGAAAGAAGCCATCCATGATATCAACTATGGATATGAAGACAAAGTCAGAATGGGGAAAAGAGGTATGAGTAGAGGTGGATATGCATCTATTTGATGATACTGTGGATTTTTTTTAGTTCATTGAATTAGTTTTTCTATAGTGAAGTTGTATAAAAAAATTTCCTGAATGTGCATAAATTATCTTCAGAATAAGGCAACATTTTGTTTAGGAAACCAAGCACCAGGCAACTATTCTTCTAATATGAGTGGGTTCACATATTTTTTGCATATTGGGTCGATTTATGGTTCTATCACAAAATATATTTTCACCTGGTTTAAAATGCATGCTCGACACTGGATTTCAATATACTACATGCTTGCACGTCCTACATTCAAGGGATATGCACCAATCAATCTTTCAGATCATTTGAATCAAGTGCTCCAATGGGTCCTTGGTTCTGTTGAAATTTTACTGAGTGGGCATTGTCCAATTTGGTATGGCTACACCAATTGCAGAGGCTGACATACATCAATACCATAGTTTATCCTCTCACATCCCTTCCACTAGTTGCATATTGTACCTTGCCAGCTGTTTGTCTTCTTACAGGGAAGTTTATCATTCTTGAGGTAAGATTGTCAACCCTTACTAACCTTAATCTTGTCAAGCTTTACTCACCTCTAATGCAACCTGTCTTTTAGATTTTTTTTGGATTTTTTTCTCATACAATGCTTCACATTTTTCCCCTGATTTTTATATTTAATTTGATCTGCAGATTAGAAACTTTGCAAGTGTGTTCTTCATATTATATTTTATTTCCATTTTTACAACTGTTATTCTAGAGCTACATTGGAGTACAATTGGAATTGATGAATGGTGGAGGAATGAGAAATTTTGGGTTATTGGAGGTGTATGAGCACATATGTTTGCCGTCTTTCAAGGGTTACTGAAAGTCCTAGTGAGGATTGACATAAAATTTATTGTCACATCAAAGTCTTCAGATGAATATGGTGAATTTGTTGATATTTATGTTTTTAAGTGGACGAGTCTTCTCATCCCTCCAACTACTTTTCTTGTGGTAAATATTGTTGGTGTAGTAGCAGGTGTTTCCCAAGCTATTAATAGTGGTTATCAATCTTTGGGTCCATTGTTTGGAAAACTGTTTTTCTCTCTATGGGTGATTGTTCATATTTATCCATTCCTCAAGGGATTAATGGGTCACCAGAACTGGACACTGACAATACTTACTGTTTGGTAAATTCTTCTTTCGTCCATATTCTCCCTTCTTTGGGTGAGGATAGATCCTTTCACAAAAAACACAAGATCATCATCAAACACACAACAATGTGGTGTAAATTGCTAAAACCACGACTATTGTTCGTTAGCAGCAAATAAGGAGGAACTAAAAACACATCCAAGGGCCAAGAATGTCTCAAATTCATTTGTATCATCTGTAGATAATAATATTCAAGAGGGAGAGGCTTTAAGCATATTGCTTTCTAGCTAGTTCCAGCATAGGGACTAAACCTTGTACTTTGTCTTTTATTGATAGCTAAGATTGTATGGTGTAGTTGGTTCTCTATTTCAACTAAGATAGCTGAGGTTTACTTGAAGTGATGCCTGTCCTAGAACTAATCTGATGCCAAAGAACAATGGGCAATGGATTATATGGTTTGATATTGAAGAATGTATTTTACAAAATATTTATTCATTTTTAAGTGGCATTCTTGTCATGGACAAAATTATGGCATGTCTTAATTGAATATCATATTTTTTAAAATGTGAAGTGGTCAATATCAAATAATTGTGTCATTAGGAGCAATGGTAGTTATTAAGATTTGAGGCATACACAAGTGCCTATGGAAATGGTAAATGTATGTTATTTGTTCATTTCATAAAATGCAAGTATAAGTGCCCAGGAAAATAGTAAATATACATTGTTCGTTTGTTTCATAAATTAATAACTATGTTCAGAAATCATTGACCCTATCTTTGATGACTCCATTGATCCAAAATGTTAGTTTTGCAGTTCTTTAAATAAGATGTGTGTTTTGACCTAACCCTGAATCATCTAAATTTGAGATTTTTTTATAAGTCTTTGTTCTAGGTTTCTATTTAAATTTCAGTGAATGGTAGTTTTAACTCTGTTAAACTTTTTTATTAGAGAACTTTCTTAGCACACGATTCTTCATCTTGATTTTCATACATTTAGCTGTCCTGTAATATTTCTCTGATTGTATAAAGAGAACATTACTGCTGGATGCCCAAGCTCTTCTTCTCAGACAATGTTGCGGGCTAAAGAGACAATGTTTTGGCCCCTTGTTTCAAAAGTTTCATTGGAAAGGCATTTTGATTGTTACAAGGTGTCATCTATCTCACCAAAAGAAGAATTTGTTTTGTGTGATATTTCTAGATTTCCAGAATCTACTCGATCAAACACGATTTGTGTTTACAATTACTACTGGGTAATCTAGCTATCCCTTCCTCTATTTTTTTTAATCTCTCTATTTACTGCAACAATGTTGTTACATTGGGTTATAGTGGGTATCTTAAAATTTTCCTGTCAACATTATATTGCAGGTAGCAGTTCACCAATATTAGTATGGTATTTTAGGGAATTCTTTTGGAGAATGGTATTGTCAGCCATGTAAAGCTTTAAACTGGAAATACCAACTCCAAGGCATGAGGCATCCAAATGTAGCTATTCGTGGTATGAATAGTTTTGGTATGAATTGTTCTCTATGTGGTGGTTTGAGTGGTGGTTTTAAGAGGAATATTGATGGCTAGTGGGTTCATGTATTTTGCCCCGAGGTAAAAATCTCTAATTGAATGGTGTTCACTTCAGAAGAATACAAGAAGTCAATTATGCAAAATTGTATTGTTGATTTTAGCTTGTGTGTTAATGATTTGGTGAGGAGCAATATATTTTCTCCCTTACGGTATCTTCATTTCTTTTTTGAACCTGTAGTGGCTGTTGGAGAATACATTCATGAGGGGTCAAATGAAGCTTGTTAAAGGGATGGTATATAATTGAGATGTTGCTTCACTACCAGTAATACATATAAGTTTGAGCATGCTGAACTATTTTGTTTTATTTGTTTTGTGTATGATTGTTGCATCTAGATTCTATCTAGAGAGATGTTGTTAAAGACCTCTATTAGCATCCCCAAAGCCCAACCAGTCTTTCTGAGAAGACACGGGTAATGTCAACTTGTATTTACTTGGTAGTGCCAACCTTGGTGTTGGCAAGCTCTATTGTGATCTAGTTTCATGCCCCACTATTCTCTTTTATTTGTAGTATCTTGTTACCTGGAGATGGAGGACACAATTACCATTATAGAATATAGTTTTTTCTAAATTTTGTTTCTTTGCTTCTCTTTGTCGAACACAAAAGAAAAGAGCAACAAGATTTGTTGTATCTAGATACAATCTTAGGAAGGTATTTAGATTTTGCAAGATTGGATACTTGCTTGAAGAAAGATCACAAAATGGTCCTAGATGTTGACGGAATGCAGGGAATGGATTGAGTGTTGGGTCAAGCCCTTCACACCCTTATAAGATCACTAGGCTAGTTCAAGAATTTGTCCACCAAAAAGAGCTCCTAAAAGCTGGCCACTTTTACTATGTACAAAACATGCATTGATATATAGAGCATTTTCGTTGCTAGAATGAGTGATGAATGCAATTTTAAAGATAACTTTCAATCTCCACCTCATTATTTGAATTTTAGATATTCTTTGGAGAAAATATCGAAGTATTATTACCTCTAATAAAGGTGTTGGAGAATTGACATTCAGCGTCAGAAACAACACTTGTAAAATATTTTCATTATTTCCCTTACGTAAGTTATCCATATGATATCAAATTTCAGGATATGTATTGTAACATACCCAAATTTCCACTTTACAGATGGCTCAAACTTAACACATTCGTTGATTCAACAGTTTATGGAAGGTAATAATTTTTACTGGGACATTTTTGCAAAAGAAGCAAGAGTAGTTGTTAGAAAGGAAAAATCAAGGTTTCGTTTTGGCCAAGATGAATCCCTTACTTGGCTGAATCATTCCCCAACTTGGCTGAATCATAAATGAAAGCTTATAAATCTTGGGGAGACTATTTCTTATTTGGGCAGGTCCTTCAGTAAATAGTGTTTCAGTTGTAGTTTTTCAGCATTTGGTTGTTGGAGATGGATAATAGCCAAGTTTTAAAAAAGAAAATTTCAAGCTTGGAGCAATATTGACCTACTGCCTTCCAAGAAGATTGCAATTGTTGATAAATTTCTAGCTGCAGGTCACAGTGGCTTCTGTGTCTCTTTCTTTTTTTCTTTTCAAGTAGCCTATAAAATGCTAGAATAAGTACTCCAAAACTTTTATTTGGCAAGCAAGGTGGTCTAAAATCGATTGATATGGTGTCTTTGAATTTTATGTAATTTCACTTTCCATATAATTCACTTGCTTGTTGGCTTCCACATTTCCACTTCTATCGGCATTCCTTTGCACCTTCAGTGCAACTGCTAGTTTTAAAATCAATGCCTATATATGCCATTTCAAGGACTACCATAATTCTCACATAATTCTTTAAATGGTTCAACTCAATGGTAGAGCACTTGCTTTATAGGCAAGACGTTGGTGGTTCGATTCCATTGTGTCCTAATATGAATTAATCAATGATATTATAGTTTATTTTTAATTAAATACTTTTAATATTGGTTCATTTCAATGGTGAGATATTTTTCTAGATTCATTATTTTATATTGTCTCTAAAGAGACAAAAGTGATCATGTATTATCTTTGAATGTAATTTTTTATTGTCTCTTGAGGGACAATAGTTAAGATCAAAAACATTGTCCTTTTAAAGACAATATGTCTTTAATTCTAACTATTGTCTCTAGAAAGATAAAAATGAAATTGTCTTTGGAGAGACAAAAATGAAATTGTCTCTAGAGAGACAAAAATTCTTATGTTATATATTCTCTTTATAGAGACAATATTTTAAGACAATTTAATTTGAGACACCCGCTTAAAGACAATATTTAAGACAATAGACAAGTTTCTTTTGTCTCAAGTTAATAAAATTTACCCAAATATTGTCTTAACTATAACAACTATCAATGACAAGGCAAGAACAATAATTTTCACATGAACTTCCTTTGCACACTGTGTTGAAAGTATGGTCACTATACTCACTGTTACCCATAAGCTACATATTTTAAATGATTGAAGGAATCAATGTCCAGCCAAAGCCCCCTTCCCCCTTCGCCCCCGCCACCACCCACCCCTCAAGGCATGTAATCTCCCTAGTATAATTTCCCTCAAGCACCACAACCTTCCTTTTTGCACAACCATTTTTCATAACAAGGAGTTGTAGTTACGTACATAGTAGGAAATTGGACCATAAAACCAATCTTTCAATTAGTTCCCACTACTAGGTCAAACTCAATGAGAAACTGGAACATGTTTATCAGCCCAACATATATTCGTCTACAAACATGTAATCACCAATACAATATTCCTCTTAACTTCTCTTTGACCACTTTGGATACCATCCAATTGTTGGCTAGCATGCTTTTGATGATCTCGTGTTGTACTAGTGATCCTACTCCCAAAATACCAAAGGAAGCTCTATGACACACTACTATTGGTAACAAAGGGATGATCCAAAAAAATAGAGTTGACAACTCCACTAGGGAGACAATTTTCAAAATTTTATATCTTTGGTGTGTTTGTTTAGCTCTTTAGTTGTTTGATTATATATATATATATATATATATATATATATATATATATATATATATATATATAGATAGATATATATATATATAGATATATATATATATATATATATATATGTGTGTGTGTGTATATATATGTGTATATATATATATATATATATATATATACACATATATATATATATATATATATATATATAGCCCTAAGGATTATCTCAATTGGTCAAGTTCTCGTCATTAAAGCATCTTGCTAATGGGAGGTCATGGGATGAATTCCCCCTTATGCTATTGGGGTTAGGATCAGCTCATGAGTCAACCAGATGTAATACCCTTGGATGTATCTGCCCAAAGTTTCCGTGGATGTAAGCGACCACCCATTGTTTCCATAAATGTAAGCTACCACTAATCTCCAATACATGGTAAACCCCACATACACATAAACAAATATCAAAATTTCATACATACTTTTAAAGAAAGTGAAATTGTATTGCTATAAATTAAAAATCATACTATAAAGTATAAATCCTAAATCCAAAAATAATCTCTTTTTCTTTTCCTATATAAATCTTATATTTTTTTCATATTTGTTTTAAAAAAAATAAACAATAAAAAAAATCATATTTAAAGAGTCAATTTTTTTCATATCTAATTTCATGAGAAGAACCCAATTAATTACCAAATATAGTTAGAAAAATATATAATTTGATTACATTAAAGCATCTTGCTAATGGGAGGTCATGGGATGAATTCCCCCTTATGCTATTGGGGTTAGGATCAGCTCATGAGTCAACCAGATGTAATACCCTTGGATGTATATGCCCAAAGTTTCCATGAATGTAAGCGACCACCAATTATTTCCCTAAATGTAATCTACCACTAATCTCCAATACATGGTAAACCCCACATACACATAAACATATATCAAAATTTCATACATACTTTTAAGGAAAGTGAAATTGTATTGCTATAAATTAAAAATCATACTATAAATCCTAAATGCAAAAATAATCTCCTTTTCTTTTCCTATATAAATCTTATATATTTCTCATATTTGTTTTTAAAAAATTTAAAACCATTAAAAAAAACATATTTAAATATTCAATTTTTTTCATATTTAATTTCAAGAGAAGAACCCAATTAATTACCAATATAATTAAAAAAATATATAATTTGATTAATATCTTTTAATTAATTCAAACGTAAAAAATAAAAGTAATTTAAAAAATATAAAATTTAATTAATCTTAATTTATGTGAAAGTGTAAACCATGTATTTTTTTTTCCAATTAATTTATAATAAAAAAAGGTGGATCTTTGCCGCACAAAATATCAGCATTATCGAATTGAGAATGAATATGGAAATAAACCCCCCACCATCACCACCGCACGAGTGGCAATACCTTTTTATTGAGTCTAATATAAAATTGAGTCTTACCTCCATCAATTCCTCCGCGCTCACGGGGGCGATTTTCACATTGAATCCAGGATTTATCTCATCTCGGTCGCTTTTCTTACTACCTACGCAATCATTTTTTGATTTCCCGGAATTTGTTTTTAAATTGTCACGTCGGTTTCCCGCTTGAGAAATCATATATATTTCCTCTAAGGGTTTTCCAATCTGTTCATTCGGAGCTCAAAGAAATTGATTTTGTTGTTACAGGCTTGCCCGCATACAGAAGACGAATCTGAATTTGCCGCAGCTAGAAGCTTCTGTTTTTCATTTTGCAGAGGCTCCACAATCAGGAGTTTCCATGGAAAAAAACGAAGAAATTGCACATTCGCGTTGGCAGCCCACTAGAAGACAGAAAGAGATTTTGAAACAGTTGTTCAGAGGGGGTGACCATAACCCTACTCGCGCTCGCATAAATGAAATTACGGCAACGTAGAAGCAAAGAATGTGTTCTACTGGTTTCAGAATTCTCACTCGCGCAACAAGAGGAAACAAAAAGGAAAATCGGCGCGTGACGCAACAAGAGGAAACAACAAAGAAAATGAAATTAGCGGGAGCTCTCGGACTCCAATCTGCTCCTCCCCAGCCAGAGGTAGACTCTAATTTATTTTGCTTGGATTTTGAATATTCTTAGTAGTTTCATAATATTGATTTCTTATTTTGTACCTTTGTCTATGTTCAACTTCTGGTGTCATTTTGGAACCCTCACTAGGTTTTGCACCGTTTTCGTTACAGATACTTCTGGTGTCATTTTAGAACACTCACTAGGTTTTGAACCGTTTTCGTTACCGGTAAGATAAATTTCATTTCCAGTTTATTTCATCATCTCTATTCATAATATCACATCACAAACTATTTAAGGGTTATTGTTTTGTTGATTTCAAATTTTGGGAAAATTCTGGCATTTGATAGTTAGTAGATTAAAATCTGCAATTGACTCCTTCGGTGATAATTGGGTTGCTGGATGTTTGCGGAATCTACAATCAACCTAAGTTAAACAATCTAGAAGACATTGTTGAGGGATCTTGGACAAATTTATTTAGAATATTAGAGTGTTTTTTCTTTTAAATAGATTATTGGACATAAATATCATGATTCAATATTATGGATTCTCATAAATCTGTTTAGAAACTTTCTACCTTTAAATAAATTATTTCAAATGAATATTATCTAGACTAAAAACTACTAACAACTTGATTCAGTCAAATTACCTAAACTATCGAAACAACTAGTGTGACTGCAAATAAATTTATTTTGATTATTTGATTAGTTACAATATACCTATATACCTTTGTTAACCGGGAATTTAAAAAAAATCATTTGTAAACTGCATTTACAAGATCCATTGCTCAGATGGATTTTGTCTTTCCTGCTGTTAAATTGTTTTTTGTGGAGAACTTTATATATTAAATGTTTATAAATTTGAACTGACGATTATGGACTTTCAAAATCACCAAAACTCTGCGTCGACAACAAAGACCATATTGTAAACCATATTGTCAAGGGATTGGTTAATCAAACAAATTTGCATTTCAGAATAATGGTGGTCTCAACCAGCAGGAGCAACAAAAAAAGGCGACGCAAGATTACTCCTTCGATCAAATAAATATTGCAGGAAGATCCAAGGGCCCACTCTGGCCCTCCCTGAACAATGGTAACTATATTTTATTTTGCACTGCCCTTGAATTCTCCTCTACGTACGTTTCCATCTTGGTTTCTTATTTGTCATTTTGTTTACGTTGTAACTTCGTCTATGTGCAGCGTCTAACATGATGGGGGAACCTGCAATTGGCATGGCCACTTTTCCGCTACAGGTAAGGAGAATTCAGTTGTCAAAGCATTATAATTTGAGTAATGTTGGGTTCTTCACATATGAATGTTGTGTTTTTATTATTATTTTATTTTTATCTCATTTATATAAATAACATAACAAGATAATCTTATTTCATTAAGTTTACGTTTTTCTTCGCCATTCAATACATATAAACGTATTTTTATGAACTTCAACGATGGAGTATCAGATGTATTGTAGAGTTTCTGATGTATTGTTCGCCTTCTAATTTATGTTGTATGTTACATTATGATCAGAGACACACAAATTCACCAGTGCCAGCCTTCCCCAAAGAGATGGAGACCGCATGGCCAAATAATTTGCCACTGAAACAACAAAATGAAACTGTACGTGAGACCATTTGTGGGATCACTCTCAGCGACATCCGGAATAAAGTAGATCAAACGGATAGATGGCTGCGTCCTTCTAAAGAGTGCGCACTTTGTCCTTATACAGAGTGCAGACTTTGCGCTGATGGATGTATATGTAATATTCTGATAGCTTCCAAGGCTGAAGAACGTGAAAACAAGGACGAATTGTTAGAGTTGTTTCCTTTGCATCCAGACGGGAACCTCAGATCACTAACATATCGTGTTGGCCAACAATAGCAAAATGCCATGAAGTTTTGCCAGTAGTGTTGGCCAACAATATTAGGAGAGAAAGTGGTGAATTGTTTATTATGTCAACACCTATATTACTGAGGCAGTGGTATCACTTTTTTTTGCTCTTTTATCTAGGTATACGCTCAAACCAATTCTTGATGTCATGTTGGAGTAAGTGAATGCAAATGCAATATACCTACTATCTGGACTGTATTTCTGTGTATGAGTTATACAGGTTTGGATTGAGTGTTTTTGCTGTGTATAACAGATTTGGATGGCATGGTTTGGATTGAGTACTTTTACTGTGTATAACAAATTTGGATGACATGTTTCTGTAAATATTGGATATTAAGTTTTTGTAAATATTGGATATCATGTTTCTGTAAATATTGGTTTGGTATCATTTGGATATCATGTTTCTGTAAATATTGGTGTGGTATCATGTTTCTCTAAATATTGGATATCATGTTTGTGTAGATATTGGTTTGGTATCATGTTTATTTAAATATTGATTTGGTATCATGTTTATTTAAATATTGGATATCAATATCAGGTTTATGTAAATATTGGTAGGGTATCATGTTTCTGTATATATTGGATATCGTGTTTATGTAAATATTGGTTTGGTATCATGTTGTAAATATTGATTTGGTATCATGTTTCTGTAAATATTGGATATCATGTTTTTGTAAATATTGGTTTGATATAAGTTTATGTAAGTATTGGAAATTTTTGGATATAATTATGGGAAAATTACTTTCAGATTATTTAGAGTGTTGTTTTTCACAGTTTGTGTGGCATGTAGAGTCTAAATTAGTTATATATGTGATAGTTTAAATGATGTGGGAGGAGCTATTACTATTAACATTTTAAAATCTTTTTAGAGAGGATATCTCCATAGATTTTGTTTATTTATTTTTAAATGTGGGATTGATTTAATTACTATTAGATTGTTTACAATTTCTCGTAGTTCAGTAGTTTGTGTTGTGAGTAGAGTTTAAAGGTGGATTGGATCTAAGCTATTGGATCTATGTTGGCTTTAGGGCAACAATGTCACATTTTCAAAATTCACATTATGTTTTCTTTGCTTCATGTCCACATCATTCCCTTCTTTAATTTAGTCTCTATTGTTTGACTTGAATGGTTTGTACATCTATGTTTGGATGCTTTGATTGGGTTGTGTGCTTGGATTGGGATGATAATGTTTGTATGCAATTATCTATTAGTAATTTTGAATATATGTAATTTTTAATATATATAATTGTCCAACATTAATTTTCACTTTCCAAGAGTATTAATTTTACATATGATCTATTTCATTTCAAGTTATCACAATTTTTGACAGAAAATTAGATCTTAATAGTGTCCCTCTAGGTATTACTAAATATACCCTGAAAAATATTTTTTTAAATAATCTACATCCTAAATATTAAAAACATCTAATGCAAACAAACAAATAGGATTAGCAAACATCTACAATGAAATCAATGCATCTAATGCAAACAATCAAATAGGATAGAAAACAACATCTACATTGAAATCAATGCATATAGTGCATGCAATAAAATGAGATTAGGAATCAACATCTACATTAAAATCAATGTGTCTAGTGCAAGGAATCAAATATGATTACAAATTCATATCTACACTGAAATCAATTCATCTAGTGCAAGTAAATGAATATAATTAGAAATAAGCATCTACAATGAAATCAATCAATGCATCTAGTGCAAGCAATCAAATAGCATTAGAAATCACCATCTACATTGAAATCAATGCATTTAAAGAAAACAATCGAATAGGATTAGAAATCAATATCTACATTGAAATCAATGAGTCTAGTGCAAGCAATCAAATATAATTAGAAATCAAAATCTACATCAAAATAAATGCATCTAGTGCAAGCAATAAAATAGGATTAGAAATCATCATCTACGCTGAAATCAATGCATCTAGTGCAAGAAATCTTCTTGCCTCTCTTTCTCACTCCTTGACCTCCCCAAACGCACATACTCTCCCTCTCCATATCTATCTATCTCTCCCTCCCTTCACCTCCCATATATATCTCTATCTCCCTCTGCCTCTCATTTGTCTCTCTATATCATCCCTAAAACATACACACTCTTTCTCCATATATATTTATCTCTTCTTCCCTCTTTTGCTTCTCTCCCTCTCTCCCCCCTTTTATCTCTATTTCCTCTTGCTCTCCTCTTTCCCTTTCTCGATATCTACCTTGTCACTCTGTCTCTCTGTCCCCCTCTGTCACTCTCTTTTCCTTCCAACCTTGTCACTATCTCCCTGCCTCTCTCCTTCTCTCTCCTCCTATCCCCCCTTCCATCAATCTCTCCTTTGTATCTTTTTCTCACCCTCCAAAACTTACACACACTCTCTCTAACTCTCCCTTATCTCTCTCTCTCTCTCTCTCCACTTTTATCTCTCTTGTCTTGCTTCTTCACTCACTCTCTCCCCCTCCAACTCCATATCTATGTCCTTCCTCTCTCCTCCTCTATCTCAAGTCCTCTCTCTGGTCCTTCCCCTCTCTCCCTTTCTCTCCCACCTCGCTCCTTCTCCCCCCACCTTCTCTCTCTGTCCCTCTCTCTCTTCACTCGAGCCTTGTCACAATCTCCCTCCCCTCTCTCCTTATCTTTCTCCCCTCTCTCCTTATCTTTCTCCCCTCTCTCTCCCTCCATATTTATGTCTCCCTCGCTCTCTTTTACTCCTATCTCCCTCTTTGACTCCTCTCTTTCCCTCTCTTCATTCCACCTCTCCCTTCTTCTTCATTTTATCTCTATCTCTCCCTTGTCGCTCCCTCTATCTCTCCATATTTATCACTCTATTTTTTCTTCCATACATATATATCTAGAGTTGAAGCAACTAAGGCTTGGCTGATAGATATGGGTAAATACTTCTAGATTTATGATTACACTGATAAGCTAAAAGCACGTTTAACAATCTAACAGTTAAGGGGTAAGGCTACCCTTTAGTGGGTGGAAATCAAAATAGTAAGGAAAATTGATGAGGAACAGGTTACTTGGCAAGAGTTTCAAAAACATTTCAAGGATAAGTATATGAACGAACGTTATTATGATGAAAAGGCAAAAGAATTTCATGAGTTAAGATTAGGAACCTTAACCATGGATGAATATGTAAAACAATTCACCTCTATACTACGCTATGTGCCTTACATGCAAGACGGAAAGGCTAAAATTCAGTGTTTCATCGGTAGCCTACCTAATTGTATGAAAGAAAAAATTGAATTTGATTACCCACGGTTAATGGATGATGCAATGAGGAAATCCCACATGTGCTACGAGCAAATGAAATAGAAAAATGAGGGACCTAAAGGAGGAGTGAATAGAAAAGGAAGGAACACGATCACAAGTAGGCAAGCAAAATTTTCTAACAACAGAAATGTACAACAAAAACCTCTTAGCAAATTCTCAGTAAGAAACCAAGCTAAAGCTACATACTTTGAAAACAGACAATCAGAAGGAGCTAATAAATTGGATAATGACCAGCAATCCAAATCGTTGCTACAATGTTGGCGATGCGGAGTGTTGTATCTTCCATTGTTATTTTCGTCTTATTTTCAGTTTTATCACAAAATGAAATAAAAATCAAAAGAAATGAAAAATCAAACCATTGTTTAAAGGCCATGCAAGTTTAAGAGGCGTGATCAAGCAATAGCTTGATGAGTATGATGAGGTGTGCTGCGGAAAAATAATAAGCATGAAGGTTAATTAAGGCTTAACCCCCGAAGTGGACCATGACATGAGCATGGTTGACCACAACATGTGGCCTAGAATAATTGCGGGGGTTCAACCTCAATGTAATTCCCTTATATTCTTTACCCCCGCAAAGTCTAAAAGAAATGAAGTATTTTGTTTGATTGACAGGATGTATTTGAATGTAAACTTGTGAGAAAGATTTGGGCCGTTGATTAACAAGCCACAAATCCAACAGTAATCGTACAAGTTAACTAGAATGGGTTTATTTCGAAGATCTGATGCGATGGTGTGCTTGCGAGAAGATATGGGCCGTTTGATCAATAAGCCACACATCCAATGGTAATTGGGTGGGTAATTAATCAGACGCAATGGCATATCAAATGCAATTTAAAATTATTGAAGTCCAGGCCAATCTCAACTGTCTATCCAAAGAGGTGGGATCCGATGAATATCAGGTGAAGAAATGATCAGGTTTTAGCGCTAAAGTCAGACCAGATAGATTATTAATTAGCAGTTTATATTTCCCATCAGGTCTGTATGGGAGTCAATGAAGTGTTGAAAAGGCGGACTCAATAAGGTTTAAGTTAAATGGGTTTAAAGTCTCGTGACTTGTGAAGGATCAGACCGTTGATTGAATGAATGATCAGATGGTTCACGTACAGCTAAGGCAGACCTAATAGGTTCATGAATCAAGATGTTAAAGTCTTTTTAGTTTCATGGCAAACTAATGTTTCGCGTAAAATAGTTGATTCCGTTGTTTAAGTAAGATAATCAAAATTAGCAGTGGATGACTATAACTCCAAAGAAAGGTTATTGGTCGGGTTTTCTTGTGTTTTAGCCAATCAAAACACACTCAATACATACGTGAGCCCAAGTCCACACACGGGGTTTGAGTCAAATACATCTTATTATGATTAAATTAGCTTAATCATTATTAAATCATCTACAGAGAAACTCAACAACCAAACAATAGGTGAAAAACCCAACAGTCATCATCATTTTCTAACTTCTATCACTTCCAGTTATTCTATGTTTTTTAGAATGAGGTGTCTTTTACCCTCTGTGTAATGTTCTGTAATAATTTACTCTAGATAGTTAGGAAAATAGTTAAGTAGTTTGACAGTTTGGTGATTACCATTTATCTTATAATGTATGAAAAGAGGAAAATTTATAGAAAAGGGGTTCAAATTTTGGAGAACCTGGAGACTAGACCACTGAATTCCTAATACAACTATTGATTAATGAAGAATTAGAAGTTTTCCATACATTGTTGGGTATGATTTTGTGTCTTCTCTGTTATGTATTATCTTATGTTTTCTTCCTTTAAGTATAGTAATTGAAGATGCAAGTTTTTATTTGCTTGTGTAAATAAAGTTAAAATCCCTTAAAAGATCGCTCCTATACTTTAAGTTCCCATCTCTGCAATTTTTCTAACTTACAAATAGTAGTTTCTATGTAAAACAACATATTATCTATAACTTCTCCCAGTGTCATAGATAGTAGATCCTATGTAAAACATCATATTGTCTATGACTTATTCAATCTTCCTTCATTCATCATTTGTATTCAACAATCAAATGACATTCTGATGTTTTCTTGTCACCTAAGTATTGAGAGTCAAGAACCAGATTTCCCAGGTCCTTCATTTGGGAACACAATATATAATTAAGTGACAAACAAGTGATAATAACTATAATCATTAATTTCTTAAGCACAATTTCTATACAGCCAAGAAATTGGTTTCTTAAGGTACAACACGGAGAATCCCACAATTACAAGAACTATCCACATAAAGCAAGAATAGAATAGTTCTCAAACATGCATGAAGCATCCACGGTCGGTGAAGTAGCAAGGAGCATGCCCAGAATTAATGGTAAGTTGGATTATCATCAAGTAGAGTACCAACCTATCATGATCGAATGTGAACGTATGATTGCTAAGCAATCTGTTTCTGTTTTGTTTGATCTCGGTGCCATTCTAAGCTATGTTAGTCCTAAGGTGGTAGAAAAATGCTAATTGCAGAGCAATAAGTTTCTAAAACTATGGATAGTCCAACTAGCCACTAGGACAAAGAGGAGTGGTTGAAAAAATAGAATGTTGCCCCATCACAATTTCATGGCAACCCATTTATGTTGATCTTAATATACTTCTTTTGGGATCTTATGACATTCTAATCAGGATGGATTGGTTGGAAAAATGTTGGTCCCTAGTGGATTGCAAACAGAAAACTGTCAGTTTTATTGCCTAGTCAGGCCAGAGGAAGGAACTCTTGATACCAAATTATGCCCTATCATTGTTAATCAGTTAGGAAAATTCATCAGAAAGGATTGTCAAATATATTTTGTCTAGGTGGGATTTACAAATGCTAAAAATAAAATGACCTTCTTGGAAAAAATTATGGTCATCGATGAATTTACTAATGTATTACCTTAATCCATTCTTGGGTTGCCACCCAAACGCGATATTGATTTCACTATTGAATTAATTCTAAGAGAAGCCTCGTGTCCAAGGATCCTTATCGAATGAGCATAACTGAGTTAACAGAACTCAAAATGCAGCTTCAAGAGCTTTTGGATAAAAAGTGTATCCGTCTTAGCATGTCCCCTTGGGGACCTCCTGTATTGTTTGTATGGAAAAATGACGAAACCTTGAGATTATGCATTGATTATTGTCATTTGAACAAACTTAGAATTAAGAAAAAATACTGCTTGCCACGTATTGATGATCTATTCAATCAAGTGCAAGGAGCCAAAGTATTCTCAAAAATCAATTTAAGATTTGGCTACCACCAAATAAGGATAAAGGATGAGGACATCTGTAAGACTGCATTGGAAACTCGTTATGCTCATTACAAGTTTGTAGTGTTGCCTTTTGGTCTCACAAACTCCCCAACTACTTTCATGAGTTTGATGCATGGTATTTTTCAGCCTTATCTTGATAAATTTGCACTGATTTTTATCGATAACATTTTAATATACTCTAAGAATCAAGAAGATCATAAAGATCATCTAAGGATTATGTTGTAAATGCTATGGGAAAACCAGTTATATGCTAAGTACAACAAGTGTGACTTCTTTAAAGATACGATTCAGTACTTAGGTCATGTTATATTAGCGGAAGGGATAGCCGTAGACCCAGAAAAGATCAAAGCCATTATGGAATGGACCGCACCAAAGAATGTCGCCGACATCATATCATTCCTAGGCTTGCCTGATTATTACCATAGGTTCATCGAAGGATTTTCAAAAATCACTTTTCCCATGACCTCTTTACAGAAAAAGGGGCGTGCTTTCAAATGGACGGTTGAATGTCAACAAAGCTTTGAAAAATTAAAGCACCTACTTACCACTGCACCGGTGTTAAAGGTAGTTGATCTAGAAAAATCTTTCGTGGTTTGCACGGATGCTAGTAAAGAGGCTATTGGTGGAGTGTTAACACAAGAAGGGAAATTCATTGCTTATGAATCATAAAAATTGAAGGATTATGAGCAACGATATTCAGTGTATGATCTTGAATTAACAGTAGTAGTGCATGCACTTAAAATGTGGCGACACTACCTGTTGGGGAAGAAATTTCTGTTATTAACAGATCATAGTAGCCTTACCAATTTCTTCAATCAGTCTAGCTTAAATGCCTGGTAGGATAGGTGGACAACATTTTTAAGTGAATTTGATTTCGACATGAAACATCTCAAGGGGAAGGAAAATCGAGTGGCAAACGCTTTAAGAAGAAAAGTGCATTGTATTTATGAGGTCCAGATTAGTCAGCTATGCTCAAACATCCCTGAAATCATAAAGGAAGCCTCATCGAGGATCTGGAATACACTTATCTTTTACAGCAAATAGAGGCATCTCTGTTAAAGGGGGGAAAACATATTTCGACATAAATCCTGATAACCTCCTTACCTTCAAAAACAGAATATATGTTCCTAACCAAAGCATAGTCAGACAAATGATATTGGATGAATTCCACAGAAAACCATGTGTGGGTCACCTAGGTTAGCAAAAGTTGTTTTCAGCCATCAAGAAAGCATAATTTTAGCCCAGGTTAAGCAAGGACATCACTGAGTACTTGTCCAGATGTTTAGAATGCCAATTGGTGAAGACAGAACATCAACACCCTGTTGGTTTGTTGTAGCCATTGCCCATTCCAGAATGGAAATGGGAGACCATATCACTAGACTTCATCACCGGTTTACCTCGCACCAAGAAGCAACACGACTAAATTATGGTTGTGGTGGAAAAATTGAGCAAATCAACTCACTTCATCCCTGTGAAATCCACTTATAAAACTGTGGAAATTACGGACATATTTATGAAGGAAATATTCTGTTTGCACAGAATACCCAGGGTGGTGATTTCTGATAGAGATGCAAATTTTACATCTACATTCTAGAAGACCCTCTTCTCAGGACTAGGCACCCAGATTCAATTTAGTACAGCTTATTATCCTCAAATGAACAGACAAACCAAACGAGTGAATCAAGTGCTAGAGGACATGATACGTATGTTTGTGATGCAATAACCACATAAGTGGGAAGACTATCTCCACTTAGTGGAATTTTATTATAACAACAAACACCGTGAATCACTGGGCATGAGCCCATTCAAGGTGTTGTATGGGAGAAGGTGCAGAGTACCCATAGATTGGAACATCCCAGTTAATAAGTTAGCCTTGGCACCGGACATGCTTACAGAAATGGAAGAGACAATTAAGAAGGTTCGACAAGATTTAAGGGCTGTCGAGGATAGGCAGAAAATGTATGTGTAAAAAGTGGAACTACAGAGAATTTCAGCTAGAGATCACGTTTATCTACGAGTGAAGCCCCGAAAAAGTTCCTTACAATGGAGGAGTTGTGCTAAGTTAGCACTTCGGTATTGTGCACCCTTCCAAGTTCTAGAATGGATTGGGCCAGTCGCTTATAAACTTGCATTACCAAGCCATATCCAGGTCCATAATGTATTTCATGTCTCATTACTAAAAATATATGTGTACAATCCACAACATATAATTAGCTGGGAAAACATTTAGATAATTGACTAAGAAGAATACTTAACCTTTGATTAAATTATTTTTAAAAAAATGTGATTGTGAATTTTTGATGTGCAAGTCGAACCTGGAGGAGAGTTCCTAGCAGAACCTCTTCGTATTCTCAATCAGAGAGAAACCAACTTTCCAAAGTGGACCATCACCCAGGTTTAAGTGTCGTGGAAGCACTTTGGCCCGGAAGAGGCCACCTGGGAAGAAGAGGGATTTATGCGGGAACCTTACCCAACATTATTTTCTTGAAGCATGAGAACACCAGGGACAGTGTTCCTCAAAAGTGGGGGGAGATGTAACACCCCCGGGCTACGTGGAAAAATTACTGCAGTTACTGAGTTATTTTTATGTTTCACTGCATTTAAACTTTTAAATTATGTTGTTAAATATAACAATGACTAAGGCTGGAAGGCCAATATACATTTGGTTATCTGATTAATGCATAATTAGGAAGTCAAATATGTGAAGTCAATTAATAATTTTTTTCAATGATTAAAAGAAACAATTCCCATCTGCCCTAGAAAGGAATATATAGAAGGGAAAAAATTCAGTGAGATCCCCAGAGCTGGGTGGAATAAACCATTGGAAAGAATACTCAAGAACAGTCTGAAGAGGTACAACACTTAAGGCTGGACAGTGGAGTCCTAAGGCCCAGGGTACCCAACTGTAACTGAATATACACTTAGTTGATTGTAAGGACAAGTGAAAGGGCTCAGGGGAGAGTTTAGGTGTAATCGCCAGACTTGTGGCTGGGAGGAGAGATTTTCCAGAAAGTAATAGATTATATTTATACAAATAATTAAACAAATAAGTAAACAATATACTTTCCAGAAAGTAATAGATTTCATTTATAATCTCAAGCAGAAAACCGATAAGTAAAACAATATTCTTTCCAAAAGATTATATATATATATATGTACAGATAGTATACAGGTAAGTAAAATAAGCATGCTTTCAAAGATCATATACTCGTAAGCATGAGATAGATAAATAATATTTAATGTTTCCAGAATATATAATAGGGTTTTTATTGATACAGTTCTAAACTAAATTAAATGAATTCTTCTCAAATTTCAACTTCGAACTGAACCCTAAGAAAAAGATATGATTCCCGACATAAATGATAGAATAAGTTCAGTGAAAACCTAAATATTACCCAATAGATATGAGTATCACAGAACGATTATAATTCTTCATTTCTATTCTTTAGATACTACAAACCAATTAAAAAGGGGAGTATCTCTCGTTACTAAACAATGAAAACAATTTCTCAAGGAAATATTATCATAATAAAGCGTTAATGCTCATAATATCAACAAGATTTCCGGACCATTTCTATGCCACCCAAGTCTAGCAACCTTGAAATGACTATTTAAACAATGATATATATTCGTTGTTAGAAACAAAGAAATCTAGATTGAGAAGAATGCAATCATTTATACACAGAGAGATTAACGACGTAATGCCTATATTAAAACAATAATTTCTCATTCTTTAAAGCCATAAATAATCAAGTCTATCGCGGCAGTAACTGCATCAATTAAGTATGCGGCAGACAATCTCAGAACCGACCTTAACAACCCAGAAATAGATTTTAAAAACAGTGATAAAAATACCCTTCTCCTTGGATAGATTTGCAGTAAAAATCAAATATCCAAAAGTATAACTACAAATCCAAAATTACTGCTACAATATGACCTCGGATAGGTCTTATAAAACCCCAACTCAAAATTTATACAACATTTTAAACAAAAACAACCAGAAGGAAAACTTCGGGCCTCAACCTCGGTCACTGAGCACACTATAAAACTTAATACTCTGTAAAGGAAGCAGGTATGGAACCAGAGGGCAGACTCCCAACCTGAAATAAAATCGAATGTAGACAACCATGAGGACTTTGGCATAATCCACGACAGTCTCAACAAGAATCAATATGTTGGAGGAAGCTTACATGCAAAAATAACGCCCTTAGTTAACAAATGACCAAGGGTTTAGAATGTGCTAAGAACATGCACAAAAGGAACAGCCACGGGAAGATAGTTACCTGTGTGTGGAGAATCCCCGTTGTTGGCAACTCACCTGGAAAGCAACAGAAAGCATGATTTCCTTTCCTTTTTAGATTTGTGACTGTAAAAACATCAATTAATCAATTATGAATCAAGGGTTATAAATATTCAGATACCTTCGCTTTGAATTCTTTGACAGGTTGCCTTCCATGGAAGTCGTGCATCCCAAACTATTCCTGAGCAAGGTAGCCAGCAATTAGCTTCCAACCCAGTCGACTGACAATTGCAGAAACCCTATCTATGTCACATAAGAGACCTAGACTGAGCAATGAGGAACAATTGAGAATACATGGTGCTATCTGGTGGTCAGTGTTTGCCATAGCTTGCGACATTAAGAATCTCAAGTGCTTTGAAGCTTTCAGGCCAAACCGCTGTAGAGCAGCTGAACCCTTCTGCATACCATCTCGAATGACTAGCCAGACGACCGACGAGGTGAACTGTTGGGTTTGTTAAACCCTAACCCTCTCACATTGTCAGATTACCTCCACAGATCGACAGTCGAGGGTAGGGCATCTATTGTTAGCCATCCTATCACATTTATCCTGATAGGAGGAAGGACAGGTTGTACCCTCAATGCATGGTATAACCTTCAAGGTCAATTAGTGGCCAAATGCAATCTTGGGATCATACCATAGAAATTTAATGCAACAACAGGGTTATGTGTGTAAGATTTCTAGCTCATCTGATACATTGATTAACATGGTGTTAAAACTTATAAATCGTATCCACTATATAAACTGTTAAATATAGTCCAAACTCTATTAATGTTGCATTATTCCATATTTACCGCTTATACAAAAAAAAAATGTCAAAAGATTTAATATGTTTTAGTGCGTGATAAATCTTTAATTGAGATGGATCTATAATGGTTTTCTGTCTCTTTATATATAGATCATGTGTAAAGTTTCATTCTTAAATTATATTTTTGAATAATTTATTAATATTAACATTTTATATTAAAAATTGAATATTTCCCTCTTATCAAGAAGTAACTAAATTATTTTACATTTAATTAATTTTTCCATTTTAGTATTGAAATATTTTACTAAACTTAACATTAACATACATATATTCTTTCTATATAAATGTTAATATGATATTAAAATAGTTTATTTAAATAGTATAATGAAATATTTTTAAAAGAATAAATGTTTTTTTTTTTTAATTAGTTTATCTCTATAAAATTATATTATTTAACATAGACATGAAAATATTTTATTTATAACTCTAAAAGTGAAAGTGGAATATTTTTATAGCATATTTCTTATGGGTGAGCCCAATAAGAATGATATTATAGATATTTTATAACAATTTTAATAAAAACTAACGAAATATGTTTATTATAGGCAACATACTTTTATTTAAAGTATTTTTTCTCTGGACACTTGTCAACTACAGGATAATCACAAACAAAATTATAAATTTCCCTCATATTGGGTTGTAGAATAAGCCTCTCAACTCAATTAAAAATAAAATAATTTACACTTTTAATAAAATAAAAAATTAAAATTATATATATTAAAAATTGACAAATAAAATATCCATTCAAAAAGATATATTTTGAATATTTTAAATTTATTGTATATTTGGAATAAGTCTTTAAAAAAATATTAAATATATTTATTATATCGTATATTTAAAATATTTTTATTGAAAATCTATTAAATATGTTTAATATAATAAAAATATATTGATTGTTAATGAGGTGTTGGGTTGTTAAGACACTTCATAATGTAAAAGTTACAGGTTTGAAACCCACTGCATGCAATCCAAGGTTTGAAAATCTAACCATGTGTAACACCTCTTATTAAAAAAAAAAAATCTTCCTTAAATACCATAGTTAACTTTCGACCTTACCCTATGGAATACATTGCTTATTCAATTTTAATTGAATCATTAACAAAATGAGTTTGTGTGTATTAAATGTTTGGATTTAACATAATCCAAGTCCATCTGCGCGGATTATCTGTTAATTGACATGGTTGAGTTCCACCTGTCCTCACCTTGATAGAGGCGATGACTCTCCCGCCTGGTTCGATTTAATGCTACAGTGTAAGGTTTAATGCCGAGTGCGGCTGGTACAATGTATCTCAGGCATGGGAAGCTTAACCCATTTATGTTGTAAACTGTAACCTTACCTTCCTATTCCATTTCGCTCTACCAGTGGCGAGAAGGGTTGAAGCTCTGTAATGAGCAGTGAGCGAAGAAAGGAAATGAGTGTTTCTACCTCTGCATCTGCTCGGTTATCAGGTGCCATCCGACGGTTATGGAATTATTGGCTATCACCTTCAAACAAACTGCGGTGATGAGGTAAGCTAGCCAGTTGATGTAGTATTTGATTTGTATTCATAGTTACCCTCGTTCCTTCTCAATGTCACTGACAAAAAATGTTTGTTGCAGGCATACTCAGGTGGATGGTCTCGGTTCTTCCCTCGACCCCGGTGGCCAAACAAGGATACCCTTCTACCGTAGAACCCAAATTTTCTCTACTCCAGAATTAATACGAACACCCTTTTTCCTTATGAGAAGTTGTGGTTTGACATTTTGATATTAGGCTTTCACATGTGCAATGCTCCAACGATGGCATAGTTCCTTCCAGGTACAGATATAATTAACATATGTTTTTAAGTGCTTATCTGTAGGATTAATCTTCCCGAAAACTAACCTCTGATGGGTTTTTGTTGGGTTTACAGGTAACAACTCGACCCTATTCCCAAAGTCAATGAGCCTTTGAAAAGGATTTACACTAGAACTAATTCGAAAATTCTCTGTTATTTTACAGGTTGGGTTAAATTCACGAATCGATAACATACTTTGATTGTTAAGGCTAGATTCAGTTTCACATTTGAGGGTGGGAGGGTTTGCTGGTTCTCAGCACGGTCAAATCCTCACCGTATCCCAAAATTCATAATCATTTAAGGGATGTTGAAAATGTCATTTGATTGTAGCCATTTTGGATTCGTAGCTTCGTTGCTTGGACCTTACTATAATATTTTGAATGGTTTTGAACTGAATTAATTTATAGTCATTGTTTTATGGCATACGCTACCCAACAGTGCTACTTTGTTTCTTGGTTGTTCTGAAGGTTTGTTTGGAATTTTATGGATAACCCTTGCCAAGTCTCGACCTTGCCATGGACAAGCCGGGTATATGAACAGATTGCGTGTATATGAATATATTCATAGTTTAGGTTGTCTTGTATATTGAATGGAAATGGTTTATGCCAAGAATTCTGAACAGAGGAATATTTAATAATGGTTATAGCTCTTAAAGACATTCGGTTTATGCATTACTATTCTTACTCTTTTTTTAAATAGGTGATAACCTGCTAGTGAATAAGAAAATTCCTGTAATTGTAATGAATCTTGAATGCATGATGAATCTCGAGTATATGTTAAGTCAAGGTATATATTGAATCTAATTTCATTCATGTTTGACAATTGAAAGGAATTTATACATTCAGGCTGTTGGCCTTTCTCTATTAGGAAAGTAGTGAATATTTTGTTTCTTTCTTTCTTGGTGATTCGGTACTTAAATGTTTGATCATTTTAGTTTTTTTTGTTCCATAAATATATACAATTAACAGAATCTAAGTAATGATTATAACTCTACTATCCTTGCATCTGTTTATAATACAACAAGGTATTCGTTAGATTTGTAGAATTATAATACTGTCAGGTTTAGATTCAATCATAATAAAAAGCTAGGGGAAAAATATGAAATCAATCCATCTCTATGATTAATACAAGAGTATACAAGATGTTACTCATAAGAAGTAGTACCTATCTTAGAGACAGAAGAAAACAGAATCATTACTCCTAGTTATACACCATTTAAACTGTCAATAATAAGTATACTATTTTGGTACTTATCTGTTCCGATTTATTTAACACTGTGCAATCAATACTCTTTTTGGAAGGTCTCACCACCCAACCATGGACCTAGCAATCACGTCCATGGTCCCCCACCGAGCACTTCTTGCTCCTAACAGTTTGAATAAAAGAAGTCAGGTGTCTTGGGCGTCAGGACTACTATCCAGCCTCAAGTCACACACCCATTCGACTGTTTTCCATAATTGAAATCTTCCCACTGGTATCACTACCCAGCTCAAGGAAAAATTCTTGCAGCCCCCTTTCTGCCCTTTCCTTTCCTCTTTTGGGGAAAAGGGATGGAAACCGTTTGTAACTATTCAAGGAGTTGTTATAATTGTTTAGTATTCAGTGCTTTTCCTTAATTAACCCTATTTAATTTCTTTAACAAAAATGTCATGATACTTGACTTTTCCAGCCTTAACTTCTTAACAAACATGTTAAGTGAATTTAAAAGTTTCTAAGTTCTACATAAACTTGGTAAAAAAAAAAAGTAAATATGATGGAACATAAGGGTGTTACAGCTCTCCCCCCTTATGTGGAACATCATCCTTGGTGTTCTTCTAAGAAAATAATGTAGGATAGGCCTGCAACATGATCTCCTCTTCTTCCCAAGTGGCCCCCTCTGGGCCAAAGTGAATCCATTGCACTTTAAAATAAGTGATGGTTCGCTTCCGTAAGGTGGTTTCTCTTCGATTTAGAATACAAAGAGGCTCTACCAGGAACTCTCCCTCGAGCTCAACTTGTAGAAATCATAATTGATAGTTAGAATTGCGCCAAACAACAATTTTGACATCACATATTCATTTGTTCCTATTACCATATATTTTCCGAGTTAATTATATGCTAAGGTTTGTATACATATATTTTTAGAAAGGATGTATGGAAGACATTGTGAACCTAGATATGGCCTGGAAATTCTAATTTATATGCCACTGGTCCAATTCATTCTAGGATTTGGAACGGTCCACAATATCATGGTGCCATGTTGGCGCATCCCTTCCACCGTAGCATGTTTTTTCAAGGTTTAACTTTTAAATATACATGATCTCGTATCTGGAATTCTTTATGAATCCTCTTTTTATCCACATAAACATTTTGCCTATCTTGCACGGCCTTTAAGTTCTGGCAAACCTTTTTCACTGTGGTCTCCATCTCAGCTAACATATCCAGACCCAATGCTAACTTATTAATCGGGTTATTCCAGTCTATGGGTACTTGACACTTCCTTCCATATAGTACCTCAAAAGGGCTCATGCCCAAAGACCCATGATGGCCATTGTTATGCGCAAACTCTACTAAATTGAGGTAATCCTCCCACTTGTGGGGTTGTTGCATAACGAACATTCTTAACATATCTTCAAGGACTTGGTTTACGCGTTCCGTATGGCCATCCATTTACGGATGGCAAGTGGTACTTAATTGAATCTGAGTACCCAAACCAACAAAAATGGTTTTCTAAAAAGCGGATGTAAATTTTACATCTCTCTCAGAAATCAAAACCTGGGGTATCCCATGTAATTGGAATATTTCCTTCATGAATATATATGCTATCTCTATTGTCTTGTAAGTGGATTTCACAGGTATAAATGGGTTGTTTTACTCAACTTATCCACTACAACCGTAATTTAATCATGCTACTTTCTAATGTGGGGTAGTCCTGTAATAAAATCTAAAGTGATCGTATCCCATTTCCATTCAGGAATAATTAATGGTTGCAGGAGACCTGCGGGATTTTGATTATCTTCCTTTACTAACTGACATTCCAGAAACTTGGATAAGTACTCCACAACATCCTTTTTTAATCCTGGCTAGAAGTAACTTTTCTGGATAGCTATTAAAAGTTTCTGATATCATGGATGGGTGGCATAAGGCTTCTTGTGAAATTCATCCAGTAATAATTGCTTAACGGAATTTTTATTAGGAACACAAATTTTGTTTATGAATGTCAAAAATTCTTCAGAAGTTATATCATAATCAGATTGTTTTCCCATTTTCTGATCTTCTGCTACTTGTTGCAATAGAAAACCGTATTTTGG
Source organism: Pinus tabuliformis (assembly GCA_031772625.1). Classification (NCBI taxonomy): domain Eukaryota; kingdom Viridiplantae; phylum Streptophyta; class Pinopsida; order Pinales; family Pinaceae; genus Pinus; species Pinus tabuliformis. The sequence continues at coordinate 1,189,152,711 of CM062804.1, forward strand.
ATCCTTGAGGGATGCTTCCTTGATAATTTTAGGGAGGTTAGATTGTGCCTGACTGAGATGTATTTCATAGACACAATGCATTTTTTTGCTTAATGCATCAACCACGTGATTTTCTTTACCTTTAAGGTGCTTCATATCGAAGTCGAATTCTCTTAGATATGCAGTTCACCGAGCCTACCAAGAATTCAAGCTTGACTGATTAAAAAAAATTGTTAAACTGTTGTGATCGGTTAACAGTAGATATTTATTTTCTAAAAGGTAGTGCCGCCACATTTTAAGCATGTGTACAACTACTGTTAACTCTAGATCACAAGCATAGTACCAATGTTCATATTCTTTCAATTTACATGATTCATATGCAATGACCTTTCCCTCTTGAGTTAATACTCCACCAACTCCTTCCTTACTTGCATCTGTGCAAACAACGAATGATTTTTCTGGATCTACTACCTTCAACAGTGGTGCAGAGGTGAGTAACTGCTTCAGCTGCTCAAAACTCTACTGGCATTCTACTGTCCAATGGAAAGCACGCACTTTTTTCTGCAGGGAGTTCATAGGAAAAGCTATTTTTGAAATTTTTTTAATGAATCGACAGTAATAACCTGCCAAGAATGAAAAGGATCTAATATCTGCAACATTTTTCAGGGCTATCCATTCCATTATTGTTTTTATCTTCTCCGAATCAACCGCTATGCCCTCAACTGATATAACATAACCCAAATACTGAATTTTATCTTTTTAAAAATCACAGTTGTTATACTTAGTGTATAATTGATTATCTTGAAAAATTTACAACACTATTCTTAAATGTTGTTCGTGTCCCTCCTGATTTTTTGAATAAATTAATATATCATCAATAAAAATCAGCACAAATTTATCTAGGAAAGGTTGAAATATACTATGCATCGGGCTCATAAAAGTAGCTGGGGTGTTTGTAAGGCCGAAAGGTAGTACGACAAACTCGTAATGACCGTATCGAGTTCGGAAGGCAGTCTTACAGATATCCTCGTTCTCTATTTGGATTTGGTGATAACCAGATCTTAGATCAATCTTAGAGAATACACTGCCCCCCTGCACTTGGTCAAATAAGTCATCAATCTGAGGTAAAGGATATATATTTTTGATGATGAGTTTGTTTAGTTATTGGTAGTTAATCCACAACCTTAAAGTCCCATCCTTCTTTCGAACAAATAGTACCGAGGCTCCCCAAGGTGATACACTAAGACGAATGTACCCTATGGAATATTAGTTATCAATTGTTGGATTGCTACTCTCCATTATGAACCAACTATCATGGAAATCCTTCTTTTGTCTTTGATGAGACTCCACAAAAATTTATAAGTATTCCAATGGAATGCATAAAAATGGAGCTACAACCCACCAATGGTTGTTTGAGGCTGACTCCCTAATATCAAATTGTGAATTTCATATTCCAAATTGCAGGGTGTGGTTTATTATATTTCAAGAGTGTTCAAGGTCTTCGAATTGAGTAAGTACAGTCATTTGTTTACAATTGCACAACTAGATATCAATTTAACATCAGATCCAAGTAGACTTCCTGGATTTACATTTGGAAGTCCAGGAAATATTGAAATAGTGATCTATCAAAAGGTCAAGAGGAAATCAATTATGTTTACGATTTATTCCAAAAAGCGATAAAAAAAATTCGAAAATAAATTTTCGTGGAAGAGGGTTGTGCAGAATTCAATCAATTATGTTTATGATTTATTCCAAAAAGCGATAAAAAATTTGGAAAATAATTTTTCATGGAAGAGGATTGTGCAGAATCCATTGCACTCTGTGGTCATGATAAAATGGTTGTGTAATAGTGAGTAATGGGTTAGGAAGTAATACATATTAGTGGTTAAATTTTTATTTTCATAAAAGGAAAATAAATATTCACACTAGATTAGTATTATTATATAAAATTTCCAAGTTTGTTTCTTAAGATTGTGTTAGTAGATTTGTATTCCATAACTCAGTTTAGGTAGATATCACTTAAACATGTAAATGTTACTGTAAATTTAAATTTAACATGTAATTTTTAACATTTAATATTTTCAATATAATGTCGGTGCACTTTAAAAATCAATCTAATTATTATTTTTAATCTAATTATACATAAAAAGAGATATGGTAAATAAATAAAAATATAAATAAACTAGAGGCATGGTAAATAAATAAAACCTCTTTTTATATAAAAGAGATATAAAGAGATAGTGTAAATAAATAAAAATATATCAAATAGAATTAGAAATCGACATATAGATATATGCCAAGTGAATGGGCCAAATACTATGGACCAAATTATTATTTATGTCATGCAAAAAAATATTAATAACCCTAATATTAATATTAATATTAATATATTATAATATTAATATTATTAAATTTAATAACTTTGGATTAATACTATATTAAATTTGTTATATTAGAATATATATTAATATATCATGATACATATATTAACTCTAGATATATATGGGAGGGAAGAACAAAGACATAGAATGATAGAGGTGGAGAAATAGAGGGAATGATATTATGAAGGAGATGCGAGAGGAGGAATGAAGAGAGAGAGAGGGAGAGGAGTGAGAGAGGTAGAGAAGTGTAAGATAGGCACAGAGAGACATAAATATGGAGGGCGAGAGAGAGAAGGAGGGAGGGAAGGAGATAGTGAGAGGATTGGATGGGAGAGAGAGAGAGAGAAAGATGGGGGAAGAGAGAGGGAGGTATGAGAGAAAAGGAGAGAGAGGGAGGTAGGAGAGAAAAGGAGAAAGAGGACTTGAGAGAGAGGAGGAGAGAGGGAGGGATAGAGAAATGGAGTTGGAGAGGGAGAGAGGGAGAAAAGAAGAAAGACATAGAGAGTGAGAAGTGGAGAGAGAGAGAGAGTGACAAGGGAGCGATGGAGAGAGAGTATGTATGTTTAGGGGTGAGATAAAGAGACATAGAAGGGAATATGGAGACAAGGGGAGAGAGAAGAAGAGAGAAGGAGAAAATGAGGGATATATTAACATAGTTGGAGAGGGAGAGAGAGAGAGAGAGAGTGATTGGGGGGAGAGAGGATTGGGGTGAAAATGCAGAGAGAGAGAGAGAGAGGGGGGGGAGAGAAAGGGAGAGAGAGGAAGAGAGTGATGGTGGAAGAGAGAGAGAGAGAGAGATGGGGGAAGAGAGATGAAGGTAGGAGAGAAAGAGAGAGAGGGAGGACTTGAGAGAGGAGGAGGAGAGAGGGATGGATAGAGAGACGGAGTTGGAGGGGGAGAGAGGGAGGGAAGAAGAAATACATAGAGAGTGAGAAGTGGAGAGAGAGAGGGAGTGACAAGGGAGATATGGAGAGAGAGTTTGTATGTTTGGGGGTGAGATAATGAGTCAAAGAAGAAGAGATGGAGAGAAGGTGGGAGAGAAGGAGAGGGAGAGGCATATAGTGATAGAGTTAGAAGGTGAAGAGAGAGAGAGAGGGAGAGAGAGAGAGGGAGAGAGAGAGAGGTGGGAGAGAAAGGAAGAGAGAGAGAATGTGAGAGAGCGGAGAGAGGTAGGGAAATATATATGGAGATGGAGGGGGAGAGAGGGGGAGGTAAAAAGAAAATCATAGAGAAAGAAAGGTGGAGAGAGAGAGAGAGAGAGGGAGTTATATGGAAGATGGAGAGAGAAGGAGAGAGGACAACAAGAGGGAAGAGAGATAGAAGTAGGGGAGAGGGAGAGAAGGGGAAGAGAGAGAGAGAGAGGGATAGAAGAGGAGGGAGTGGTAGATAGATAGATTGGAGTAATAGAGTGTATGTTTTAGGGATGATATAAAGAGACAGAGGGAGATAGAGATATAGATGGAAGGTGAAGAGAAAGAAGAAAGAGATCGAGACAAGGAGGGAGAGATAGAGAGATTGATAGATATGGAGTGAGAGAGCATGAGTGTTTGGGGGGTGAGATAAAGAGATGAAGGAGATATGGAGGGAGATATAGATATAGATGGAGGGGAGAGAGAGGGAAGAAGATTTATTGCACTAGATGCATTGATTTCAGTGTAGATGGTGATTTCTAATCCTATTTGATTTCTTGCACTAGAAGCATTGATTTTAGTGTAGATGTTGATTTCTAATGATATTTGATTATTTGTACTAGATGCATTGATTTCAATGTAGATTAATTATAATCTTATTTGATTACTTACACTAAATACATTGATTTGAGTATAGATGGTGTTTTCTAATAATATTTGATTTCTTGCACTAGATGCATAATTTCAATGTAGATGTTGATTTTTAATTATATTTGATTGCTTTCACGAGATGCATTGATTTCAATGTAGATGATTTCTAATCCTATTTGATTGCTTGCACTAAATGCATTAATTTCATTGTAGATGGTGATTTCTAATCCAATTTGATTGCTTGCACTAGATGCATTGATTTTAGTGTAGATGTTGGTCTCTAATCTTATTTACTTACTTTCACTAGATGCATTTATTTGAGTGTAGATTTTGATTTCTAATCCTATTTGATTACTTTCATTAGATGCATTGATTTTAGTGTAGATGTTGTTTTATAATATTATTTGATTTCTTGCATTAGATGCATTGATTTCACTGTATATGTTGATTTTTGATTTGACGTAATTGGATGTATGATGGTAAATTTGTTTTAAATCCATTGGATTAATAACGTGCATTGACTTCAGTGTAAGCACAAAAATTATTGATTATTGAAAATGTACATTGATTTTTGTGTTATAGTTATTCAACCTATTAATATTGGAGGCAAGAGAGACAAGGTATGATGTTTACTACAACAGCTCGAGCTAAATATTTAAATGGTTTATGATTTCAACTGTCCTTTTCATATAATCGATATGAAAATATGACAAAACCAATAAGGGTGACAGTAAAAATAGTAGAAGAAAATAGTTTGAGATTGATCGCAATGAAGACTATTTGTAATTGACTACATTTTTATTATTCACATTTTCTATCACTCAACACTATTACATTGTAACTTTGCATTCAAAATTTGTATTTCATCATTTTTCATCATTAAAGTGATTGACAATATTTATCATCTCAACAAATTGATGTAACTAAGCAAATTTAAAATTAAAATGACCAGATAAATCTTAGACATATTTAGCATATTTAAAATAGTTATATTAATATTATATGTATTTAGATATTATTGATAAAATTAATCATATGTTCGATAGATTTTCCTTGGCCACACACGACTAAAACCAACCTAGATTCATCTTAACTCCGAATCTATCAAGTACCGAGAGGGATCAAATATCTCGAGGTGCAAACCTCTTTTTTGAGTGCAAAACTTGAGGAAAGGTTTGGACCGCGATAGATTTGATCCCTCTCGACGCTTGATAGATCCAGAGTTAAGATGGATCTAGGCTGGTAGTTAGACAAATAATTCGTTTATTTTTTTGAAAACCCATGGTTTTTAACTATCTCGCTAGTTTGTTATTTCGTAGGCATAGAATGTGAGAAGTTTATTAGATGCTTTTAGGTTGTTGTCTGCCATTTTCATTCTCTATCATAGCCCTTTGTTTCGTTGTCATTACTAATGGTTATGGTCCTCTGGATGTGATTACATTTTTTATTTTTTGTTTAGGTTTTGACGCCCTAAAAAACTTTTGGGACACTTTGATTGTGGAAAGTTCACAATTCAAACTTGTAATTCCTACAAATCTCTACAATGATTTTAACAAGATAAAACGTAGAAAACCTTTCAAAAATTATAACAAATAAACTACGGTTATGAAACCATAACCAATTACTAAAAATGTTCAACATAAAGAATAGTGAAATCACCATTCACCTTTAAAGGACGGTTATTAACACTTACGTAATATTTATCTTATTATATAACATTGAATGTTATGCAAATCACTTCATCATCACATAACATTAATCACTCCATTACTATGTAACATTAAATGTTCTGTGAAGGTATATATATGACTTGGAAATATAATTCCTACTTGTATCAGTAGTGATTCTTTCTATGTAAAGGAGTTTGTTCCTATTATTTAGGAGTTGGTTAGATCTAGATGTTTCATAGATTGGTGTGTGGTTGAGATATTCTCTCAACCAAGTGATTGTTAATCCAAGTTAGTCTACCTATCTTGAAACAACACTTTATGTATATATATAATATGGTCAATGTAATTTTAGTGTGCATTATTCAATTTTAAGTTGGTATCATAGCTTGTTTGGGCCTGGGACCTTGGCCCCTCCTAGGCCACAGAAATAAGAAAGTATTTGTGTATTGTTTTATTTGTTTTGTATGTCCATTAATCAATGTTGTGAGAGTCAAGGGTGTGTGGTGCTTTGTGATATTAAAGTTGTTGCCCGAGTATGAGTCAATCACAAGAAATTGACTAATAGAAAAAGTTCTTGGGATGCTAATCAAACTAATCTGGGTTGTGACTATTACTGTTCCATTATTTTAGGGGAGGAGGTTTGTAGAGATCCCGTGGGGAGCGAAATGGTGTCTCTAATGTCTAGAGTTCTGCTGAAGCTCTTGCAACACATGAACAATGACGTGAAAATTGGCAGTGATTACCAAAATGTTTTGTTGTTGGTCATTGGCATCGTTCCCACCATGGATAACGAGGAGTAGTTGTGTCTCAATCATAGCTTCCACATCAAGTTCTCTGATTGGGTGCACGTAACGTATGCAATGACAATTATTTGATTAACTCTCGTAGGTTTGTTGACAAAAGTCAGAGGTCCTTCGATGATGGAGGAGTGGAAGTCCTTTGACAGTGGAGTGGTGGCCAAGTTTGGCATTGATTTCTCATGCCTTCAACCTATGGATCCACAGGGCGTAGTGCGTATATGTTCGATAGTGCGGATGTGCATGCCATTGTTAAGATCAAAAACTCCTTCAAAAACCTCTTAGCACTGAATAAGCTCAATGGTGAAGTCGTATGATTACAATAGACCCTTTAAGTATGATGGCGCTGCTCCGACTGAGAGTATCGTTGTCGACATGAAAACTCCATAAGGCCTATAAAGTATAGGGATTGAGTCCATGGGCACCACGGCTCTACACAAGGAGCATTATTTAGCCAGCGAGTCACTCGGAACAGATTGCGTCTAGTGATTATAGTGATAGATTTTAATTAATACAAAGCAGTCATTGGAGCCCAAAGTATAGGTATAGGAAATTTGGTGAGACTTACTCGTCATTTTACTTTCATATTCAGGTTAAAGAAACTTTGGGTATTTATTACTTCTCATGATGACATGTTAATGGAGATTGCCATCACATTGTCAATCTCGGTTGTTGATATGTTTAGTAAGGTTTATTGTCACAAATGGTTTGTCGCCTTGATGCAAGTCATTGTCATGATGATGTGTCAATAGCACCAAAGGAAGATAGAGGATAACTCATCCTACATGGGTAAATATGAAACTAACACTTTCATTATGTCGTAAATGGTATATGCTTGGTGAAATGAATTGTGTTGTTGAATTTTCCTTTGGGTTTTGTAAATGAAATATCTTGAGCCTGATCAACATAACATGTAAATATGTAAATGCAATTTGTTAGAATTGATCACTCTAACAACTGCAAATTGAAATTGGAAAGATTCAAGTCGAAGACACCAAATTTGGATCTAATTTTAGAAGAAGTTGGTTGAAGTTGTGGATAGTTGAACCAATAATAGAGATGGAAAAACAAGGTAAATAGTTGTGTGTTGAAGAATAAAGCAGAATGAATATTATGATGTAATGTGAATCACACATGTAATAGTAAGCAAGTATGATGTTTGTGTCTTGGTCTTTGGAAAGTATGTACCTAGTAACTCCATGAGTTGGAGTGTGTAATGTAAGCCTAATGAGGCATGTGTACCCCCATGAAGTTTGTGGTAATCTTAAAACCACTTTGTAATTGCAGGTTTGTGGTAAGCCAAAAACCACTTGTGACAGTGTAAGTGTAGGTTTGTGGTAAGCCAGAAACCACTTTGCAATGTAGGTTTGTGATAATCCAGAAACCACATGTGAGAGTGAAGTGGACAGGGATTCCTATAGGCATGGTTTAGGGTCAATTGACAAAACCCTAGGCATGGTTTAGGGTATGTTGATAAAACCCACAGCATGGTTATGGGTAATCTGAGAAAACCCAGGATGACGATGATGGAGGGGGATTCGTACGTACAAGTGTGGGTATGCAAGTAATGGTTGACTGCAACATGTACATGAAGGACATCCTAGTAGATTGGCGATTGCAATGGTTGATACCCATGCATTCCAGTAGATGGTTGTTTCTTTATATGGATGTCGACATATTATTTTTTATCATGTTTGTAAATACGAGGATCATAATTAGACTTTGCATATTGAGATTGAGACAAGTGGTCATTAAAGGGGCAACTTGGAAATATAATTCCTACTTGTCTTAGTTGTGATTCTTTTAATGTAAAGGAGTTTGTTCCTATTATTTAGGAGTTGGTTAAATCTAAATGTTTCATAGATTGGTGTGTGATTGAGATATTCTCTCAACCAAGCGATTGTGTGTCCAAGTTAATCTACCTATTTTGAGACAAAACTTCATGTATATATGTATTCTGAACAATGTAAGTTTGTTGTGCATTATTCAATTTTAACTATATGCAATGTTCATTTAATTTGACAACCAATATTTCTGGAGTTATAGATCCATTAATACACGAGGCATGTATGTCAACCTTTGGATTTTGTACTTGCCCAAATCCATAGGTTGGTATATACTACCAATGCATTAATGAAACTATTACTTCAAAAATATTAATAGCTATCTAATTTCACTATACATATCTACCATTACACAATTAGAAATAAATAATATTTGCCATCTCCATACAAGGAAAAAACTGTGATGGCAATGATGTGACATAAAGGATAATGTACACATCATGCTGACAAAATTGGCTCGTAATTGGGACAAAAATACGAATGTTCGAATGACATAGTATTAGCAATTATAAGGCGGGTGTTGTTAAAGAAAATCCAAGAGTTAAGGCACCAGAAATGAAGCTAACAACAATTATCGACCAGATCACAGAGCATTAATGCATGTCCACTTTTTAACTGTAAGTTACTATAAAAATAGGGTAGTGGGGTTGTGATCTTAGTAGTAGGCTTGTGGTAATTATCAGACTGGATTTCCAAAAAATTGGGTGGTTCTATTCAAGAAAATGTTCAAAATATGATATAAACGAAGCCATGGCTTTGTGATCTGTTTCTATTTTTATTTTTCAATGTCTTCAAGTGTCAACGTTAGCTCTGGCATCCCCATGTCAGGGCATTCCTAGTTCGATTATTTTTGCTCTAATCTAGAAATAGACTATGCTCAGGTTCTCACTCAGATCGCATGTTAGACTGCGTCTTATAAATATTTATAGTTTGAAATAAGAGAAACAAGAAGACAGGTGCATTTTACAGTTTTTAAGGATATTCTTATATTGTAATGTTTCTTTTAATAATTACTGTGGATTTTACAGGTGCATGCAGAAGCTCAATCGCATCAACAGCGGAAGGAGGAGGCATCACCTATCTCGCGTTTGAAAGCCCCATTGGATCAACTTCAGAAATCGGTGCAACATTTGAAGAAAATGAAGTCACGGAAAAGTTGTATGTTCTTCTCGAGGAAATCTAGTGAGAATAAGAAGCACATGAAGAAGCAGTTCCTGTGTTCGAATTTCAAGCCAAGTCAATCTATATGAACAATATCGCTCCTTCCTGCAGATTTGGTCAACCGACTTCCATTCTGCTGGCTGCCATCTACAGTGCGATGCAAAAAAACAAAATCGATGTGCCCTGTACGCCTCTGGTGCATCACAGCCATAGTCGTGGCAAGGTTTCTCTACCGAGACCAATATACTTGGTTACATGTAGTCTCGGTTTGAATTGTTTTGGAAATATCTCAAAACCTGACATTAAAGAGAGATTTCAAGAATATTTAGGATGAATCAGACACTGTACCAATTTTCAACAACCTAAATTTTGAAACAGGGACTATAAACTCAAAACAGGAACTTTGGTAAAAAATCTTATAAAAACATAAAAACGAAAAGTGTTGATGTTGGAATAATACTTTTTTTTTCTAGGGTAAATTTTCAAACATGATTTAAAAATAGGGTGAAAACCAAATTTTTGTGCAAAAATTGTCCAAAAAACACATGCAAAAAGTGAAAAGTGTTAGACAATGTTGGGATAACACTTTTTTTGAAGGATAAAATTTCAACATTTGGAAATAATGGCTTAAAATATTTTATCATGACTCCAAAAAACATTAAAATAATAACAAAACATAAATTAGAATATATACAACCAATATATATATATATGAAAAGACAAAAAAAATTCAAACATAAAAAAAAATCAATAATAAAAATGTAAAAAAAAAATAAAATAAAAAAATTAATGATAGGAAATAAAAAACTAAAAATAAAAATAAAAATTATAAACAAATAAATAGTGAAAAAAACATATTTTAAAAAAACTGGAATATATATCTATATATATATATATATATATATATATATATATATATATATATATATATATATATATATATATATATATATATATATATATATATATGATGATGATGATGATGATGATGATGATGATGATGATGGTTAACGTCCGGTGAGACCAAATAATGATCTATCGGACCTAAAAAGATAAATTATTTATTTTGATTTAAGATTTTATTCCTATGCTCAAAAAGCTTGGAGAGAAGCCTCCCGAGTTCACTATAATTTTGGCATTGTAAAAGGCTAGGAAGGTCAGTATTGTAACAAAGGTTGTGAAATTGAGATCTAATGTGGTTGTATGCAGGGCACTCTAAGAGGACGTGGTTTTCATCCTCGATGCTCCCATTCTCACAAATATGGCAGATCCTTTCCATCCATGGCGTTTTAGGAACTACCCAGCGGCCTGTTTCGCTATGGAGCTCATGAGAATTCGTTCTAATCTTTGCTATATTAATTTTCTTTTTTGAGCTAGTTAGAATAGAGAGATACTTTTGATCTTCAAGGGTGGGGTTGATGACCTTCTTATAATAACTTAATTTTCTTTTAGACGCTAAATATTTCTCACACCACAATTTTTTTTTGCACTTAGAAGTAACAATATCTTTAATGTTATTTATGTTTTTCAAAGCATCATTCTCATTGATCTCCCAGTAGTTTAACCAGGCCCTTGTGTCCTTATGCCATCCTTGGTTAAGCCTTAAGTGATTTTGGCTAGAATTTAAAGCTAGCTTAGGAAGTCTATGATTGTCTATGTTATTGAGCTTGTGCTTGTACATCAGAAACCTGAGCATAGCTAGGCTCTCAATAGAAGAAAGACCTGCTTCTATAAGGAGAATAGGATAGGGTGTATTACTTTTAATTTTCAGGTTATAAGTTATAAAACGCTTCTGGATTTGCTCAATCTTCCTCCATGATTCTCTGGAGACGCTGCAGCCCCAAACTTCACAGCCATATAAGATAATAGGAGTGACTAAAGTTTCAAAGAGGAACTTCTTTTTATCCCACATTACGAGGTTTGTTGTTTTACAATTATTTTCAAGACCAAAATAAGCTTTCCATCCCCCATTGATCCTTTTCTCAATGCTATGGTTCCAGTTGAGCTTGTGATGGATATCAATTCCTAGGTACTTGTAAGAATACACTTCCTCCAAGTTATTATTGTCATACGTAAAATTAGCGCAAGTGTCCTTCTTAGATTTGATAATCATAACTTTTGTTTTGTCTGTATTAACAGTCATACCCATGGTAGAGCAGAAATCCTTAAGAAGCTTGAGTTGCTTATCAAGATCAGAAGGGCACCTTGCTAGAAGAACAATATCGTCAGCATAGAGAAGAAGGATAATGACTATCCCAGCTAAGATTGTGCCACCACATCCTGCTTCTTCTAAGTAACCTTCGAGCTTATCGATGTAAATGCCAAATAGGGTAGGGGAGAGGGGGCAACCTTGTTTAACTCCGATGTTACACCTAATATCTTTTGACCACCCCTCATTGTTCTTTAGCTTTGCAATTACATTCTCGTATAGCCTTATAGCAGCAGCTCTTAACTCAAGAGGAACCTTTAGCTCTTCTAACCTATTCCAAAGGTTGTATCTAGGAACCGTATCGAAAGCCTTTCTAAAGTCTACAAAGCAGCAGAATAAATTGGATTTATCATTACGACATTCTTCTGTAATGATCCTTAGCGTAACAAGGTGGTCTGTTGTTGAGTGATGCCTTCTGAAACTTGCTTGGCCTTTAGCCCGCTTACCCTCACTTTCAAGCCATATGCTTAACTTTTTTTCCAGAATACTACCATATAATTTGGCTAAGAGAGGGCTGATCATAATTGTTCGATAATTAGAGGGGTTATTTGTATCTCCACTTTTAAAAATAGGGATAATGAGGCTCTAAGTCCAAGGTTTAGGGAACCCTTGCTTAACAGCTTGATTGAAAAGCTTGTGGATGTGGGGGATGAGGACAGGGCCTCCAATTTTTAAGATTTCTGCCTGGTAACCTTCAATGTCCTTAGCTTTCCCATTCGCGAGGCGATTAACCCCAAACTTAATGTCTTCTAAAGAGAATACTTCTTTCGTTGTGAGCAGGGTTTCCAAATTATCCGTGACATTAGGAGATTCATAAAGCTTTTTAAGATAAGAATTCCAATCGTGAAGAGAAATTTTATTATTATCCTTAGTCTTCCTAGTCAGAATCTGCCTCCAAAATTTCTTAGGAGCTACCTTAGAGAGGTGTAAGAGATTCTCCTGTCTTTGACGAATGTACTGCCTCTTTTTCCTTTTAATTAGGGCTTTGTATATTCTTATCTTGTCCATTTTAAGAGAATCATCAACAGCTTCCTTAATTGCTCTCCTCGCATTTTTACAATCTTTGTCATACCAAGGATTGGTTTTGCTATTTCTTTTATTATTAGAGACTTCAATTGAGAACTTTTTAATAAAATATGAGAGGGTTGTAGTAAAATTATGATATAGGTCTTCTAGGTTATCTATACTAGATAAAGGAGGCAAATTAGTTTTTAATTCATTTAGAAAGAGGTCCTTTTTATTTTTATCAAATATTAATTTCTTTTGGTTGTAAGTATTATTTTCTATGGGAACTCTATGCATGACAAAATTGAGGGTTATAAGTAAAGGCCTATGATCGGAGTCAGGCTCGTGGTCGTTTAAGATGTCAAAGTTTATCATTTCGTTGTATAAAGGAAGATCGGAAATAACGTAGTCTACCACGCTGCTACCAAGTCCATGGATGTAGGTCATCTTGCTGGAATTGGGCCACTTTTTTAGATCGTTGCAAATTATGAGATCCTGAGCACTACAGAGCTTGACAAGCTCTGACCCAAACAAATTTTCCCCGAGGTCTTCAGAGCTCCTTTTGTACCTACTAGCCAGGGTAGGGTCTTCGTCTAACCAAAGAGGATTAGGGTTGGAACGATTGCTTAAAATAATAGCTTGGTTGCTTGAAGTTCGGGCATTGAAGTCACCTATTAAAAGGATATTACCATCATTCCTTAGGCTAGAAATATCATTCTCTAAACTATTGTAAGGGTTAGTTTTATCTAGATTCTTCTTCTTATAGAAGTTAGAATTAATGGGGGGGAAATAACATATTGCTATGTAGGACTTTTTATTATTAATGTCTCTGATCTCTATCCAACTAAATTGGTTGTAAGGGTCGTTTTTATAAAGCCTAACATAGGGGGAGATGTTCTTCTTAATGTAACAAGCTATTCCCCCAATGCCTCTACGGGAGGATCGCTTGTTCCATGTAGACCATAGCGTAAAGCCATCTATGTTAGGGACCTTAAATTCTTCGTGCTCCCAAGTTTCAACAAGCAAAATAATATCAACATCATTTGAAATCCAACTTAGCTTGGGGCCTTTGTTCCATGGGAAGCCCCGACAGTTCCAAGAAAGGATCCGGAGCATGTTTGATTGCTATTGATTACTATCTTTTTGGTTTTTGTCCCGAATAAAGGCTTTTCTATTTCTAATTATTGCCCATTTTCCTTCCTTTCTAGCTTCTTTTACCTTTTGTACCTCCTTTCTTAATTCTGCTTGATCTTCTGGAATGAGATCTTCATTTATGAATATTCCCGTTCCTTTTAGACTTGAGGTTTTACTAAGTATGTTGTGCTTATGATCAGTAGAGCTCACCTTTATGCGGATTAATCTTCCTTTATTTTCGGTTAATTTCCCCAACCTTGTTGCTTCTGTGAGACACACTGTTTCAATTTGTAATCTATTATGTAATTCTGTCTGGACTAAGGCTAAAGTATCCTCATCTTCTTCCTCTTTTAAACCGAAGATTATAAGGTTTAAGGTCCTTTTGTTACGTTCGTGGTCTAATTCTATTAATTTTTTCATTTCATCTTTAATTGGTTTAATATCTAATTTATCTACCACACTATTTAGGGTGAGGCGGCTATTAACTTTTTCTTCTAATTCTTTAATCATGTCTTTCATTTTAAGACCCTCTAACGTATCAGAGTCTCCTTGCTGGGATGGTTGGTTAGTATCTTGGTTTTGTTTTTCTATAACATGCAATCTAGTCTCCATTGCCTCCATTTTATTCTCCAGTAGTTCTATTTTATTTTCTATTTGCTTCTGGATAGTGTTTTCAAGAGATGCAAATTTGTTTTCCAGCACGGCTTCTAACTCTTTTTGTAACTTGGCTTCCCTTTCTTCTCTGCGTTTCTCTAAAGACTCTATATACTCATAGAGGCCTTGTAGAGTAACTGTGCTAGGTCTGCCCTTGGTAATCTTTGGTAACTGCGGTGAAGTATTCATACTTGAAGTTATATGAGCAAATATGTATTAAAAAGAGAAAGATAAGGAATGTGTGCACCTGGTATCCGAACCTGATGTGCGAGCCAAGATCTCCAAGCTTTGGATTGCGAGCTTTAAAACCAAGAGACTGTTTATATATCGCCGAGACGAGACTGTTTGTATATCTTCCGAGCCTGCTTATATATCACTGAGACTGTTCATATATCACCGAAACTGTGTATATCGCGAGACTGTTTATATATTACCGAGACTGTTTCGCGAGACTATATGCGAGCCTCAAAACTGATCATAGAAGATTATGGTCTTATATTGCAGAGGATCATCGAAGATGCGGGCCTCAGAATCAGGTTCAAATGCAGAAGAATATATGCAAGCCAGTGACTTAAATGTGAGCCTCTGCCTTGGTCTTATATGCGAGCTTCTGCCTCTTGTTTATATGCGAGCCTCAGAACTGATCATATGGTCTTTGAACCTTTGTTGTTATGCGAGCCGCAGAATAATAGAGCCGCAGAGGATTAGAATGATAGCTGACTTCCCGTTTTATCGAAGACTGCTCCGATATATAACCGCACCGAGAGTTCGCACTATTTATATATGCGAGACAGTTCAATATATGCGAGACAGTTCAATATATAACCACACCGAGATTCAATATATATGCGAGACAGTTCAATATATATGCGAGGATCAGAGCCGAGTTCAAATGCACCGAAGATATATATGCGAGACAGTTCAATATATATGCGAGACAGAGCTCATTCAAGACTCATAAAATTACTTGTCACGCGAGACAGTTCAATATATATGCGAGACAGTTCAATATATATGCGAGGATCAGAGCCTAGTTCAAATAACCGCACCGGGAGTTCACACTGTTATATATGTGAGACAGTTCAATATATGTGAGACAGTTCAATATATAACCGCACCGAGATTCAAATCACCGAAGATATATATGCGAGACAGTTCAATATATAACCGCACCGAGTTCAAATGCACCGAGATTAGATATGCGAGGATCAGAGTCGAGTTCAAATGACCGCACCGAGAGTTCGCACTGTTTATATATGCGAGACAGTTCAATATATGCGAGACAGTGTGAGACAGTTCAATACCGCACCGAGATTCAAATCACCGAAGATATATATGCACCGAGGTTATATATGCGAGACAGTTCAATATATAACCGCACCGAGTTCAAATGCACCGAGATTACATATGCGAGGATGCGAGACAGTTCAATATGTGAAATGCACCATAAAAAATTGGAAAAAAAAAAAAAAAAAAAAAAAACCATTAAAATAAACTATAAAATTAAGAAGGTAAAAATAGAAAAATTTTAAAAACATCAACAAATAACTTAAAAAAAAAAAAAATTAAAAACAAACTATATTTAAAAAATAAATAAATAAATAAATATTTTAGATATATATATATATATATATATAAACAAAAAAAAAATAAAAACCTACTAAAATTTTGATTACATAAAATATATATATATATATATATATATATATATATATATTATTTTATAAACCGAAAAAAATTATTAGAAAAATTTAATTTTTTTTAAACATGTTTTTTATTTGAAAAAAAAAATAAAAAATAAAAAATTTCTATTTATAAACCAAATTAATGTTTTTATGTAAAATTTAACAAATTTAAAAAAAAAATAAAAATATTACTAAAAATTTTGATTTGATTTGTTTTGTTCTGTTTTTTTTTTAAGCCAACAAAAAAACGTGGCCCCTCCACTCCACTCGCTCGCCGCTCGTGGTGGCACGACTCTAGGTAGATGGCCTACAGGCCACGAGGTTATTTAAAAAATAATGTTAAAAAAGATCAAATTTTTGAAAATATTTTTAATTTTCAAATTTTAAATGTTTTAATTTTTAATTTAAAAAAAAAAAAAATTGCTTTAATTTTTTTTAATAATTTTTTGTTTTTAAATTAAATATAAATAAATAAATAAATTGTTTAGAAAAATGTGCTTAAATTTTTTATATTAAGGAAAAATAAATAGACAAATTTAATATATATATATATATATATATATATATAGATATATATAAAAAAAAATTTAATAATTTTTGTTAAAAAAAATAAAAAAATTAAAATTAATTTTTTTTTGATCTTTAATGATTTTGTTTTTAAATAAAAAAAATAGAAGCATAGTAATACCCTTTTTATTTATTTATTTATTTTACATATTTATTTAAAACTTTAATTTTTTTTTGAAATTAAAAATTAAAAATAAATAAATAAATAACTATAAAAAACAAAAAACAAAAAACAAAACAAATCAAAACAAAAAAAAAAAAAAAAAAAAAACAAACAAACAAACAAACAAACAAAAAAACAAAAACAAAACAAAACAAAACAAAAAAGGCCCCTTTGCTCACCCACCGTTCATGGCATGGTGGTGCTACCCTGGGCAGAGCGCTGCAAGGCCATAGGGTTATTTAAAAAAAAAAGTAAAAGAATCAATTTTTTTAGAAATATTTTTAAATTTTAAATATTTTAATTTTTAATAAAAAAAATAATAAATTATTTTCTTTAATAATTTTTTGTATTTAAATTAATAAAATAAATAAATAAATTGTTTAAAATAAATGTGCTTAATTTTTTTTCTAATGATTCGTTTTAATTAAATAATAATAATAATAATTTGTTTAAATTTTTTTTCAATAATTTTTGTTTTAAAAAAAAATAAAAATAAAAATTCAACTTTTTTGATCTTTAATTGTTTTGTTTTTAAATAAAAAATATAAGCTTAATAGAAAAGGTTTTTTTTTTTTAATTAAAAGTACATATTTATTTAAAACTTTAAATATTTTTAATTTTTTTTTAATTGGAAAAGAAATATAGATTTTTAAAATTTTCATATATATATATATATATATATATTAATTTGGTTTTTTTTTAAGTTTTTTTAAAAATGTTTTTAATATTAATTTTACTAGTTTTTTTTGGTTAATTTTTTTTTTTTTAAATCTAGTTTGTTTTTAACTGATTTTTTTTATTATTTATTTTTTTTCTATTTTTACTTACTTAATTATATATATATATATAGTAAATTCTTTTATGGTTTATGAGATTTTTTTTTTTACATTTTTTATTCTGCTTTTTGTCTTTTTTATATATATTTTTATATTTGTTTTTCTTAAGTAATCAGCATTTAAAAAATAAAAATAAAAACAACTTCTAAATTCATTAAGTAATCATAATTTAAAAAAAAATAAAATAAAATTGGACATAATAAATTTTAAAGTGTGAAAAACAAGTCCTATAAAAAAAAGTATGCCGCATCAGCATGTTTCAAAATCAGCATGAAAATCACTAACATTTAAAAACAAACATTTATATTTGATACGTAAGAAAATTTAAAGTGTCAAAAATATGCTCTCAAAAAAAGAATTGTATTTTGCATTACCACTTTTCAAAATCGGGTCACATTTTTACTACCCTTACAAAACGGGTAATGATATCGGTTATTTAAAGTGCCAAAAACTATGCTCTAAGAAAAATATGTGTGTTCTACATCGCCCCTTTTCAAAATCGGGTCAATTTTTTGCTATCTCTACAAAACAGGTAACAGTATCAGTTCATGTTTCAAAGTTTACATTGTTTCTCCCTGTCAAAGTAGAAATATTTATGAAATCTACAATTCAAAGTGGAAATGTGCCCTATATCCTTGTGGTGCATCGCAACCATAGCCGTAGCAAGGTTTTTGTCATAGCAAGGTTTCTCTGTCCATGCCAATATACTTAGTTACATAAAAATTTCTGCAATGTAGTATTTTCGTAATATCTTAAATTTAAATTTATATCCACTGTAGATTTCAGGAATATTTTGAAATATAATAGTTAAAAAATTAATGAATTATTTAACCCATTCTAAAATATTCCTAAAATCTACAATAAACAAGTTTAAATATGTATTTAATCTACCTATACTGAACAAAACACAACACAAAAATGCAAAAAAAATACAGCTTGAAGTAATTTTTTCACCGAAAAGATATCGTTTATCTTTCGCATATTTTGTTTTCCATCGATACTTTCGAGACCTCAGATGATAATGCAAATGAAACCACCTCAACTTTGTCCCAACTCGGTGATTTTCCATGTTGTTGATTATATATATATGATGCAATGTTTTCCCAAGAATAAGATGTAATAGCCCTAAAATATCAATACATAATTAATTAGATTAATCTAGCAATTTATAATCAACATGCAATTATCAACTAATTAACATCAAAATTCAAAACTATAAGTAGAGATACTTACTTGTCTTTTCCGGGTTGAATGCTAGTTGAAGTCTTTTAACTGCAACAAGGTTTTGGGGACGACTCTCCACCCAACCATAGGCTCAATTGCACAAAAACTTGCTACAACTGGCCACCCCCAAGCCCTCAATCAATGTACTACTGCATGGGAATCATTTTTCTTAGAACACTATTCTCCCAAGAGAATGGATAGTGGAATCATGGAATGATGGAATACCTCTCATCTTCCTCACCATCTATTAAATAGAGCAAACATTAGAAGGGGAACCACCTGCACACACTCCATGTGTCAACATAGGGGAACCACATGCACACACTCCATGTGTCAACATGCAACTTACCACGTTCTTGTTTTATTCTTTTGTTTTTACTTTTTGATAGTTTTACTGATTTTTACTATTTTTCTTGTTTTATTTCTTTTGTTTTACATTTTGATTGTTTTACTGATTTTTACTATTTTTCTTGTTTTATTTATTTTATTTATATTTATTTAAAGCGTGTAATTAATTTGGAGAAAGAGATAGCAGAGAGTGATTGACGAACGCAGGGCAAACAACTAGGGTTTCAAGTAAGTTTCAGGGCTTGATCTTCATGGAGGGATGCAAAGGAGGGAGCCCCACTCCCTCCTATAAGGAGGCTGTAGCAAGCAGAGGCAAGAAACCTCTAGAGAATGACAGAGGCACTACTGCAGAATGGAAAAGGAATGTGGAAGAAGAGACAGAAGGAACCAAAAATAAGGAAAATATCAGCACTAAAGACAAGGAGAAAGAAGACAAAAAACAAGGATCTCAAGATAAAAAAACAAAATAGACCCTGTAAACCCAAAGTTGAGATCACACCCGGAGTAGTCTAAAATGATCCTGCTCTGTAGGCGCACAGAGATCACATGCAGACTTATGCTATCATCTGTAAATTCATGGGAGTATGGCCCACTAAAAAATCTTTACAAACATGGATCAAGTACCACTAGTAACCTAAAAGGAGCATTGACCTACATCTTGGGTCAAAGGGTTTCTTCACAGTGGTGTTTACAATTATAGAAGACAAAGAAAAAGTATTTGAAGGAGGGCCCTACTTTTATGCTGCAACAAGCCTCGATATGTGGCCATGGATGATGAATTTTGTCCCAGAATGGGCGACTTTTACTTCGGTACCGATCTGGGTAAGGCTCTACTCTCTACCTCTTGATTACTGGAAAAGTGAATCGCTAGCTACCATAGGCAATAAATTAGGGCATTTTGTCAAAGCTTCTAAAGCTACCAGAAGGGAAAAATATGCTTCCTTTGCTAGGATTTGTGTGGAAATGGACTTATCAGGGGCTCTTCTGGATGAGGTGGTCCTGGAAGTTTTTAATGAAGAATGGATGCAAACAATAGACTATGAGCATATTCCATTCAGATGTCGCAAATGTCATGAACATGAGCACCTATTCAGAGACTGCCCTCTTAGTAAAGCAGCAAATAAAAGAAAATCTAGCACAATGAAGGATACTGGCAGCTTTCACAAAGTGGTTAATAGAGGAAAAGGCGCTAAGAGAGGGCCAAAGCTACATCAAAATGAAGGGCAACAAGTTAGTCAGAACAAATTCCACGTTCTTGAAGAAGAAGAAGAAACCACAAAAGAAGACCAAGTATTGGGAGTAAGTCATGAGGAAAAGGATGTAGAGGAAGATGGTGAACAAATGGAGGATATTGATTTCCAGAAAGAGACCATGATAAGTGATACAGAACTGGAGATGGATCAGGAAATGACCCAGAGTGAAATGGAACAGGAGGATCATGAGCTACAAGAGATTCTTGATAAAGAAAACCTAGATCTAGAAGGGTTCTTGATTCATGGAACCACGGGAGGGGTAGATTCGTTGCCACAAGAAGAGCTCAATAGAATACAAAAATTGTTCTTATGGAAAACTCAGGCCAAAGGTGTGGAGAAGGGGAAAAACATTGATAGGTAGGACAACAGAGGTGTGAAAACGATGAAAACAACTCCTGGATTAGCTACTAGAAACCCAGGAAAGAAAAGAGGTAGAAAAAATCATAATGAACTCTTGATGGAGTGTGGAAAGCTAATGATCGATTCAGGTAAGATGAAAGATATAGCTAGCTACTCCTTTACAGATCTTTAATTATAAAGTTCACATCTTGGAATATTAGGGGTCTAGGAAGTAAAATAAAGCAAAGATTTCTTAGTAATAGAATGAGACAAGCAATGTCGGATATTATCTTCATCCAAGAAATGAAGTGTTCCATTCAGAAATTAAGACAAATTCATAGAAAATGGCTCAGTAGATTTGAGTTTTTAGAATTCAAAGCAGAGAACATAGCAGGGGGCATCCTCACCCTTTGGAATCTCCTGAAAATAGCCATAATAGATGCGGAGGCATCAAGGAATTATTTATCAGTAGTTATTCAACCTGTAGGAGAAAGGGATACCTATCTAGTTACGAATGTGTATGGCCCTCAAAGAATGGAAGATAAACTCAGGTTCCTAGACTCTCTTGTGGACCTCAGGGACAGACACACAGGAATTCCCTGGATCATGGGAGGGGACTTCAACATGATCAAATCACTTTCGAAGAAAAAAGGAGGAACCAGAACTCTTAGCAAAGACTCTTTAGAGTTTCAAACCTTTATAGATAATATGAAACTAGTGGATATAGATATTAATAAGGGCCCCTTTACCTACAACAATAAAAGAGGAGGAGGGGCTCACGTAGCCTCCAAGCTAGACAGCTTTATTATCTCAGAGGATCTCATGCTAATAGATAAGGAAGTAATAGTGAGAGTTCTTCCATTTGGAGGCTCAGATCACTGGCTAGTTCAATTGGGGATCAAAGGCATTGGTATTCCCAAGAACAGACCTTTCAGATTTGAAAACATATGGCTGTCCCACCTAGAATTCATAAGCAATATTGAAAAATCGTGGTCAGAAGATTTGTAGATTCAGTGAACAAGCATGTTCCTACTTCATAAAAGACTAAAGCACATCAAGCTCCAGCTCAAAGATTGGAACAAAAAGGATTTTGGCAATATTTTTGAGGAAAAAAATATGTTGAAAACAAAATGCAGGTTCTCAACCAAGCTCTGATCATGGAAGGCTTTGATAAATTCAAAAGTGAACAAGTTGATAAGCATCATAAAGAATGGGAAAATCTTTATAAACAAGAGGAAATTTTTTGGAGACAAAATTCTAGAGTACAATGTCTAAAAGAAGGAGAGCGTAATACAAAATTTTTTCATAGATTCACCATTGCCAATGGAGCTCACAACAAAATCTCTTCGATAAAGAATGAGGAGGGGGAGCTTCAGAACTCCCATGAAGCCATAGAAGCAGTGTTAGTTCAGCACTTCCAAGGTATAACTCAAGAGAACAATTCAAACGGAGAGCATTTCATCAGGGAGGTAACTAGTAAGATACCAAAGTTGGTATCCAGAGAAGATAATTTCAACCTTAACAGGCTAGTAACGGAAGAGGAGATCAATGAAGTCCTCAAAGATATGCAGAATGGAAAATCACTAGGCCTGGATGGTTTCAATGTGGATTTTTTTAAAGCTTGCTGGAATATTATTAAATAAGATATTTTACATATGGTGGAGGATTCCAGGTTGAACAGAACCATTCTGAGAGCGATCAATACCTCCTTCAACGCCCTGATACCTAAACAGAATAACGCTCAAACACCGGAGAAGTATAGACCCATAGCTTTATGCAATGTGGTTTACAAGATAATATCCAAGGTAGTGGCCAACAGACTCAAACCTATTCTCCCTGTTTTGGTTTCAGGGGAACAATCTGGTTATGTTGAAGGCAGACAAATTCTTGACAACATCATTCAAGCTCAAGAGGTGGTTCACTCTTTATCTAGCAAGAAGCAGGCGAGCATGATTATGTAATTGGATATATCCAAAGCTTATGATAAGGTGAACTGGCTCTATATCAAAAGAATTCTTATTGCTTTTGGATTTGATCATAACTGGGTCAGATGGGTAATGGCACTGGTGACTTCTCCCAGCTTTTCAATATTAGTAAATGGCTCTCCCTCTAAGATTTTTAATCCTTCAAGAGGCCTCAGGCAGGGAGACCTGCTCTCTCCCTTTCTTTTCATCCTCATGATGGAAGGACTGGGATGGTCTATCAAGCATGCTAAAATAACAGGAAACATCAAGGGCCTGCAACTAACTGATAATGGTCAGGCCCTGACTCACCAACAATTTGTAGATGACACCATGTTACAGGGAATCCCTACAGTCAAAGAAGCTTCAGCCTACAAAAAAATCCTGAATCTCTTTGCCTTGGCTTCAGGTATGGAAGTTAATCTCTCCAAATCAAAAATATTTTTCTTCAATACCAATATTGCTATTCAGAAAAATATCCCAGAATTCTAGGCTTTCAAAGGGATTTTCTTCCCTCAAAATATTTGGGGGTCCCTCTAACTACTAAACCAATTCTCAAGTGTATTTGGGAACCATTGATCAATAAGTTGCAGGATAAGGTCAGAAAATGGACCAGCAGATCTTTAAATCTCGCTGGCAGGTTGGTGCTTACAAAAGCAGTTCTACAAGTAATCCCTATATTTATGCTATCAGCCCTCCCAACTCCAAAAGGAGTCTTATAGCAATTCAGAAATATTCAAAGAAACTTTCTTTGGGGTAAGGAGGAGACAAGGAAAAAATGGGCCTTAGTGTCTTGGGAGAAAATTTGTAAACACAAGAACCACGGAGGGCTAGGCTTGGATGATCAGGAAATTCTCAACAATGTTTTAGGGGCCAAACTTTGGTGGCGTTGGGTTCAGAATCCAAAGGCCCAATGGGCAAATATATGGAAAGAAAAATATGCTAGCTCCTGGAAAACTAGTGAATTCATAAGAATGTCAGGAAATATAAAGGGTTCACACATCTGGAACAAAGCCTGGGAGAATAGAAGTCTAGTGCAAGAAAATAGTTTCCGGGAAATCAGAGTAGGATATCTCGCTCTTTTCTGGGAAGACAAGTGGAAACAAGAACCAATTCTGTTAAAAGAGGGCTTCTTTGACCTTAAGCAGGAGACAGATACCCAAGAATTAATTAAGGTAAAGGACTTCTGGGATCATACTCATCATACAGAAAAATGGAGAATCTGGAGAAACATTGATTGCAGAAATAATAATCCCCTGAAAACAAAAGCAGAGGAACTCATGAAAATGGTGGAACAAAGGAAGATCTTAGTATCAGGGGGGAAAGACCAACTAAGATGGGGCAATAATAAATAGAGCACCTTCAATCTTAAGGAAACAAAAGGTATTCTCCAAGCGCTGGACCCCGAGGTTCAAGGGTGGATGAAAATCAAACTCTTCATGTGGTTGGTGCATCACAAGAAAATCTTGACTTGGGATAATATCAGGAAGAGGGGTGTTCTGGGGCCTTCAAGATGCCAGCTCTGCGAAGCTCAAGAGGAAAAATGGAGCATATACTCAATAGTTGCATTTTCACCTCCTGGTTATGGGACATATTTGCCACTATCTTTCAACAAACCGACAGGGATAGAGGTAGTATCATTAATACCCTCAATAATTGGAGAATAAATTTTTCAGATCATGATTTTCTCAACTCAGCTTGGGCCCTAACACCAAGCTTCATCATATGGAACGTTTGGAAAGAGAGGAACAAAAGAATTTTTAAGGATGAAAAGAATCCTCCACAACGGCTATTTGAGTTGATCCTAAAACAGCTGAAGGAGATAGTGGGAACCACTGTTCGTGACTACCCTAAAAATCCTTCCTCAGAAATAGATTTAAAAATTCTCAGGTAGTTGGGTATGCATAGATTCACTCTTCAAGGCCTTGAAAGGAAGTTTATCTCAAAGGACACGAAGAAGGATTTCTAGCATCCTCCCCCAGAAGGATATTTGAAATACAACATTGATGGGGATTCAAAAGGAAACCCAGGAACTGCTGGGTATGGAGGAGTCTTAAGGGATGAAGAGGGATGCATTATCTGCATCTTCCACTGTCACTTAGGTATAGCCACCAATAATATGGCTAAACTAATGGCTTTGGAGCATTTCTTAGAATTGATGAGTCAAAACAACTGCTCGAATGTATTAATAGAAGCATACTCTGAGTTAATCATCAACTCGATGAAAAGAATTAGTAGTGGAACAGCACCAGAGAAAGTCTCGAAACAGTGGAAACTAATCCGAGTTTTCCGAAGAATTCAGGGTCATCTCCAAGGTCTACGCACTGTCAGTTTCAACCATGTTCATAGAAATGCCAATAAATTGGCAGATCTTCTTGCCAACCAAGGTGTCAGATGCATAGAAGACAAGGTTTCGATTGAGTGGTAGGAGCTGCACCAGAGCAGACTGAGAGCTCTTTGTTTTGAGCAAGCGAAAGAAGACAGCGTCGTGTTTAGAAACAAAGCTACAGAGGCGAGCTCGAAATGATTATCCTCTGTAGGCATCTAAAGTATCTGGAAATCTATTTTTGGGTGGGAGGCAGACCACTGTTGGTCACTAAAAACCCCGGGGTTAGTGAAACAGATATCACAGTGCATCAGATTGTCAATCAGGGGGGAGACTCTCATCTTTACTTGGTTCCAGGTTTAGGTAGAGAAAAAACGAATACGAATCATGATTCCAAACTTTTTGGGAGCAGGATTATACAGAATTTTGGGTTCTGGGAAGTAATACCGCTTCCTTGGTGGTTTTCGGTTGATTGCACCGCTCTCAAGCGGAAAATGGTTTTTGCGATTTTGTTGCAATTCCATTCAACTTCCGACACGTGGCAGGGAGGTGGATTCGTTTACCGCCCTCCATCGCACACTATCGTCTGGTTATCTTGTTTGATGCGAAATCAATCTCATCCGTTGGATTTCGCAGCTCAGATCAACGGTCAAGACCATTCGGGCTATTTTGTGGGGCGGGAACATTATACACCGGTCATCTTTGCTAGGCGATCTACTCCTTGGTCATCGCATTTTGTGCAGGGATGGACGGCTCAGATTCTTGGGGCTTTTTCGAGGGGCTGAGGTTCAAAAGATTCCGCAGGTATTCTTTTTCTTCCAAACTCAGGGTACAAACATGGTTCGTATTCCTTGGGTTTGGAGGTTTTCTTCGTAAGGCCTAAAATTTTGCCTTAGGGGACTAGTTTTTTTTTTCTCTTGTTTCCTCGACGTCGAGCAAACATCTTGTAAACTAAATTTGGCTTAATGGAATAGAAAGATCGACACTTGCTTTAAAAAAGGAATGTAATTAATTTATTAATTTATTATTATATTAATTGTTTATTATTTAATATTTAATATTTATTATTAAGAGACATTACAGGTATGCCATGTCAACAACGATGATGCTGTGGTCTCCATACGTTTATAATTTCTGGTTAAACACCCTTGCTACCCATGAGACATAAGCCCTTATGCCACTGGAAATGGGCTGAATTTTATTAGAATACATATTTGGATTCACTTGACGGAAAGTTATCTTCTAAAGGATCAAAATAATAATTGCAAGTTAGGCATAAAAGAGATTCCAATTAAAAAAGACGAGCAGTTGGAGTACATATGTTTTTATAAATTTCAAAAATTCAAAGTTATTTGTAATTTTTTATTTTAAAAAATCATAAAATGTAATTAACGTTTTTTATTTATTTACAAATATTATAAATTATAATTAAAGTTTATGTTGATCTGGAAAAAGACTTGTACAGTGGAAAAGACCAAGAATATATATAACGTATTCATATCCCCAAACCCAAACAATATATATGGAAAAGACCAAGAATATATATAACGTATTCATATCCCCAAACCCAAACAATATATATGACTGAGTGAATGTGGAAATTGAATCCAGAAAAACTCAGCTGAATGTGAATGTGGAAATTGAATCCAGGAAAACTCAGCTGAATTTAATTTGATGGTACATTCTAAAATCCAAACCATATATATAACTGATTGAATGTGGAGATTGAATCTAAATTTAATTTGATTGTACATTCTAAAATCTAAATAATATATATGACGGAGTGAATGTGGAGATTAAATCTAAAAATATTTAGCTGAATTTAATTTGGCTATATTTTTTTTTAAATATTTTGAAATTTTGATAAACAAACATAAAATCAAATAATTACTTTATTCATATCTATCAAACAACTAAATTTACTCTATTCATCAAATTTATAAAATATTCCAAAAATTTTCAATCCAATCCAAAAATAAACATGAAGAGAAAACCTTACCAAAAACAATAAATTTCTAAGTACAATGGCAAAAACTTCATCAAAACCATCTAAATGGCATAGGAAGTCCTTGGTATGGCTTGTGCAACAACCAAGTCAGAAAGTTTGTTAAATCATGAATCTGGTAGGTGAAGATAGTGGTTAAACATGAAGTGCGAAGAAGATTCATTGGCCCTAACACTCGACATAGCCTATAAAACGTGCTTAATCTATTTTGGAGTCCTAAAGTTTATACTCATAAAACCCAAAGCAATGAAGGCTGAGGCATTAAAATAATAACCTCAAATACTACACTACTGGTTGAAGATTTCCATGTAGCAGCCATATCCGAGCCGCAAAGGGGTGAGCTAGAACCCTGGTCACGATGTTAACCATTTATTACATGTCACATGGTAATGGTAATTTTGGTTTGACTGGTATATAAAACCATTTTAAGGAATGTATGGCCATCTGCAAATTAAATAATGAAACTAAATTGTGAATGGCCCACGACAAGGTAGAAACACTGTCATAGCACTTCAATTTATTTAACTTTTCCGATTTCAAATTTTTGATTGGCTATTTCAAATAGTTTGAGTAATGGCCTTTAACAGGTTTCTGGTCAGGAAGCGAGAAGAACAACACTTGCATAACTTGAAAATGAGTCAAACACGTTTTCGCAAAATGAAAATCAACTAGATAAGTATATTTATTCATTATCAGATATTTTATTGAGTAGTTTATCTATGTAGCATTTTCCGTTTCTCTTACTTACATAAAGACTCACAACCAAATTTCAAATGATGATAGTTTGGTGATCTGAAAGAAGCTCTAAATATGACGAGGATTAGCTACCATTCTGTGACGATGCTCATCTCATAATGAAGATAGGTTACAAGTCGTTTCATTTGATTCAACCTCTAATGAGTGCGTCTCCTATACATATATTAAAACCTCAAGGTTGTACAATCCTCTGTTTGGGATTAATATCTCTAAGAATATTGATGATAGTGTAGTGGTTCTAGCTAGGGTACTAGACTAGACTCTATATTTAATATCGACCGAGGTGCATAAGCTTAGAGGCGTGGTCTAAAATATATAGACATAAAGAATCTCTGGCCAAGTGAGTAGGATGTAGGATACAATGCTTCTTTAGGGAAGACCGGAATATGTAGCCTATCATTCACACACCTAGATTACCCTACTGATATGCTTGATTACAGTGCTTGTTATGAGATGCATCTATCAAATCAAACCATGAACCTAAGTACTGTGTATGACTGTAACAATGGTTTTAACCTCCTTACAGAGATATCACTCAGAAAACCCTTGTTTGGTAAACACACACAGCATGCAAAGATATTTACACTATCAAACTATATAAAGAAAGCATAAATGAACTGTGAAGCAAAACAGAGTTTATGATAATGTCTCTATGAATCACACACGGATCGAATCCCTTACAAGACTCCCTTCCAGATCCTAGCGCTGACCATTCAACATAACCATAAACCATTCATAAGCGCACACAATATACATGCAATGAAAATCAAAGGCTATTGAAATCAAAACTATGTAACTGCTATGCAAACCGTGAACTGTATAAATCGAAAGCTATGTAATCGTACTGTGATACAAACCATATGCGATATAAATCAAAAGCTATGTAAATACTGTGATGCAAACCATATGCGATATAAATCAAAAGCTATGTAAATACTGTGCGAACATGTGATAACTGGAATGTAACAAAACAAGTGAACAGTATACCAATCGAAGAACGCAGGGCCCGTCCGCGCCTAAGGGTATACTGGTTACAACTGATCAGCTATCAAATCAACGCAAGAAGGATACACACGGTCGTGACTGTAAATAGGTCTGTGTATTAACTTAAAACTCTGTTCTGAGAAATACGATTCAACAATTCAACAACTAAACTCTAAACATAACCCTGACTGTATTTACATATGCGTACGCACAGCCATGTCATCGATACAATGAATGTACATTCGGCTGTTGCCGCTTTTATCACATAAGCCTTTTCAAAATGTTTCCATGCCAAGTGTTTCAAAAAGAACAAAAAGACTAAAATGAAAATGGAACGATGATGTTTCTGCTTTTGTCTGTTAGAGTGCCCTGCTTTGACTTGAGTTGACCGCATACATAGGAGGCTCGATTTGGCTGGGAGAGAGGTGTTTTTCCATGCTTGGACATTCTGCTTTTCGCCCATGCCTTTCGTTCCAGCTCATCTGCTGCGCCACATGTCAAACGATAAGCTCATTACAGGATGTGGGTACTTCCTGTAACCAAGTCATCAAAAACTTCCAATTCTTGAACATAAAACCCCTAAATTAATTTCTATGCAATTTAATAACTATAAAACGATTAATAATCAATATTCAAGGATTTTGAGGGATATATGATGAAAATGTATGGATAAATGACATGTTTTTGGGAAGGAAAAAGGGTCTTGGGATGATACCAACATCTCTCCCTGACTTAAGGACTTAGCATGTCATCATGCTATCCCGGAAGTACTCCCCTTGAATTCTGTCCCTGCATGGATCTCTGCTGCCTTGAGCAAGGTATCTACATTCTTCTCCACCTGATGATCTTTTGGTCCCTTGAGCTCCTGCTTTAACTTTTTATATTTTTCTTTAAGAGCCTTCTTCTGATTGTACCACTTAGTGGCCTAGTTGGAAATCTCAGTTTGCTCAGTCTCCAACTCACTGATTCTTTCCTTTAGCTTTTCATTTGTTTTCTGTGTTTCTTTGCTTTGCGCCCTGAGCATTTCATTTTCCCTTTAATAACTTTTTCCAACATGTTAGCTTCCATGAGCTCTTCCTTCAATTCTTCAATTTGTTTTTCTAATTTCTTCTGTCTTTTGGTGGGAGGTGGTGAACATTTCTCCTGTTTGTTATGGCTCTCTACCTCTATGTCAACTTCTGGTGCTGGCAGTGAATGGTCACCACTCTCAACATCCATTTGTGCAGGTGCATGAGATTCAAACTAGTCTTCTTGCAGCTAAGTTTTTGGTGTCCTCCTTGTTCTTCGTGAGTAGGTGGTAAAAATTTTGTCTTTCTCAGCCCTCTTGGCATCCTTTTTTTGCATGTTCCTGATCTTTATGCTGCCCACAGGTAGAGGTGCTCTACTGTCTTTGGACACTGGAAGTTCCTCATCAATGTCCTTCATAAACCCTGAATCTTCTTGCACTTCCTCTTTTTCCTCCTCATCTCTGATTTGATTGACAGCTAAGAATTCTTTCCATGGATTCCCTCGCTTCTGCAACTCATGTTCAATGAGGATTTTAATTAGGCCAAAATGGTACAGGCTTTTGTCTTCATTCCTTTTTTGCTTCTGGATAGTTTTGGCCATCTTTGTTAAACTTTGCAGCAGAAAATATGGCACACTGATTACACATTGTTTCTTTAAATGGAGGAGTAGCTTGATGTGGTATAGATAAACAATACTATACCTACCTTCACAGGTTATGAACTTTTGAATAATATAAACCATTTCATCCCAAGGATGAACTAACTAGCTTCTTGGAACACCCTTCTTCTAGTTTACTGAAGAAACTCTAGATCTGGACATGAACTGTGTCCATGATTTCTCCTTGAATTGTTTGGTTTTAAAGTACTTCTCTCCCTCAGGACTGAGTCCAATTGCCTGAGCTATAGTATCCTCTGAGATTCTGAAGGAGAAGGTGCCTATTAGGGCCTTTTCTCCATTAAAGGTGAAGGCAAATTGTTTGGTGATTTCCTCATTACTCCCATGGAATTTTTCCAGAAAAGGTAACCACTGTGCTTCTCTAAGAATCTCAATGCAATCTTTATGGTATTGTGAGCTGTCAAATGTACTGGGTTCGACCCTATTAGTCATGGTGATGGCAGAGGGTTATGCCTCTAACCCTTCTCTGTCTATACTCTTTAAAATTTAAACACAAAAGTGTCAAGTCGGTTACCTGGTATATATATCGCTTCTTTCAGCCTTCAATATGGTGCTTGGCCGGTCGATATGACTGTGATGGGAGTTAGAAGTAGAATGGTGATGCTGTCCCCTTTCGGCGTTCACTGGTTTCACTGTGTAAACCGACCCCAAACGGTGATACTCTCCTCGGCGCTCCTTGCTTCAGATTTTCACTTTGTAACTCCACCGAATGATAATAATCTCCTCGCGTTCCTTGCTTTTGATTCTCCCCAACTCCACCCAAATGATAATAATCTCCTCGCGTTCCTTGCTTTTGATTCTCACCTTGGAAGTTGTGGGAATCGAGGGTGGAAAGGGTGATGAAATAACCCTGTACTCACTTCACCATATAATCATTCATTTAAAAACAGAGTGTTGTACGCTTGCATGCATGTTATCACAAGAACGCTGAGAGCGTACCCATAGTGCTGGGCTATAATGCTGGGTGGCGAAGTTATGATTCGGCTGTGTGTGGAGTCAAATATATATATAGGCCGCTTGGTATGATTTGACTGTATGGAGTAAAAATATATATATAGGCCGCTTCCACATCTATCTCATCCTTTCTATTAAAAATACACAGCTCACCACGTGCCCTTTTCAATGAGTATTCGGTCACATAGAGAATGTTGGTATGCCTGCAGGGATATGACAAGGTGGATGTGTTGGTAATGGGTGTTTGGGGTATGGATAGGTTAATGTAGGGGAATGATGAGAATTGGTGGGATAAGGGTGATAGATTGATGCATATGGGTATCCTTGAAATCAATTACAACAACTTATAGTCACCAAAGTTACATTAAAAACCAATCTAGGAAATTAAATGCTTAAGAACAGAAATACATTACTCCTTTGTTGATCATTTGACATGCTGAGTTGCTAATTCTTTTTGACTGTTCTTTTTGGCAGGTCCTCTGAGGGAGGTTGAATGCACAGGTCACAGGTCTTTTGAGAAATTTTTTTGAAGATATAACAGGTCCCTTTGAAAGATTTGAATGTACAGGTCCCTTAAGAAAACTGAAGGTGTTCATGCAGCTCTTTGTATTGTTACAGGTTCACTGAGCTTGCCATTTGCTGAAGTATTGGTGCCCAAATCCTTGTAGAAGCTTGGTGGAAGTCTGTTGAAGGAGCCTTAGGTGTCAAAAACTTTGTTTTAACAGGTCCCAACTGAATGTTTTAAACAGGTCCCATTACTGCTGGTTGGAATGTCTTGACAGGTGTCAATTGCTGAAACAGGTCCCTTCTGAAAATCTTAAACAGGTCCCATGACTGCTGGTGTTGGACTACTGGTGTTGGTAGCATAGATGTCTGAACAGAATAGGTCCCCCTGCAAAATATTTATAACCAGGTCCCTCTGAAATAAAATCATGACAGAACAGCTTATTTGTTAAAGTCTGGAATCACTGTTGGTAACAAGCTGCTGTTGGAAATTTACAGTGAAAAATAGAATAAGAAATCTGAAGAATGTACAAGGGAGAGATAAAAGTAACAGAACAGATGCCTCTCTCCCCGATTGAAAGGTTGACTTGTCCTCAAGTCATGATGCAACTGAGAAATGAAACAATAAACAAGAGAAAGAGAATTCATACCCGCCAAGAAATTGGTTTTCAGGTAGGAATTCGGGGTTAGATTGTGCCAGATACTGGTTTTCACATCTAACCCATTATTATTTTTTTTGAGTTTTTGTTTTTTTTTTTCTTTTTTTTCTTTTTTTTCTTTTTTTGATTTTGAAATTGAAAGGAAATGAAATTAAGGCAGTGATACTGCAGCTGAGGGCTGCAGTATCTCAACCTCTTCTTGCTGAGATAGTGTATGGAGAAAATCTTGCTTGCTGATGGGCTTGTTGTACAGCTTCAGGCGATGACCGTTGACTGTGAAGGAATGACCTTTGCCATCAATAGTTTGGAGTTTTACTGAACCATTGTCATAAGCCCGAACAATTTCATAGGGGCCCATCCAGTGGGTGGTGAACTTAGCTTTATGATCCTTGAATTTTGAATCAAAAAGCAGAGCCCAGTCACCTTCCTTGAAGTGCTTCTTCTTAATGTGTGAATCATGCCATTGCTTCCTGTGCTGTTGCATGAGGATGGTGGTTTGTTCTGCTTGCTGCTTCATCTCATCCAGCTGGTTCAACTGCTGGATTCTCTCTTTTTGTGCTTGATCCAAATCAATTAGTAAATCTGCAGCTAATTTAAAAGTGTGAATTTGGAATTCAATAGGAAGCATGACATCCTTACCATACACCAATTGGTATGGTGTAAATCCGATGGTATCTTTCCAAGTAATCCGGTAAGCCCAGAGTGCCTCTTTGAGCTTTTCCTCCCAGTTTTTTCGGTTCATTGCAACAGTTTTGGTAATGATCCCCTCCAAAATCTTGTTGGTTGATTCCACCTGCCCATTGGCCTGTGGATGGTAGGGGGTACTTTTCCTATGCTTTATTTGGTACTTGTCTGTGATGTCTTTCATGAGCTTGGAGGTGAATTGAGTACCTTGATCAGTGACAATTTCTCTAGGCACTCCATACCTCACAAAGATCTCCTCAAAAAGGAAATTGACTACTGTGTGTTCGGTTGCTCTTACCAGTGCTTTTGCTTCTGCCCACTTGGTGACATAATCAGTACATACTAGGATGTACTGCTTACCATTAGAGGTTGGGTTGATAGGTCCTATGAAGTCCAGAGCCCACTTATCAAATGGTTCCAAGTGAACTTGGGGCTGAAGGGGCATCTGATCGGTAGCTGTTGGTGTGCCCATTTTTTGGCAGCTGTCACAACTCTTTACATACTTCTTGGCATCCTTGAAAATGGATGGCCAATAGTATCCAAGAGTAAGAACTTTGAAGGTTGTCTGCTTCGCTGCAAAATTCCCACCACAAGGTTCATCATGGCAAGATTTTAAAATGTCAATTACCTCATCATTGCGTACACATCTCCTAATGATCATGTCAAAACCAGTGTAAAAGAGATCGCCATTAAGCCATGAATATCTAGCACTTTGTTTAATTAGTCTTTTCCTCTCCTTTGCAGTGAAATGTGGAGGTGTTCTACCTGTAGACAAGTAATTAGCTAAATCAACAAACCAAGGAGTTACTATGAAAATTTCAAATAAGTGCTCATCCGGAAAAGAATCCTCAACAGGAACAATCTCACCTGGATTTTGCAGTCTAGACAGGAAATCTGCCACCTGGTTTTCTTTGCCTGGTCTATCTAACACTGTGATGTTAAATTCCTGTAACAATAGTAACCATCTGGTAACTCTGCCACTAGTTATTGGTTTATTCATAAGATGTCGAATGGCAGAATGATCAGTATGTACAAAGACTTCATAACCAATTATGTAATGGCGGAATTTATTCACAGCATAAATGATGGCAAGTGTTTCCTTTTCTGTAACTGTATAGTTTAGCTCGGCAGGTGTGAGATTTTTATTAATGAAATAAATTGCATATGTACAAGATTCTTCTTTTTGGCCTAAGGATGCACCTATTGCAGTGTCAGATGCATCGGTAAAAATATGAAATGGTAAACTCCAATTAGGCCCTCTCAGGACTGGTGCGGTAGATAGTTTCTTTTTAAGTTGTTCAAATGCATGTTGGCAGTTCGCAGTCCAATTGAAAAGTACATCTTTGGCTAAAAGTTTAAACAAAGGTAAGGCTATCTTGCTAAAATGCTCAATGAATCTGTGGTAATAACTAGCATAACCAAGAAAACTTCTTACCTCTCTCTGATTCTGTGGAATAGGCAAATCGGCAATAATCTGGATCTTGGCTGGGTCAACCTGGATGCCTTGAAAAGAGATATAATGGCCCAACACTATCCCTTCATTTAACATCATGAAGCACTTTTCGTTGCTGAGGGACAGGTTAGCTTCAATACATCTTTTTAAAACTCTTTCTAGATTTTCTAATGCATGTTCAAAAGAATTGCCATATACTGAAAAATCATCCATATACACTTCAACACAATCATGAATCAAATCAGCAAAAATAGCTAACACAGCTCGCTGAAATGTAGCTAGAGCATTACAAAGTCCAAATGGCAAAACATTGTAGGCATAGGTACCCCAAGGACAGGTGAAGGTGGTTTTGTCCTGGTCTTCAGAGGCAATCCGGATCTGGTTGTAGCCACTGAAACCGTCAAGAAAGGAAAATGATGATTTGCCGGCTAGGGTGTCTAACACTTGATCAATGATTGGCAGTGGGAAGTCGTCTTTGAGCGTTGCTTTATTCAGCTGTCTGTAATCAACACAGATATGCCACTTGCCATTTTTCTTGGGCACAATAACCAATGGGGATAACCACTGACTGTCAGAAATAGGATATATAAAGTTGACTCTCAAAAGTTTTTGCAACTCTTCTTTGACAATGTCTTGGAGCATGGGGTTCATTCTTCGTTGTGGTTGCCTCACCGGTTTAATGGTGCTATCTATGTAGATGTGGTGAGTGCATGTGTCGGGGTGAATCCCATGCATGTCAGTGTAATCCCAAGCGAAGGCTTTTTGGTACTTCGTCAAGAGTCTAATCAATTTGTCTTGTTGAGATGAGTCTAGGTGGTTTCCGATGTTCAAAGTTTTCCCTGGACTGATCTCTATGACTTGACTCTGTGTATTGGTGATGGATTGAACTGGAAAGATGTCATGAAATGTAGATTGCAAGGAGTGGATAGTGCATGTTTCTTGAAAGTTTTGAGCCATAAGTACATCTGCAGCATTATATTGTTCATTTCTCAAATTTTCAGATACATCAGGTTGAGAAAGAAATAGTTCTACCAAATCATTATTGTCTTCGTGGAAATCACAGATTTGGTCAATGCTAAAAATAGATTGTACTTCCTCTTTGTCATTAAATTTATCATCAAGCCACAAGTTATGTGTTACTGCAGGTGATTGTGCCGATGGATAAAGGGTGAGTTGTTTCCTTTCGGTTCCTCTAGAGATAATCATGTTACCTGATCGGCATCCAATAAATGCATCAGCAGTCGCTAACCATGGTCTACCTAGAATGATAGGATGTCCTCCTAGATTGGATTTGGGTTGAAGGACTAGGAAATCCACTGGATACTCCCAAGAGTCCAGTGAGACAATGATATCTTCCAAAATCCCCTCAGGAATGACTTTCGACCTATCAGCTAGTTCAAGAACGATCGTGGTATGTTGCAAATTCATAAGCTGGAGTGTTCTAATGGTTTCAAGGGTCATGACATTGATTGCGGCTCCTAGATATATCAAAGTGTTTGGAATCCGTATGTTGTTAATGATGGTGGTCACTTTTGGAATGCCCGGATCAACATACTTCTCCATGGAGATGGTATTGGTCATAAGGCCTGCTAAATTTCCTAAAACATGAATGGTCTGAGGATCAATCCTCTTTCTAGCAGGTTTCTTGAGACACATGTCTTTGATGGCTTTGGTGTAGATAGGAATGTCCTTTATAGCTTGCAGCAAAGGGATTTTTATGTAGACATTTTTAAGTTCGTCCAAGACATCAAATTGTGGTGGAGGCAGTGGTGGTTTTACTTGAACCAAATGGTCCGGAAAAGGTGGTTGCAGTGATTGCATCTGTTTGTCCTTGGTTTCACTGCTTGATTTTGTTTGAGTTGTCATTTCATTTTCTTTTTCTAAGTTTTCTTCTTGCTGATCTGTTATTGGGGAATCCTTCTGAAGCACCCTACCAGACCTCAAATTAATGTTTTGCAAAGGCAGTGTGGAGTAGGAGGTTCCTTCCTCTACATTATAAGCTGGCCTCTCTGCTCTATTGTTCGGATTTGGGACAGTTTGAGCAGGTATTTGTGTGGGTCTGGGAGGTTGTGGGTTAGTTGGAAATTGAAGTTGTGGTACATTTATTTGTGGAGGAGCAGGTAAGGTCTGTTGAGAGGGTTGGGGCTGATAAACAACTTGCTGAGGGTGCTGCTGATATGGCTGTGAGTGTGATGGATATGGCTGTTGGTACTGCTGATAAGGCTGTGAATAAGGTGGGTATGATTGCGGATATGGATGGTAGGATTGGGAATACTGTTGAGACGGTCTCCATTGATTTTGTTGTTGGTTTCCATGCTGCCATGGCATAGGTATATTCCATGAGTTTTGTGCATACATCTGATCATTCATAGGAAATTGAATATTTTTATTAGGAAACATACCTTGGGGTGCTTGCCTTGGCTGCCATGGTCGCTTTGCACCCATGTAGTACACGTTCTCCATCTCTGTGCTGGCTGCCATGTTACAGTTCTGCAAAATTTTAACTTTAGGACAGTTAAACATGTCATGATGCTCAGTACAGAAAGCACATACTTGGATATTCTCTAGGGGGCAGTCTTTTAATGCATGTTTCTTGCGACACTTGGGGCAGAAAATAGCCATGATATTGTCTTCTTCCTCCTGTTTCTTTTTGGCTTTTAAGGTATCAATTTGGTTTCCTAGAGTGCTCAACAAATCTCTTTTGAACTCCTCTAAAAGATTACCAATTTCATCCCGGGTGACACTAGCAGAGGCAGTTTTTGTGACCCTAGATGACAAGGTTCTCTTTCCCATTTTGGCTTTACTTCTTGAATATTTTTCACACAGTTCAGCTATTTCTTCAAAGGGTAAGGCAGAGATGTCACCTTTGCCCATTAAGTTGAGATCATCCATGTATTCTTCCCGGATACCTTTCAAGAATATTGTGCGGACTAGATCAGGAGGCATTGTTCGGTGTTTTGATTTTTGCAAGTTATAGACAAACCGTTCTAGATATTCTTCTAAGGTTTCATCCTCCTGCTGACTCATTCTAAAGATGTCATCTTTAGAGTCCTTGGATCTGCAATAAGGCTGATATTTCCTCAGAAATATTCTCCTCATGCCATCCCAATCTACTATGGCATGCTCACCTAGCCCCATAAACCATTTCAAGGCTGCTGCCTTTAATGTGGCTGGAAACAATCTGAGTCTATGAGCATCATCCGTATAGCCATAAGTTCGACATACAATGTCAAATTCGAATAAGAGCGAGTCCGGATCCTCTGAAGCCATACCATATAAATTGGGTAGCACGGATGGGGGTATATTTTTCATTTTGATCTCCTCATCCTCCTATGGTTCTTGTATAGGGAATTTAAAAGTTGATTCCTCCTCCTCTTGATGGGGAACTGATCCAGATCCCTCCTCAGCCATTCTAATTGGTCTCTTGGTGTCTCTTGGTGGAAAAGAGAGAAAGGAAGATTGCTTGGTAATGGTACTACTTTTCCCTTGTGTAGAATATTTAGGAAAGTGTTGCTGCTGTGATTTATATGCAAATAGAGTTTCCCTCTCAGCAAGAGTAATGTGTTGTCCTGAATAAAAATTTTCTGCCAATGTTTGAATATCCTCCTCAGATGGTGTTGTATTCCCTGGAGAGTCTGCTCCTGATGATGATGGGTTAGTTTTGAGATGGTGGGGGGTTCTCACAAATCTCCCTTGATTGTCCCTAAGTCTAGGCATAAATGAACATGATTTCTAACTGTATTTTTGTTTGTTTTTGTGTGTTGAAATTTTTTCTTTTTGTTTGAATCCTTTACGTACGCCTCCCCGGCAACGGCGCCAAAATGTAGTGGTTCTAGCTAGGGTACTAGACTAGACTCTATATTTAATATCGATCGAGGTGCGTAAGCTTAGAGGCGTGGTCTAAAATATATAGACATAAAGAATCTCTGGCCAAGTGAGTAGGATGTAGGATACAATGCTTCTTTACGGAAGACCGGAATATGTAGCCTATCATTCACACACCTAGATTACCCTACTGATATGCTTGATTACAATGCTTGTTATGAGATGCATCTATCAAATCAAACCATGAACCTAAGTACTGTGTATGACTGTAACAATGGTTTTAACCTCCTTACAGAGATATCACTCAGAAAACCCTTGTTTAGTAAACACACACAGCATGCAAAGATATTTACACTATCAAACTATATAAAGAAAGCATAAATGAACTGTGAAGCAAAACAGAGTTGATGATAATGTCTCTATGAATCACACAGGGATCGAATCCCTTACAAGACTCCCTTCTAGATCCTAGCGCTGACCATTCAACATGACCATAAACCATTCATAAGCGCACACAATATACATGCAATGAAAATCAAAGGCTATTGAAATCAAAACTATGTAACTGCTATGCAAACCGTGAACTGTATAAATCGAAAGCTATGTAATCGTACTGTGATGCAAACCATATGCGATATAAATCAAAAGCTATGTAAATACTGTGATGCAAACCATATGCGATATAAATCAAAAGCTATGTAGGAATGAGAGGACGGAGCGGCATGGCTAGGGTTTGCCCGAACAGTGTTATGGTTGCCGTCGTATCGATCCCTAAGGCCGCCTCCAGGGCCGAAGGCGATCCAGTTTGTGGGAGAACGGAGAACGCTGCGGGTTGGCTGCCTCTAACGCGCCCGCCTACAGTGAAATGCACTGTCTACCGCAGTCAAAAACCGCAGAACTATTCAGATCTGCACGACTATGTATCGGTGGGGGTTGCAGTCAAGGCATTAGAATGGTCCGGCCCTCTCCAAATCTCTGAAGCAGCCCGGATCATGAGCGTATGTACCTGGAAAATGCCGGAAACTGTGGGTACAATAGTAAACCAACATCTGCATGCTGGGACAACGGAAATTAGGGCCGACCCGAAGGAGAGAGCTGCAAATACGCTCGAGACCAGTGATATTCAGTTTACCTTCGATTTGGGGCTCGGATCTCTTTTTGGGGGCGGAGATCTGGTAGAAATTGTTTCGATAAACACAGGATCTGTCAGCCTAGGGTCGATTTGGCTCACCCCTCCACGGTCTTTTCATGCAAGGAAAGACAAAGGGCTGCATGGGGCAGATCCGCCCATGTACTCTCATACATGGGCCAAAATCTATAGTTCCAGGCCGGATCTCTCGAATTTGAAGAGGCAGAACGAAGACATCAACCCTAGATCGGGCAGAGTTGCTGCAGATCTAGTCACCAGGCAGCAGCTCGAAGGCTTCAATCATAGATCGGGTCGAACTCATGCAGATCTTGTCATGCAAAAGGAAAAACGAGCAAAATCAGGGCCAGATCTGGAATTTTGCCTACAACCAGAGCAGGTAAAAACTTTTTGTTTTCAGATTCTGATTAAACCCCCACAGGGGAAAACTCGTTTAGTATGGGTCCATGCAGGAAGCACTTCTCTGCAGTTGAAACAACAAATCTGGGCAGAAATGGGATATCTCGTGCAGATCCAACACCTGGTCAGTGGTAGGCGGTCACTCCGGGACTGTAGATCGATGGAAAGCTATGAGATTGGGCCATGATCCATTATTACTTTAAACTTCAGATTGAGAGGAGGGGCTCCACCTCAAGGACAGCAAAACGGAGACAAGGGGAAAAAAACTGCGTCCTACAAAAACATTCTTCAGGGCAGCAGAGACGCAGGGCCATCTTCAGATCCAAGTAGAAACGTACCCAGGCCATACATTGTAGATCAGGCAGAACAAACCCCAGCTTTAAATCTAGATTCTACAGGGATTGACGATTTCGTCAAATCCTATGAAACACAAGCTCTAATCTACCGATTTAACAGCTATTGGCCCAAACCCTTGGATCTATTCCATTGGATTTTTACCAGATGGACCATGGAATGTGAGATTCACCTATGTTCTAAGGGGTTTTTTATCATAAAATTTACATCCCAGGAAGTCAGAGATACAGTCATCAGTACAGGGCCATGGTTCTGGGGAACTTCGGGGCTGTTTATGACCCCATGGTTCCCGGATTTTGATCTGAACAAGATGACTGTAACCAAAATGCCAGTCTGGGTCAGACTATACAATCTTCCTTTGCACTTCTGGAACGACCGAGTCTTGGAAGGCATTGGAAACAGTATAGGGAAATACATTAAAATAGATCTGGAAAGGATTGATGACATGATTTATACTTCGCACGTATTTGTGTGGAAGTAGATTTAAGTAAAGGGCTGCCGGATAGTATAAGGCTGATCTACAAACAACAAAACTGGCAGCAAGTACTAGATTATGAAAACACGGCCTTCAGATGCAGGCTATGTAGGCAGACTGGACACCTACAAAGCACATGCCCAGAAGCAAAGAAAACCAACAAGAAGCAGAAAGGGAAGCAGAACAAAGGATGGCAATTCTCACCTCCAGATTCTGAGGAAGAAGAGTCAGAAGCAGAGGAGGAAGTGACCCCTGCAGAGAAGACTGAGATACCACAAGAAATGGAGAATCAGAAGGGAACTAGTCCGCATGACAAGACAGAGATGACAAGGGTGGATCCAAGTATGGGAGGCATCAAACGTCATCACCACTCTGATACTTCAGACTCAGACAAAGAAACCATCCCACAGAATGCAGAAACACAGATAGTCATAGCTTCGATCGAACCCTCTCAAGGAGAGTGGCGTAAGGTCGAAAAGAAAAAGGGGAGAAAAACTTGAAGCACAAATCTCATTTGCAGCTGGAATTTTTGTTTTTTTTTTTTCTCTCTCTCTTTCCTCTCCTCTCATTTTCTCTTTTTTCTTTTGCACGTTAGCCTCCTAACGTTGCGGGGGGTGCGAAAGCACTCGAGCCTTAGTGGCATATGCTAGTGTAACTTTCATTATTTTTTTAATAAAAGTTACTGCTTTTTCTTTTGGAAAAAAATAAATCAAAAGCTATGTAAATACTGTGCGAACATGTGATAACTGGAATGTAACAAAACAAGTGAACAGTATACCAATTGAAGAACGCAGGGCCTGTCCGCGCCTAAGGGTATACTAGTTACAACTGATCAGCTATCAAATCAACGCAAGAAGGATACACACGGTCGTGACTGTAAATAGGTCTGTGTATTAACTTAAAACTCTGTTCTGAGAAATACGATTCAACAATTCAACAACTAAACTCTAAACATAACCCTGACTGTATTTACATATGCGTACGCACAGCCATGTCATCGATACAATGAATGTACATTCGGCTGTTGCCGCTTTTATCACATAAGCCTTTTCAAAATGTTTCCATGCCAAGTGTTTCAAAAAGAACAAAAAGACTAAAATGAAAATGGAACGATGTTGTTTCTGCTTTTGTCTGTCAGAGTGCCCTGCTTTGACTTGAGTTGACCGCATACATAGGAGGCTCGATTTGGCTGGGAGAGAGGTGTTTGTCCATGCTTGGACATTCTGCTTTTGCCCATGCCTTTCGTTCCAGCTCATCTGCTGTGCCACATGTCAAACGATAAGCTCATTACAGGATGTGGGTACTTCCTGTAACCAAGTCATCAAAAACTTCCAATTCTTGAACATAAAACCCCTAAATTAATTTCTATGCAATTTAATAACTATAAAACGATTAATAATCAATATTCAAGGATTTTGAGGGATATATGATGAAAATGTATGGATAAATGACATGTTTTTGGGAAGGAAAAAGGGTCTTGGGTTGATACCAACAGATAGTATATTACTATCATCTTTCTTATTTATTGTTGGATTATTTTTTTTAAAATGGGCCTTATTAGTCCCTGTCATCTGGCAATGGCCAGGGACTATAGTAATCGGTTATGCCCATCTTAGCATTAATTCAGCTGTTTGTTAATTCGACTAATCGCGCTATAACCAAAGTTTCTCGAGGAATACCGATTCGCTCTCCAAAGTTTTTCAATATGGATTTATTTTTCTTCTTATTTGGCCTCTTCCCGAGGCGGAAGAGGTAAGACTATATGTTAATTTGGTTTTAGACTGTTCATTTTTTTAAATGTTTTAGCCTACGTAACTAATGTTAACATTAGTTTGAGACATCATTAGTATCATTAGTTCATTAGTTTGCGCATTTGCTGGCAGGTAGTTACAAGTGTGTACAAAGATTAGTTACAAGTGTGTATGCATGTGTTACAGGTGGATGATGCAGAACTAACAAAGGCTTCAGTATAAGCCACAAAGAAATAAGCAACGGAGCCAGTATCTCCACCACCCAGATTCATATCCTCTCCTCCAGGTTCAGATCCAGATCGAGAGGCACCGATAGATCTAATTTCTTCGGTTGATTGTACAGTCGAAGAAGCAGTTGAAAGCACCAAATTCTGACCTTTGTGCGAAGTTCACCGTTTGGCTGTACTCCTCTGGGCTGTTGGAGGAATTACTGTTCGAGGAATTGAGGCCACCAGCGCGTCTACTGCCCTGCATTATGAAAGCATACATGTTGAAAGTTAAAGCATACATGTTGAAAGTTAAACAGGTAAATCCATCCGACACCTAATGGCGCGCTACCAAGAGCGGATCGAATCTATCACGATCTCCACTAATTAGTTCCACTACAGAAGCATAATCTTATCAACATCCCAATCCATCCATTCCGATCCGAAACTAGGATTAATTTATTATTATTTATAAATAAAGAGAACCTATGGAATCACGCATGGGGATGATATTATTTCATTATGGAATTGCTCATGCATTTCGTAATAGATGCGCGTTATTGCTTTATGGCGAATAATTACTATAGTTTCAGATATCTTGATTCATTCTTCTTCTGTTTCTGCTCCTCCCAATGATTCATCCCCTATTGGGTCCCATTTTTTCCCTCCTTTATGGTCGAATAAAAAGAAGTGCTCAATCCTTTAGGAGAACTAAAAGTAATCATCTTTCTTCGTATCTCTACCATTTATAATGCGTAACGCCCAAACCATTGTGACAGAGATACATAAAAAGAGCTGATTAATCTAGTGCAATTTGATCCTAGATAGATATAGAATAGGTAGATATAAAGTGATTAAGTATATAACATAATTTCACGATTCACTCGAAATCAATTTTCCATTGCAATGTGAAATAGATTCCATTCTTTTCCTATCCTATAACCTCATTGTGAATAGAAAGGTAGATCGGGACAATGTATGCCAAAGGGAATTCAAATAAAAAAAAGGGAAGAGAAAAAGAGCGTCCATCGTCTAATGGATAGGACAGAGGTCTTCTAAACCTTCGGTATAGGTTCAAATCCTATTGGACGTAATACTCTTCAATTGTTCTAAATTGTTGTGCAATGTATTGGAATAAATTCTTTAGTTCTTTTTATTGTTCTGAATAATTCCACCAAATGATCAAATATTCATTTTTTACCCCACCATTCATTTTGTTACACATGAACTCTTCCATCTTGGAGAGATGGCTGAGCGGACCAAAGCGGCGGATTGCTAATCCGTAGTACGGATCATCCGTACCGAGGGTTCGAATCCCTCTCTCTCCGTTCGTCCACTATTGATCCTGAAAACGAATAACCCCGAATCTTTCTACGGAACGGAAAAGGCCCATTAACCTAGAGACTTCCTATTTTGACCTTTTTTTTCATTGCATAGCACAAAATGATAAAGTTATCATTTTGACTGAGCATTTGAACTCAGTATTTTATTTTTTTCCCGCAGTGCACTAAAGCATTAT
This sequence comes from Pinus tabuliformis, assembly GCA_031772625.1. Classification (NCBI taxonomy): domain Eukaryota; kingdom Viridiplantae; phylum Streptophyta; class Pinopsida; order Pinales; family Pinaceae; genus Pinus; species Pinus tabuliformis. The sequence continues at coordinate 1,189,197,386 of CM062804.1, forward strand.
TGTTTATGGAACAGTAATAGCTCCACTCTTTAGTAGAAAAATGATATTTTTTCATCAAAAAATATTTGACTTAGTCCATAAATTGCAAAGGTATCGTTCATGAACGAATGGAAGGATTAGAATATCTCATTTCTTTCCTCTTTTTTTATCAATATAAATGGGACCAATCCCTACATTGTGTATTGGTACATACAAACGATAAAATATCTTTGCCTCTCCCTACTATTATGTATGAAAAAAATTGTTTCAAACCTGTTCCATCATTAGCAATGTCCAAGTGAATAGATGTTCACTTTCGAGATGATCCGGGTCTAGCTCGATAACATGATCTCTTCCAATCCAATGTGAGAAAGTTACATACTGTCTACTTTTTCCGATAAAGGGGTGTTTGCATGGGTTTGCCTTGGTATCGCGTTCATACCGTCGTATTGAATGATCCTGGACGGTTAATTTCTGTACATATAATGCATACAGCTCTAGTTGCTGGTTGGGCTGGTTCAATGACTCTGTACGAATTAGCAGTGTTTGATCCATCTGATCCTGTTCTTGATCCAATGTGGAGACAAGGTATGTTCGTTATACCTTTTATGACTCTTTTGGGAATAAAGGATTCATGGAGTGGATGGAACATCACCGGAGAAACTATAATTAATCCCGGTATTTGGAGTTATGAAGGTGTGGCCGGGGCACATATCATGTTTTCTGGCCTGTGCTTTCTGGCAGCTATCTGGCATTGGGTATATTGGGATCTGGACATATTCTGTGATGAACGTACGGGAAAACGTTGTTTAGATTTGCCAAAAGTATTTGGAATTCATTTATTCCATTTGTGAGAAAGGTTTTCCTCTCAAATTATTCCATTGATATTCCTTTGCTACATAGAATTCAATTTTCAGAAAAAAAAAAAATCTTATTATGCAGTTCTACTGTAGTGCAAAGAGCCTGTCATAGAGATCAATATCAAGAATTAATTATCCGACGGGCTGAAGTAATTAATTGATTAATTTGGTATAAACCTAAAAAATGCTACATAGAATTCAATTTTCAGAAAAATCTTATTATGCAGTCTTAATAGAATTCAATTTTCAGAAAAATCTTATTATGCAGTCTTATGTATTGTGCAGTCATGAGACTTGCAGAGCAGGAAAACTCGATTTAGTCCTTGCAGAGCAGGGAAATTCGATTGGGTTCTTGCTTACTTTTGTACTGGTATGAAAATTTGGAGGGTTGTGGTTCAAAGAAATGGCAGAAAGTTGTAAAAGTTTTCCTATTCATAAGCAGGGGCTTTGAAGTCAAATCTTGGGAGCTGATCATTTTTTCGAGCCTGCACAGATAAAATGTAGAGACTCCCCAAGTTTGTTTGATTAGTTTTTCTACCTGTTATGCTTCCGCTGTTCTTGGTTTTTGATATGAAGGAAGAAGCCTATAGAATATCAGAATCTAATATTTTCAAATACACAAAAAGGAATTACACCCACAACGATACCTTCTGCACATTTTATGACCAAAGACTTCACTGGAAAACCATACAAGCTCTGAAAAATTCAGTGACCATTTTGGATCGACAGGTATTACCCATTCATTATTCTCTGTCGGTACTGTTGGAACCCTTCCTCCCCTCATCATCTTCTTTACAGCAGAGGTCACGGGTTCGAGTTTGGACGCGAACGGCTCATGACCGAAGACTAGCCATCCCAGGCCTGCACAGTTAAAGCAGAGGTCACGGGTTCGAGTTTGGACGCGAAGGGCTCATGACCGAAGACTAGCCATCCCAGGTCTGCACAGTTAATGAATTAACTTGTAAAAAAAACTCATATGTTGAACCGGGGAATGGGTTTATTATAAGTTACCTGCAACACTGAGTGTAGAGACGAAAGCGGTGGTGATGGTCCTCCTGGGGATGCGAGGCGGCCATGAAAACTTCACCCTGCCCAACTGATTCTTGAAGCTGACTGCTTCCCTCATATTTAAACGATCGCGATCATGAACTCATTTGCAGACTCTTCCCTCAAATCTCACATAATTTGTTGGCAGCTATGGCTGTGGATCAGGTCGAATAGCTCTTGCATGTTGGGAATGGGATATAGAAGATGGTAGCGGTGAGGTGGTGTGCTGCCACATGGTTGAACACGTGTAGGTTGGTGAGACACTTAACGTTTTAAATATTGGAACAAGTGGAAAAATGCATCCTTCTAATAACTTAAAGTTGAACCTTACAACACACAAAAAAAAAAGATTGGACAAAAAGAGGACATGGGAAACGAAGTCTCTGTATATGTGATAGGACCATGTGCAAATAGACTGTTACAGAGTCGCTTTTCCTTGTGTCAACACCCTCGTTGTCAGAGTTGATTTCTATAAAGTTATTGTCTGACAGAACGGAAATTTTGTTGGCTTTTGACATCATATGCTTAAATGGGACTAGGATTTCATACTAAAAAGTTTACCCTCCTCTCATTTGAGTCGAAAATGGATGATAGTTGGATCCAGTTTCAACGAATGCTAGGCATCCTTGCAAATTCTCTTCATGTGCATTTTCGCTTTGAAAGCACACACACAGATTAATAAACCTGTTTATCTAATCACATAACCTTCTATAGCTGTTTTAAATAATAAATTTATATAGACTCTTGGTAACAAGAGCTGCAGGCAGCCGGAATTCCTGCCGGACATGAAAAAAATTAATAAAACATAATGTTTAGCTTGTTCCTCGATCCACTTAGCTGTTGCAGTTATTTGGAGCGCTGATGATAAAATGCATACTGCAATATACCAGTATAAAAGGGCTGCATCTAAATCATTGTTTTAAAACTTAAAAGATACAAATCTTTGTGATGCGAAAGAACATAAATCCCATGCTTATATTTCTATTACTATTAGAAGCTTTCGGAATTCCAAGACAGTCATCTTGGTTTAAGCATTTAAAAGAACCGGTCTCAATATTATTGCCTGGTTTGGAAGAACACGTGACTTGCATTTCACGGTGAGTTTTACAAAGTTTAAAACAACAAAACTGCGATAAAAAGGAAGGAAATAATAATACAAAGTTTAAAATTATTAAATACATTAATAATTTTGAATTTAAGAAATATAAAATTATTAAATACATTTTGGATATGGATTGGGTGATGACTGAAGAGGTTTTGGATATGGCGAACCAGCCTAGATGGGTTAATGCAATTGTCAGCCTTGTGTTGCCTCTATTGGCATGACTTTCTTTCAGCCCTCAATGTCACCTGAACCCCTCTACCCCTGTTCTCCACATCTTGACAATGTCAATGTCACCTGAACCCCTCTACCCCTGTTCTCCACATCTTTACAATGTCCATGACTGCGAGCTGTTCATCTGCCATTAACGAACGAGCTATTTCCAAGGTATATAGATAATACTGAATGTTTTATTAAATTGCACTGTACTATTCTTCTACAGGAAACTCCAGCTGCCTCAAAAGTAACTTAACGAACGAGCTATTTCCAAGGTATATAGATAATACTGAATGTTTTATTAAATTGCACTGTACTATTCCTCTACAGGAAACTCCAGCTGCCTCAAAAGTAACTTGTAAATCCTTCCAGGTTAAGGCATTGTAAAGCCTTCCAGGTCAAGGCAGGTACTTGCTGCAATGCAGCTTCCCTTGTTTTAATTATAGATTTGATGATTGTTTGAAAATGTATGTGATATGTAATTACTTTTTTAAAGTTCATCTTAAATTTTTGTTTTGTCATAAATATTTACTTAATTAAGTAATATGAACAATACGTTAATTTCACACTTATTTTTTTTTTTAATCATTTTAATCAACATCATGATTAATGGTCATAGATAATGTTTTATTTTCACAGTGAATTAAGGTATTAGAGAATTTTATGGTCACGACAGAAATTAATGGTTACCTATGGGTGAAAGCATGAAGATGGGTAACACTTTTAGGTCAAATGTGGTGATGAAATTTCAAGTTTTTTCTCTTTTATTGAATTGCACACCTCAAAATTCATATATGAATTATGGATTTTGATTTGGAGTAAAAAGACAATATGTGGAGAATTATGTTGTTGCCTTAATGATATATATATTTTCTTAATATAGTGTCGTATAATCTCTCTATTTTCAATTAAATGCAATATATGTCCTTGCAAATTTTCTTAAAACTTAAGAGATTTGTGTGTGGTCACATAGCATAACTTAGTCTAAATAGTGTCATATATATATATATATATATATATATATATATATATATATATATATATATATATATGAGCATGATTTACATGGAGAGAACTAAGTTTTTCATATTTAGAAATCTTTTTTTTAATGCAAAATTGTGTTTTTTATGGTCACATAGCATAACTTAGTCTAAATAGTGTAATATATGTATATATAAACATGATTTATATGGAGAGAACTAAGTTTTTCATATTAGAAATCTATTTTTTTTATGCAAATTTGTGTTTTTTATTATTTTTCGAAGTTTGTGAAGTAACATTTCAATTGCATTTTGGAGACACATGTGTTCGCGTAAGATTTTTTTCAAGTCTTTAAATAAATTGAAAAACCACGATACCCTTTTGAAGATGACTCATAAACAAAGATAGCGGTATTCTTTGAAATTTTTTCGTTGTGTATACTTATGCTATAGATTTTTTATTCAGCGCCTTTGAAACTGTCCAAAAAAATTTCAAGTATTATGTTTAAAAGAAATTAAATGAAAAATATCATATGAATTTGAAAGTGTCAAATTGATATGCCAATGGATAGATGATTCTTTCATAAATCCAATGTGATCATCTCCGCCACTTAAGGACAATTTATGCCCTAAATCCGATAGGGTGCTGCAGAAGAGGTGCCAAAACTATAATTTTTAGGACTTCAAGAACTCGAAACTATGATTTTTAGGACTTCAAGAGCTCGATCGAGCATTTTAAATACTCAATCGAGTACTTAAATTCAAAATTCAAATTGCTCAATCGAGCGTTAAATAATCCCTCAATTGAGTGGCATACATGGTTATCTAGCAGCTCAATCAAACCATTAAAAAACTAACTCGCTCACAGTCTTACCAACTTTTTGTTAATGGTATCAATGGTGAATCATACATTTCAAGGGCTTGATCAAGCTGTTGACTTGGGTTAGAAAACAACTCGATTGAGAGTTTGTTTAAACACTCGATTGAGCTTTTTTTAAGTGCTTCAACGACTTGATTGAGCGCTTAAAAATTGCTTGATCGAGTGCTTAACATTACTTGATCATGCATCTATTTTTCAGCAAAGCGCGCCCTCATTTTTCCAAAAACTATAAGCCATCTTCATTCTTTGACCCCATTTATTTTATGCACTGCAGAGTGCAAAGGTTTACAGTGGTAAGACATGTTTTTAATGCAATGTAGAGGTATTTCTAATCGTACTTCTCCGCACCTACGCACTCTGAATTGCAATTTACTGCGAAAAGAAAGTATTATCTATGACCGTTAATCATGACGTTGATTAAAATTGTTAAAAATATTTACATGAGTGTGCAATTAGCGTATTGGTCATGTTTCAATAACAAAATAGTAAATATTAATAAAGAAATCAATCAAACTTGCAAATCAATAAAATCTACTATCTAATGCAATCGAGCTTGCGTAACAATGAATTGGTAATGCAATTATATTGTGTAATGCATTCAAATGTGCGTAATGGTGCAATTATACCATATAAAGCAAGCACCCAAGCTTGCTAAAAAGCATTCAATAAGTAATTGGTTGTGTAATGCAAGGGAAAGAACAACCTAGAGTAAGTTGGCCAACTTAATTTAGTTATTCTCTCTTCTAATAGTAGAAGTTGCTTGCAAATTGTCAATAGGCAACAAAATTATGAAGAATATTTGTCATGATGATCACGTGCCTTGTTGGCCATATCAGAAGATAACTTTTCAATCAAACTTATTCAATTATTTGCAATTTTTATGATATTCATTGAAGGCATAATTATTTGCATTGTTTTCCAAATTCAAAATGTTTTTTTTTTCCTTTTATGGATCACGGATCAAAAAGCTAGACTGTGAAATTGCAACTCCGGAACAAAGTTTTGCCAAGGTTAATGGGTAGGAAGTCATAAACATATGGAACAAAATTGACTGAAGAAGAAAAATCATGCTTAGTAGTATGTGGGTAAAACACCCAAATCAATTTGATTTGAACAAGTATTTTCCCATCCCCTAAGCATTTATTTCACAAGAATTTATAAACACGAAAGAACAAGAATAATATGTTTTCTTTACAATTTGTGTGGAGTGGGGAATGTGTGCATGATGCAGAAGGGAAATCACATTTCCACACCTTCCGCACGATGTATAAATTAAGATATTTGTTATAGTTTCGTAGGTAAAAAGTTTAAAAATATATACCTTGTGGATGACATGCACAAGCCTCATGTGATTCTTTCATCGAATCCATACAAATTCGCAACACTTAGTGGAAAACAAGAAAAAGGTGGAACGACACAGGAAAATGAAACTAAGGTGGAAACATAAGCATATGCCAGAATAACTTGATTAGGAACATATACAGATGTAGGAACACCTATAGGCACCGGAATTAGCTTTGCTTGTGTTGTCTTTGCATCATCCCTAGGATAAATAGGCCATGTTGAAACATCATTCATAGTGACATCATCAAATTGAAAGGAGAGCTTTTACAAAAAAAAAACTACAAAACTAAAACTAGCTATGCTACAATTGGAACATGCTATAGCCTTAGGACTATAATAGGATCCAGATCTAAAGGCTTTGCAACAATCTTTCAACTTGGAAAGGATGCCAGGTGAAATGTTGGTGGAAGAGTGGGAGATGGTGCCTCTACCTCTAACTATGACGCCTTTTCCTATGCCTTTGTGGGTTCTCGGTTTAGGTCATAAGGTAATTGAATCTATGATATCAAAGTAAAGGTTGTCTCATGTTTCAGTTCATTGATTGGGCTAGTGAGACCCAAAGGTAGTTTTTTACTCAAAAACCATTGTAGTAGTTGTAGATTTGGAGACGTCGTAGTATGTATAGGTAGAGTAAAGTGCCTCTGCAATAGAGTATGGCTCTCGATCTATATCAATTGGAACATATTCTTTGATTAGACCCTCTACTGGTGGATACACCAGGTTCTACGCATAGTGCCCAACTACATTGGATCAAGGTCAATTGATTCAATTTTGTAAGATTATCTAATATACCATAAATTTTGCAAAAACATAGAAATAAGTAAAATTTTATCACAAATTATATATAAATACCCTTTGTATCCCTCACAAGTAGTGGTATTTTATAGACTTGAATACTCGCATAGCTTAATTTTCTAAAATTTAATGGTTATATTTTTTTAAAATAATTATTAAATGTGTAGGTGTAAAGGTATCACAGTGAAAGCTTCATCTGCACCTTCAGACTCCACACAATGGCTATAGTTTAATGGCTTACATAGCTGAATGTTGATTTTATATTTTATATCTCAAACATAACTGTAATCACTGAGCTAAAGACTGAATTAAGTGGTTCAATCACCCAATTAAATTGGAACTTGTAGGACCATAAATAATAGGTGGTTTTTTGAAACACAAAAATTCATAGTGCCATCCACATTTGAGACATCTGTGGAGTGCGGAGGTGCTGAGGAAGAAAGCTTCCTCTACACCTCTGGATTTTGCACAATGTATCAATGTTATGGCAAGTAAGAAAAACACCATTCATGTATGTTCTTACATCTTTTCTTCTTGGCACTTGCAAAGTGAAAGGTTACAATTGGAAATTGGAGTGTAGGCATAGATTTGGAAATTGCCAATCATTGCAACTATGATCTAAACTTGCAATAATACATGCATTAACTAGATATACTAATATATGTCATTCCAGAATCAATGATAATACCTTTTCTTCCATTTTCTTAACTATGATGTTATGCAACTACAACCCTGTTTTAAAATATACCTAAGTAGAAAATAAATCAATTATACCTCTTATACAATGACTCAAATCTAAAACATTCCTTTCATATTATTTAATACGTTTACCAATTAAATTTCTTTACTTATGATATTGCAACAATGGACAATAGTATATATTATATGTTTTTTTTGTGGTGGTTAATGGGATCAATAGAATCATCATAGATTTTGTCATTTGAATAAAAGGATAAGACTTTATCTATGCATGGGTGTATGAATAACTATATCATTCTAGAATATTAATTATAAATTATGGTATCATCATGATTACTCATGAAGTGCAATTTATGGAGAAAGGAAGGGGAACTAGATATCAAGCTTAGGGTGCTCTTGTTTAGGATCGCATTGAGGAGAAAAGGAAAGGCAAGATGACCAAGCCAAAGATGTCAAACCTCAATGTAGAACCTATTTATGTTTGAAGATCAAAGAAGAGCCAAGTGGAGACCATAATTTAGAGGTCCTCTCTTATGGAACTATATATCTTTCTTAGTCCACAATTATAGCTTTGTATTCCATAGAAACACAAGATACATTTGTTTCATAACCCTTTTTCAAGTCATCAACTCCAATCTTTTCCACCCCAATAGCACAAAAATAGTTGAAAAATTATATGTCGATCCACTCTAGATTAGGTGTCATGTAACGAAACACGTGTTAATCCCAATAAACTAGAGCATAATGAATTTCACATAAAATAGGAAGGAGAAAAAAAGGTTTGCATAGATCTCTATTATAGTACCTAGAACTTTTAACCATAGGTTTGCATGTGGAGTTTTTATCTTTCAATGCTGTTTGATAAGTCATCAAAGGTAGAGATAGATATATGTTAGAATACTTTTACAAGAATATTTAAAATTTCAGAGACCTCATTATCCTCCTCATGTGGTCTTGTGTGACAAACATTAATCATCATGTAGGGTCCTAATCATGAAACAGATGAAACTCTGGATGAGACGGATGGAACCATGATGTTATGATTCCCTAAATGGAATTGCATAGAAGCACAATAGGAAAGTTTTGAGTTTAAGTTTCCCTACTAGAAATGGTTTATATGATGAACAAATATGGTACAAAGTTGTGGTTGGTGAAAAAGGTTATGTTTGTTATCTTTCTTACTGATATTTTCTTTGATGAAAAGTGAAGTGTTCACTTGAAACATGTCGCTTAAAAATCTTCTATGCATGTCAAACCAAAACTATGAGAAAAGTTTTGAATGCTTACTTGGTAATGGAGAAAACTATGAATAGTTCATGGTTTCACCCATTCTTAAGTAGAGAATCACAAGCTTGTGCCTTGGTGATATATGGTTTTGCTCATACTTGACTCACATGTTTAGGTTTTCACACATTTTTGTGTAGGAAATCATAACCTTGTAACTAGCCCATTCATCATTTCACCATTTCTAAGCACAATCATGATTGAATGCATTTCTAGGGAAAAAAACCTTAAGAGTTTGTAAAGTGGATAATGGTTTCAAACTTGAACAAGGTGAGAATGGGGTTGCACTTGTTTAATATTGTACATAAAATCTAGGATAACATAATTATTTTCATTATATACTTCTAAATATACCTTGATGAATATAATTATTTATTAAAGATAACTACGACAAAGATTTAGATTTGATTACACAAAATTGTGTGGAACCATGAACATGAATGACCAAGTTACAAAATCATGATTTCTCATTCATAAATAAGAAAAACGATAAATAAAATCAAAAAAGTCGTGAATAAAATTATTATTACCTACTTAAAAAATAATATAAATGACAATGTTATAGCCAATTACTTATAAATCACAAAACCACTCTATTAACAATGACAAAACCACTATATCAACACTAACAAAACAACCCTACCCTATGAATATAGTTATAGTTGTGACAACTTATCTCAACATAAATAAAATCTTAAAAAAATTATATTTCTTTCCCATTTTCAGATAAATGATCATCATAACCTTTTATCCTTATGATTTCACTTATTTCTAATCAAAGAATCATAACCTTTGAAAAGAACACCTATTTATATATTCATGATCTTGCCATTTTAGAACTTTACCCTGTCCACAACCATACTTGAGAGTCGAGTAGTGAGTAGGGCCGAGCAGGTTATTGAACATGGAATCCAATACAACATAATTTTCATTATATAATTTAATCAATATCCGGAGGACAATAACCGTTAGTAATGGTAACGAAACAAAAGTCGACCGTTATACGAACAGAGGGCTCTAATCGAGAGTGAAAACGACAGACAACAGCCCAAAAGCGTCTCTACAAAGACCTGGAAACTTGCAAATTGGATAGATGTGTGCCCTCGTGTATTTCTGCACACGGTCATCGGCAGCGGCTTCGACGGTCAACTGTCACTGCCCATTTGCGGCATGGTTTTTGAATCTTTCGAAGGCGCTGCAGAAGACTTCCGCAGGGTTTCTCTATCGAGGCAACTATGCTTCGTTACATAATTTGATGTTCAGAAGAGGGTTCTCCTAATCTTTAAATTCCAAGATATTCTCAAAATCAAAATGACTTAAGAATGACGGTATCCATCTACCTATACATTTTAAAGTAGATTTGTATAGACAAAGGTGGTACTTATCTTCCAGAGATTTTGTTTGCATTGAAACTTTTGAAAGCTCAGATGATAAAATTTAACTGTGAAGTCAAACCTTATCCAAAAACTGTTCGGCAAAGTAAATTGGGGTTACTTAATTTATTTACTTCTCCATCTGCAGAGAGACAGATCGGTATCATGTCAATACGACCTGCATTACAAAAATATATTTTTTATTTTCATAAACATATCTTTTTACATATATTAATAGATAAGTGTTCGAAATAAGATATAAATATTATATTAATTATATAATTAATTAATTAAAAAAATATCTTAATAAACTAGTTAATTTAGTTAGATTAAATTTCTCAAATCCAATAACTTACATAACAATTAGAGATATCATTCAATATAACCCAGACAAGTCTCTTTACCTTTTTTAAATAGAGTACTTGTCTCTGATGTTCTTCATTAGCAAATTCTTCATTAGTTTTTCTAATCATTCTCAAAATCATGTAGATTAAACTCCATCCAACTATCTCATAGCTTTTGTAATCTTAAACTCCTAAATCACAAGTCTCCCAACATAGATTACCAAACCGTCTCCATAATCTATTATCTCCTTCTACTCAGTTATATAAATGTTAACCGAAGTAAATAAATGTATAAAATTATCATCTTTTATCATTCTCAAAATCATGTAAATTAAACTCCATCGATTTCTCTCATATCCTTTATAATCCTGAACTCCTAAATCACAAATCTCCCAACTTCAATTACTAAACAGTCTCCAGACGCTTATATTATCTCCTTCTCCTGCTCCCGGCAGCTATATAAGTGTTATATTATCTCCTTCTCCTGCTCCCGGCAGCTATATAAGTGTTAACAGGGGTAAATAAATGCATGAAGCTCCTGAAATGTGATAATTTCCTGTGACATAGGGATAGAAAACGGGCCTTTGTACCGATCATCTTCACAGATAGAAAACGAGCCTTTGAAGCAAACTTTTTGGTGCTACCACGATACTTTATGAGACCAATAATCAGGCATAATTTGAACTTTATTTCCCTGCAAACAGACGCCCTTCTCCTATTTTTAGGAACAACATAATTGAACAGTCAGTTTGAAATTAAACAGTAATGCATACCGTGAAATTAAACAGTAATGCATACCGTTTATTGACTGCAATTAGCGTCGCTCTGGTCTCTCACATTTATATTGTTTACTTAGTAATATATCCGGGCATTTTTTTTGCTTTTAGTCCGAAAACCACCAGACGGTTATATTATCTCCTTCTCCTGCTCCCGGCAGCTATATAAGTGTTAATAGGGGTAAATAAATGCATGAAGCTCCTGAAATGTGATAATTTCCTGTGACATAGGGATAGAAAACGGGCCTTTGTACCGATCATCTTCACAGATAGAAAACGAGCCTTTGAAGCAAACTTTTTGGTGCTACCACGATACTTTATGAGACCAATAATCAGGCATAATTTGAACTTTATTTCCCTGCAAACAGACGCCCTTCTCCTATTTTTAGGAACAACATAATTGAACATTCAGTTTGAAATTAAACAGTAATGCATACCGTGAAATTAAACAGTAATGCATACCGTTTATTGACTGCAATTAGCGTCGCTCTAGTATCTCACATTTATATTGTTTACTTAGTGGCATTTACATTCAGTTTGAAATTAAACAGTAATGCATACCGTGAAATTAAACAGTAATGCATACCGTTTATTGACTGCAATTAGCGTCGCGCTGGTCTCTCACATTTATATTGTTTACTTAGTGGCATTTTTTTTGCTTTTAGTCCGAAAACCAATTTCTGCCAGAAAGGCGTTGGGTCCGACAGGGCTCGAACGATCTTGCTCTTAAACGAGAAAAAGAGCTACGAGAAAGACACAAGGCCCGACCGGGTTCGAACCGGTGACCTCTTGATCTGCAGTCAAATGCTCTACCACTGAGCTACAGGCCCAATAGATGCTGGTTTTATGCCGTTTTCTTTACTTTCGTCTACACTGTTTCTCTCATTGTATTTGTTTATTTTGCAGATTAGAATGCTTATTGGGTTCATATATTTATTATATTTTTGGTTTATTTTTTGGATGGCTGTATGGCTGAATGTATTACTCTCTCCATTTCTGTTTTTTGAACAATGGTTATTATTATGTGGACCTGGACTATGTGCAGACACTGGACCAATCCTATTTGTCACTATACACTGTGCAGACACTGGAGCAACCCTATTTGTCAGTGTACACTGTGCTATGTTGGTTTGCGTGGCAATATGCAGATTTAATGACGTATCAAGAATGATCATAATGTACTGATTTTACTATATAAAATAAAATCAACAATTTTTTATTTTTTTAAGGAAAAAAAGTCCTATACTTAACATAGATATAAAAATTAACTAGTTAATCTATTTATAATAATCATCAAAACATTTATTTTATAATATCAAATTATTAAAATTTAAAAATCATAAATCTAATTAAATTATAATTATTATAAAAATTAATTAAGTGATAAAAGTTTGGAAAGATCTACTCCACATCTCTCCATCGATGTCAGCACCATTATTTGCAATGAGATTCATTATTAGAGAATTGAACAATAATGTATCATCAAATAAATCATTATTAATTATTAAACCTAAACATGAAAAACAATTTTTAATTAATAAAACAATTATAATATTTAACGCAACAATGCCCTCATTAAATCTTTGAATTTGAGATCATTCATTTGGGTTTTGTGGTGGCCAGGAGGCCTTGCTGCATCATGTACGACCACATGATTGATATTTCCCTTTGCATACCATAGTTTCAAAGATTATGTCTTGCCAGTGGTTTCTTTGTGTTCTTTCATTTCCATGCTAAACCTCATCTTCATTAAAAGGAACTTCCCTTTAGCCATATTTCTGTTTAAAAAAACCACCAGTTTAAAGACCTTGTTCATGGAAGATGATCAATAATTTATTAGTAAGATTTCGCAATGCTATGCACTCTAGTCAGAAAATTATGTGAAATGATGGTTACATATGGTTTCTTTTCTTCTACAAATCATGAAGTATGAAAAAGGGTATGGTCTCCTTTTCAATATAAATTTCACTTGAAAACTAAAATCAGATCAAACAATCCCCTTTTTAAAAATTACAAATAACATAACCTCATTATATCCCCGATTTATTTAGTGTTACAAGGATAAAATTGTTTGGTGCTGCACATTCAATGTATGTTTTATTTTCCCAACAATGAAAATCAACTTGTAATTGTCCTCTAAAAAACATAACTCTTAAATGAATCCGGAACTTTATTTTCTTTTGTGCATTTTAAGGGAATTCTCCATGGAGAATGGCATTGGCTTGATGTCCTTGGCGAATAGATATAAAGATCCCAAGTATGTACCCTGCAAGAGGATTTTCTTGTCTCGTTCTGTTCTTAGCCGTTTCTCTTTTGACTGCTCTCTCGTTCTCTGTATTGGACTTATGTAACTTTATTTTTTTTAATAATGATGAAGCTGTTTTTTCTCTGGGTTTAAATCGATTAATGATGAAGCTGTTTTTTCTCTGGGTTTAAATCGATTGCGCTTATGTAACTTTATTTTTTTAATAATGATGAAACTGTTTTTTCCCTGAGTTTAAATAGATCGTTGATTTCCTGAATATTCTAAAATCAGATGGACACAAAAAAAAATTAGCCGCACCTATTCAGAAAAACAATCAACTTAAGATGGTCGTCTTTTTCTGCTAAAGGCCGTGCAAGAAGTATCCCTATTTCCATATAAATTTCTACCTTGTGATGGTATGTGGGGTTACAACAATCCCATTTACTACTCTATGGCGTTTGGCGTTATCCAATAAAATATAACTATCCCACACTACAGTATTAAATATTCGATAAAATTATTTATCGAATATTAAAGAATTATTTAGTATGTCGTGAATCTGGAGTTCGATCTGCAATTGATTGGTAGCTTAATTATTATATAGATATGGTTTAATTATTAGATGTTTTTATACTTATATTAAATATAAAATTAGTTAGATGGTGGAGTTTGAATTTGTTTTAATCTGTTAGTTTAATTATTAAATGTGTATGCTTTTTCGAAGTTATCTTTTTCAGTACGGTAAAAATTAACAATTTTTAAAATTATAAATTAAAATTATATCGTTAATAAAATTTAAAACATAATTAGATTTATATATTCAAAATTTTATTTAAAATTATTTAATAAAAAATATAAATTTTAATAATTTATAGTTAAATTGTATCTTGAATGTGACCATCTGCACAATCCAATAAAATATAACTATTTCACAATACAATATTAAATGTTAAATAAAATCGTATATGTAAACATTAAATGTGATATAAATTATATATTTTAGTTGAATCTTTGATCGTCCTGATTGAATTTGAATTAATAATCTTTTATTCTACGTCTTAAGGTATTTTTTTTATTAATAACTCTCTAATATTGTTTACTGTTAAATCCATTGTTAGATGATTTAACAATGGTCTGTTTTAGATTAAACAATTAATAAAATAATTAATTATTAAATATAAATATTAAAATATTACAAAAAATATTATTTATTAATTGAAATAACAGTTAATTTTAGTGATTCTAATCAGTGTTAATGAAATGTCAATGAAATTATGTTTTTGTTGTTATTTAAAATATATTTTTGAAAATAAAAATGTAAATACATTTAACACTACAAAAAATCTTTTGGGTATTCAACTTCTACAAATTAAACAACTTAAAATAAGATTAAAACTAAAAAAACAAAAAATATCTTGAAAATTATCATTTAAACTGTTAATTAAACTACCCAAATAAATCAATATTAAAAAGTGAATTTATCCACTCATACACTAATTTAATATCTAACAAATTGATATCATTTTGCAATTTAATATCTCACTTAACTGTCAAATTAAAATTATATTATTATTATTATAAAATTATGGTTAGCGATTCATGGCCTACAACTGCTGTCAACGTGTTTATGACTCGTGGGATTTTTCTATGTATCCATGCGTTGCCCCAAAGATCATGAGGTTGGCAATTGTCGATTTCTTACAGAAAATTGGAATCGTTTCAAGAATTAAAGGTACTTCATGCCGAAGGCTTCTTCATTTCTCGGACTGGAATTTGATCGAAAGGTAAGTGAGTGGTTTGTGGAAGATGATGTAAGTGAGCCGTTTCGTTTTGTTTCGTTTTTTCTGTTTTTAATAATAAAAATAATTTAAAATAATCTGGCGAAGGTTTCTTCATTTCTCGGATTGAAATTTGATTGAAAGGTATGTGAGTGGTTTGCCGAAGTTGATGTAAGTGGGCCGTTTTTTTTAATAATAAAAATAATTTAAAATAATCAATTAAATTTTATTAATTATTAAAATCATAAAATCAGTTTTATTGGTTTATTAATTATTAAAATCATAAAATCAGTTTTATTGGTTTATATGGATAGTTTTATTGGATTTGGAATATGTTTTAAAATTGTTTAGTTAAGAGGTTTTTTTTTTTTTTTTATTAAATAAGTTAATCGCTTAAAATTTGGAGATTTAGAAGTATCTCAGAATGAGCTAAGGTTTGCTTCTTCATGGATCAATTCCAAGTGGCATGATTTTTCTTAAATAAGAGAGATGAGTCAACTTGCATTTGCGAATTGCAACCAATATTAACAATATCCATTCTTAAATTTCACAATTAAAATATGATAAATCTCTTCCACCAAAGTAAAACTCTTGCTTTCCTAACATCAAGCAAACAATAAATTTCAATTTACTTATTGGGTGAGGGGCGTTGGTCGAGCCCCTACAGTTTTCTCACTATTTAAAAAAAATTACTCCATTAATTTAGAAAATTATTATAAAATTAAATAAAAAAATCATCAATTAAATTACAAAATTACTAGTGATAGCTCCATAGTTTACACAATCAAGTAAAATGTTAGGCATTATTTGTTATAATATATATATATATATATATATATATGAAATATAATTAAGAATTGTCGGATTTTTTTTTAAGTAGTTTCAGAGGTCTTTGAAAAATTTGAAAAATCTGATGGAATTTCTTATTTAATGCAGAGTTCTTGGAAAGATTTAACAAAACTATTAAAAAAACATTTTATATAATAGGATAGTCTTCCAGACTAATACATTTTATATTTAAAATTGTATAGTATTTGAACTATAATTAAGAAAATGTTGGAATTTCTCTTTTTAAAAGAGGTTTCTTAAGTATTTAAGAAAATGAAAACATTTTTTTAAATATATTATATGATATCTATTTTTTTAATATGTAATTATATTTTTATTTGAAATATAATTAAGAAAAGGTTGGAATTTCTCATTTTAAGAGAAGTCTATGAAGTTTTTAAGAAAAAGAAAACATTTTTTAATATTTTATATAAGTGGTACATATATATATATTTTTAAATTGTAATTACATTTTTATTTGGAATGTAGAAATGGCTCATGCTACATATTTCTTTGAAAGTTTTTTAGGAAAAGAAAATATTTGGCAAAAAAAAAACCTTCCTATTATCTTATAATTTTGAAGAATATTACTATTTAGTTTAAAGATATAAATATATTAAAATTATTAAAATTTTGTTTGGGTTATATTTGTATTTCAAATATAATTAATGAAAAAATTGGAATTTCTTATTCCAAGTTGCAGGGGTCTTTGAAGTGCTTAAAAGAATAATTTAAAAAATAATTTTATGTTGCGGGGTGGTTTTAAAGATTAACCTATTTTATATTTAAGATATATAATATATAAAAAATATTCTTTAAAACTTTAATTATATCAAAAATATATTTTTTATTAATATTTATTTTTATAGAAAGTAAGTAAGAGAAATAAATAAAGTTTTTTAGAATTGAGATATAACATCTAAAATAATATCATTCATATTATAGAATAGGTAAAATAGTTATTTTTTGCTTAATTGATATGTTATATTTAAAAAATAAAATATTAATTAAAAATAAAATATTTTAATATCTAGATTAAATAACATAAGTTCATATCAATGTTATATAGAGAAAGAAAAAATAATTTATAATAAAATTTTCATATTTTAACTTTTCATTATAAGAGAAATGTATAATTTATTCCATTCTTAATATGGAGTTTATATATATTAATAAAAAATAAAATAATGTAGACCATAAATCAAAAGAAAGTTCATATTCCATTAAGAGGTTCTTTCTAATTCAAGGTATGAGGGAAATTTGTTCAATGTTTAATATGGAGTTGACATATAGCATTTTAAAAAATATTAATAATATAATAATTCAATGTGTATAGATAGATAGATAGATAGATAACATTTTAAAATTCATCTTAATTTTGGCTCTACCAAAAGTGGATAAGGGTCAAATCTCTAAAGATGCAAACTTCAAAGTGAGTGCAAAGCTTGAGGAAAGGTTTGCACCTCAAGAGATTTGATTCCTCTCAATAGATCTATGTTGATAAAATACTAATAAAATGTCTTAACTCATTTTTTTTATATACTTCTTTTATATAATTACGTCGTAAGGCATTCCCCTTTGAGAAGAACTCCCCAAACTATCACTTTGCACCGATCTGCATCATCAGATTGAATGTAAGATTATTGAAGAATAATATGATGTCAAATTGATACATTTTCAATTGAATGAAAACACATGGCATATAACCCTCATGATATTGATCTTGGCCTTATCATTTGTGTTTTCATTTTGTAGAGGAAAACTCTTCTCCTATGGTTTCTGAGACAATTGGATCTCACTAACAAGCTCACAAAAGGATCGACAAATTTGCTACCTTGTGATAGAGGGGTTTGCAATTATTGTTGTTGGTCGCTTGGTGCATGGAAGAATTTGTCATGGAGATCTGACACAAGCATGGATAATCCAAATAACTGAGAGAATGTGTTTGACATATGACAACCAATTTTTTTTATAGTTGCACAACTTTTCTAAAATTTCAAAGTTAAACTCTTAAAAGTTGTTGGAAACATATTTTGCTTTCTTTGCCCTTGTATTTTTTGGATGCCAAATGTGAATCCCTTGTAGATTGAGTTTTGATCAGTTCGTTCACCCTTAGCTAATAAAAAATGCAACTACAGCTTAAAATACAAATTATTTTTCTTCTTGATCTTATCAAATGATGTAATTGTGGTTTAGCCTGTAGTAAAATTTACTTTTGTACATAGAGGAAATGTTTGTTCCCAATCTATGTTCATTTGTTTTCCTAACTATCGCTAAAAAATTTTGAATAGGTACTTGGACAAGCCTCAAAAAATGATTTTACTTATTCTTTGTAATTTCATCTATATTTTCCTTTGTATTTCTTTATATTCTGAGTTTTTCCTAAGTGAGAGTGTCTCTTATACTCGGCATTTCAATTTGTTGATAATTTTCAGACTTTGAGTCATGTTACATATTTCAAATAATAGTTTTGGTGATAAGTTTGGGATTGGGTTACTTGGTGAGTGTTGTAGTCTTTCAGCTATTGTGTATCATTGGTCATTAGTGGTTTTATTAATCTTTAAATATGCACCATTATGAGTTGTTCTTTTTTGTTTTTCTGGTTTGGACAAGATCCCTTTTCCAACAGATGGAAATGATTTCACCTTTGATGGAAACAAATCCATTGATAGGAAATAGTGAGGTGCAAAATCTCTACTCATTTGACAAGAAATGGTTTTGATCTTGGAATTGCCAAAATTTTGATATTTGGGCGTGGATCCTTGACTGTTGAATATGACCTGAACTGTTTACCTTACGCTAATTGTTATGTCTCTCTGATGCATGTGCTTATACTGATTAAGAAAGGGATTTGCTTCATTAGAGATGTATACTATGGACTTAGGTGGAATTATTGTACTTGTAGGTCAACCTTTTTAATTAGTTGTTTGAGAGAAGTCCTCATAGTTATATTACATGTCTCTCTGATTCATGTGTGTTATAATTTTTTTATTATTTATCTAGTTTGTTTTCATTTTCTTTTGACATTCTTACTGTTTTTGGTTTGCAAATGTTTACCCTAAATGGGACTTCATGATTCATTTAGCTAGATTGAATGACAAAAAAAGGTAGGCCAAAAATGATTCTACATGAACTTGGGGAAGAGAAGGGCACATTTAAGGAAAAAATTGTCAATGGTTTAAGCATGTTTCATTTTTTAAGGCACATGTTTCCGTTTTCAAAACTAAACTATTTAGCAAAAAGAAATTACCCTATTTTGATTTTTGCAGATTAGAGCAAAAACTAAATAATTGTACTACATTATGACAAATGTGAAGTATGACAGTTTGAAAACTCATTAAAACAAAATTATATCGCCACTTCATGGGAATTTTGAAATTTAACACTTCAAATCACTGATAAAAAGATGAAATCATTAATTACTTTTTCTGGAAGACATGGGGTCTAAAAAATCATGGATTGCATAAGAAGGAAACAAATAACTATTATAACAATTTTTTGACCCCAATTGGCTAAGAATCTCCAAGTTTGTGCTGGAGAGTACCATTTTGAAGTTTATTTTTGAAACTATGATGTATAAAATTCACTTTTAAACAATTGTTTTTCAATAGTTGGATAACATACCATTATGAATTAGAAGAATATATCATGAGAAATCTCAAACGTAACCGTTCTAAAAACTATTTAAATCATAATTTTGTATATTGTATTATAAAAAATCAGATTTTTTACATTTCAAAAAACCCAAAATAAGTGAAAATGTGGAGGCTTTAAATTTTGATATGTAGAAAATGGGCCTCAAACAATGCTAGACAATCTTGTTTTCAAGTTCATTTGAAAATGTAAATTTGAAAATGTAATGCAAGTATGAATTTAATAAGCCATTGGAGGGGTTAAAATAGAAGTGTAGAAACAACATTATGAGAAATTTGGAATTTGACAGTGTAAATTTTTTTTAAAAGAAAGAATTAGATATATATACGGTATATAATGAGAGTTATGATATTTGAGTTGAATTAAGACAAGAATTTTTAGTATTTACCTATTTTGTTAAAGGTACATGGATGAAATATACAAAGGGCATAAGTAAGGGGAAATTGTTAATTTTCAGACTGTAGTTGGCCTCAAACAAAGTTGGAGAGTCTTATTTTATGATTTCTTTTGGAGAATCTAAATCTATGAAAGCAATTTAAGCCATTCTTGTATATTTCAATTTGATTTTACATGTTAGGGTACAACTTAATACAATTTAAACTTTCTAGAGATATGATCATTGATATTAAATTTCCTTGCTAGGGATGTTGAACATTCAATAGTGTAACTTTGTGTTTCTTTGTAGCTGGTCATCTCATGAATTTTGAATCAATAATGTAGTAATCAATTCTTAAGGTGAAATGAAATTAAAACAAAGGGATGTGGACAATGGAGAGGTATTGATGGGCTTAAAGTTTGATATTTTTTTTTTTGAATGTGTATTGTAATCTATCTTCTTTGCATAAAATGTTGATTGTTTTACATTCTTATCCAAACAAGATATGAGTTTCACTCGTTTGTTTGTTAAGATATAAGTTTCAAAAGTAAGGTGCCCTATCTCCCATCTCCCTGTAGAGTGTGTTTTACTCGTTTGTTTGTTAAGATATGAGTTTCAAAAGTAAGGTGCCCTATCTCCCATCTCCCTATAGAGTACTATGCTCACATCTTGTTTCGTCTATGTCACTGGTTCATATGCTATCGCCTTACTGCGTTTCTTTTGCAACATTTGGTGCAATTGCTAGTATATAATTATTATGTTGTAAGGAATTCCCTTTGAGAAAAACTACTCTAGGTGTCACTTTGCACCACTTTGCACTACTCTACACCTTCAAATTTAATGTTAAATGATTGAACAATGTTCAGCTGTCAATTAATAGTTAATAATAATTTCATATTAATAATCAGTTAATAATTATTTCAGATTAATAATAAGTTAGTAATTAATTAATAATAATTAACAAAAATTAATTAATAATAGTCAAAACACCCATCACTCATGCAATGCAGTTAATCACTACAAACTCATAAATAAGGTACAGTAACACTAAATGAATGGATGTAATATTGCTTTGTTGGAGGAGAGGAAGGGATTCCTTTGCTGGGAGGTAGATGCTGGATCAGAACTCACTTGGTTGTATCTCCTCTTGGACTTTCTTATTTTATCAATAAACTATTTGAGTTTCTCCTACATGCTGTGTACCAATGATGTTTTGTTATGCTTACATGTTTAGCTTAATCTGATCTTGAGCTTTTTATGAATGTATATCTGTATCTTTATGTAGTTTCTCTCTCTTGTGATCTTGCAGGAATTCAGTGAAGCTGGGCCGGTGAAGGAGCAAGAAGCTGGGAGCTACTGAAGAGAGGAGTGATTTGGATCGACAAACTAGTGGAAGACACAGGTTAGTTACATCCTTCTTCGTCATTTACATTTCATAAAGAAGAATACTCAATTAGTTTACCTTGTTTGTTGCTAAGGCACTATCACACCTTAGAGTGGGATAGGGGCATTCCGAATTGGATACTTTTCCCAACAACAATAACATTTGGTATTAGAGCTTTCGACTCTAGGGTTTCGCTGCTCCAAACAGGTCATCGTGGAATTTTCGCTATAACATTTTTTCTGTGACGTTTCAGAAGTCGCAAAGAAAACCCATTTGAGAAGAAATCATGCTGAACCTTGGGTCCAAATTCAGAGCTTTTCGCGTGATATTTGCGGAGATATGTTCTAAGGATGTTGGTCTTTTTGCAGACTCCTAAATTACATTCAAAACAAGTGACCTGGGGAAAATTGTAATAACTTTCTCTCTAGGGATCAGATTGAAATTTCGTAAGAAGGTACAGAAAGAGTACGGACTATAGTTTCTTGTATGCATGTTTCATATCCAAAAGTCGAAACAGTGACTCGTGGCATGTCATACAACTTCGCTCTACTAAACTAGTCTATAAGCAAGTCACTGTGGGAGATTTCACATATATATTTCTTGGAGAATCCAATTTGGATCAGACTGGTGGCATTGGAAAGAGGACACATAGGGCTACTACAGGTCACAATTTTAGAACTTAAAGATCTAAAAGTATAGAGTTACAGTCATTTCAAGATTTAGCTCCTAAAATCAAGAAAAAGCAAGATGAGGATGTTTGATGGCAAGGATCCGGTAAACTAGATACTTCAGATGGAGCAATATTTTGATCTACATGGTGTACCACTATTATAAAAGGTATGTATTGCATCTTCATATTTAGAACTGGATAAATTCTTATGGTATGAAGGGCTTTGTTCTCGTAAAAAACTTATTACGTGGTCAATTTTCACGGAGGAAATGATAGCACATTATGAGGATACAAAGAGAAACACCTTCTTTAGAGTAACACCACAACAATTGGAAAGAGTAAAAGAGCTTTGTGACATACTAGAAAGAAAAATTATGGAAACCAGGAAGCATACCCCTCACAACTATAAAGATGGCAGTGTTGTTTCTCCCAACCTTCCACAACCTACAAGGGTTACACCACAACAATTGGAAGAAAAAAGAGAAAAAGGGCTTTGTTACAATTGTGATAGCAAATGCACTAAAGATCATAAGTGTGCTAAGAAGAAATTATTCTACATAGAATATGAAGAGGAGGAAGAAAAGGATCAAGAAACATCAAAAGAAGATGATATATGCCAGGACCCCACCCTAGAGAAGTAAGAAATGAATCAGACCATATCTTGTAAAGCATTAGCAAGAATTACCACTGCTCAAACTCTCAAGATAGAAGGACATATCAAGAAGAAAAAGGTGCAAGAAGTGAAATATCACATCGAGAAAGAAGAAATGAATCCAACCATATCTTGTAATTCATTGGTCGAAAATACCACTCCTCAAACTATCAAGATAGAAGGACATATCAAGAAGAAAAATGTTCAAGAAGTGAAAGATCACATCGAGCATCAAGAAATGAATCCGACCATATCTTGTAAAGGATTGGAAGAAATTACCACTCCTCAAACTCTAGAGATAGAAGGACATATCAAGAAGAAAAAGATTCAAGCAGAGAAAGATCACATCGAGCATCAACAACAAGTTCTCCAACTTTTAAAGGATTACGCCACTTCAGTGCAAAATCAAATGAAACAACAGGTAGATCATCATCATAGTGAAATTTTTTTTGATATAGGTGATTGGGTATTTTTACGACTACATCTCAAGCAAGCTAATTATGAGAAGGAAATGTTGAAAATACTACATGCACTTAAAAAATGACGACCTTACCGAATGGGAAGACTCTTCAAGGATGAGGCTGTGGAAGCATTGTTTTGTGCTATTTCTATTATCCAACCACATTGGATAAACGAAGCAAGGGATGAATGGAAGAAGGACGAAGAAGTTTGGCCACTTATTCAAAAGTTGCAAAAGATCCCAATTCAAACAATATTGCCAGAAATTGAAGAGGAAGGAAAAATCATATTGGAACTTGAAGCAGTCACAGAAACAAGAACCCAACAGCTAAGAAATCGATCAATTTCAGAGTATCTCATCAAGTGGAAGAACTTACTCGCTGAAGATTCCACATGGGAGGACAATAATTTTATACAGAAGCATCAAGAACTACTCAAGCGTTGAGGACAATGCTTTTTGAAGGAGAGGGGCATGTTAGGGCCCTATACTACTAGTGTAACCCCTTATTGTTATTAGTACAACCCACTTATTATATTGATGTACCCATGTAGTGCCCATATTGTTGTTATTGTGCCACATAGAAGCCCACTATTGTTATTATTGTGCCCTTACATTATGATTGTTATGTCGGCTCCGATTATGTTATGACCCCTTAGACACCTATATATAGAAAGGAGGTCTTTCCATTTGTATCATCCAAGAATTGTTCATTTATGTAATGTAAAGGAGGTTGCCCCCTCGAAGAGGCTGAATTCTAAGGCATTGATCTATCTTTTCTATCTTTTCTTGAGTTGGTTTCATAACATATGATTTTCTTTAATGGAAATATCTCCCTAGTAGGCACGAGTAACCAAATTCAAGTTCTTATTGACCTCTTGTGTTAACATACTTAATTTCCATTTTGACCTATTCGGTTTCAAATTCTAGTGTGGTTGGTTTACTGGTTGACTAATAGCATTCATGAAGTGGTTATTAATGATCATAGTTAGTTTAAAGTGAACATTGGACTTTGCCTTGAAAACCAAGCCCCATGAATATGAAATTATCATAGAATATTTCAAAGCTCATACCTTTCTACGAAGGAATACACTATTTTCATTCATCAAGAAAAGTTATATGAGAAAGAACCAAGTGGTTATGCTTTTCAACATTTTCACCTACATTTCCTATCTATTGTTTTCTTATTGAATGGGAAAGTTTGGTTTTTGGGATTTTCAAATTAAAGTTCTAAACTGGTGGTGTTCATGTCACTTTTTGGTCTCCTTCTAAAATCTTGTTTGGTATGTGCAAAACAAGCATTGGTGTATCTTTTAGAGGTGCAATTTTTTAAGATATGCAAATTCTATATTGATTTAAGACATGCAATGTTCAATATCTACATGATACCTTTTCTTGACATTCCATTCATAAATTTGAAATTTGTAACAAGTATAAATTTTACTAAATAATTATTATATCGATTATTACAAAATTGAAGGCAAAGGAAGAATAATATCTAATGTAGGTTTATGTGAATGGAAAATGTTAAGACAAAGGAAAAATTATATAATGATAGGTGGACCATAGGGGTTGGTTTCCTTACCATTGACGTATTATATACAAGGAGGGAGAAGAAGGAGAAGATAGCATCACTTTTGCATGTGTAATTGGGGACAAGGCTAAGAAGAGACAACATAGTAATGGATTGATGGCTCATGCATGTCTTTATTTTTAAATATCTGGAGCAATAAGGTCTATGGCTAGGTGAAGAGTAGAACTCCAAGTATTTTTTGCAATAATCAATCTTCAGCCAATAGAATGTCATATCTACATAGAGCTTTGTGAGAGTACTCTATTCTAGGTGACAATAGAGTACATCATTTCCTTATTGGAAGTAATTGAACTTTTATAATGGTATAATTAATTATAAATATTTAAAATACTAGATGTTAACAATCAATTTTATAAAGGGTTATGGGATTCTTAATTTTTTTTGCTAGAATTTTAAATATTGAGATAGAAATTTGTAAGGAGAAGACCTCAATTCCTTGTGAATGCTATAAGTATCTACTATGTGTATTTTTTTAAAATCGAATAGAAATATGATCAACTTTGTTTTTTCTAATGAAAAAACACACAAACATATTCTATTAAATAAGATTTTTTGTTATTTTTAACAAAATTATTGTCAACCATGGTTTATCTAGAAAATAACGTATATTAAATTATACAATGAATTATTAAATTGATAACTATTTAATAGGGGTTGAATTTTAGTGATGTTTCTATGGATCATCTTAGGATGTTGTGGATTATTTAGAAGTCACGTCACTAGTAAGTCAAGTTTTCATGTCTCCTTCTCATGTTTATACAAAACAAAGTAGAAAATGGATGGGAATATTTAATTCATGATACTAAAAATAGGATCACAAATTATGATAAGTTTGCACACAATATATTGACAGTGTATCCATGTGAGAAGTATTAGAGTAGAGGGATTGGATCAACTAAGCCTTTTCAATATATGAAAATATTAAAATTCCAGAGTTCATGTGTTGTAGTGATGGATGCATTAAAGAGGGACAATAGAGTTAACTCAAACTACTAGAATGGAATATTGATGGGTGGAGGTTAAGTTGTACCTATTATGGGAGCCTCATCTTTAGTATCTCCTTAGGTGATGGAAATATTTCACAAAACTATTTTGAGCATTAACATTTGTTGATTACATAGTCATCTTGTTTCATTAATAGAATTATATTTCTTGATAAAACAAGTAGCAAAAATCCTATTGGTGTGTTAGGATTCAAGGTAATTTTTCCTTTCCCTAATATTATTTTTTAACTTGAGGAGGTCGAGGATTTTGAGGATGGCATATTATGTTCTTCTAAGCAATGTGAGCAGGCCTCGATGAAATTTAGGGCCTCAATTGAGAAACCTAGAGAAAGAGAGTTGTTCGGTAAAATCTGTTGATATTGCTGTCATGATCTCAGATGGCGCCTCCTACCTAACCTATTCACACCTAACCTAGTCACAATAAAACAAATTAAACTTTGAAGTTGCACTTTAATTCTTCCTACTAAGTTTTTACCACAACCTTAAGGGACCTTGGTAAAATAAGTCTGCTGATGATTGGTCATGACATTCTGGTGTAATAATACTTGTACATACCATAGAGTACATAACTCCATATCAATAACTAACCTTTTTTATTTATGTGGATGATATTTTGGTTATGGATGACATAGTATCTTGGTGGAAAGATGTTTGGATCCATATGACCATGGTGATAATATTTAACAAAATCCTCATGTCTATTCATCAATTTCATGTGTGATTAGTTGGGACCCAACATGCACACTTGTACCTAAGATATAAGATTATGTAATCCTTTCTTGGATGACTTCATTGTCAACATTGAAGGAAACATTTATACTACTTGGATTTTTTTATGCATTGCTTGGATGACTTCACTCTTAGTGTGGAGTGTAGTACTTATACATGGGACCTTGGTTTATGGATGATCCCTTTATGGACACACTTCTTGGACTACTTCACTCTTAGGGTTGGGGGCAATGCCCATACACAGGAAGTTGGCTTATGGAGATACATCATAGATATAAAATTTGAGAGCAATGTGTTTCAAAGGGGATGAAATGGTGGGATCCCCCCTAGTGATGTAATGGGGTCCATAATGGTTAATAATATTATAAATATGGTGTTCATTTAATGTAATATATACAAAGTCTGTTATGTTAGTTATTATTAAATAATTCATACTAGGTAGCTTTCATGTGATAAATGTAATATGGGCTATTCATTAGCATAGGTGCCAATGGTGGTTAAAATTTAGGTTTTATAAATGAATAATAGTTAAGTCATCCTTATTGGATTTGTTAAGTATAGTGATTATATTTGAGCATTAGTTCATTGGGAGGTTGCCCTTGAAGAGGAAAATGAACAAGAATTTATCTTTCCATAAAATGATTACCATACCCTATTAACTTACCTTGATGGTTTTGGATTCAATGAAGCAAAATGAATTTTTATCATATTGTTAGAGACATTACCCATAGTGAATTCATGCACTGGAAACCTATCGAGGCCTTTTATAATCCTCACACCTGTCCTTATCTCGAGAGTTGGATCTCATCAACAATCAAGGACAACGATGCCCACCCGACGGTGAAGGTTTTCTTGAGCTTGATCATGGTAAATACCCGCTCGATCCATGCTAGCGAAGTTTCATTCACGTTGTCTTTTGTAGGGTTTCCAGACAACTTCTCCCTTGTAGGTTCCAGATGTTTGACAAGGTAACCTCTGCACCCTTCCCTGCGAAATGCTTAGTAATACCTCATGGCAACATTTGTGTTTCACCATCAAATTGATCATAAGGAGGAAGCTTCACTGGTATTTGTATTGATTTCTCTATCCAATTAAGAAGTTGTGACAAATTCAAAACCGAGTGGGAAGAATTACAAAACCCCTCCATCAACCACTTCTCCTCTCTATTTGCTTGAAATTGGACTCCAATGGCAGAATTTCGACGTGAATAGTAGGATATGTACTTCACAACCTCAATTTTGAAAACACTTTGTTGGGAGTTACGTAGAAGGGAACGCCATTAATAGGAAGAATGTTTCATGCCCCAAAGTGAAAATCACAAATAGGACAACATGTATGACGTCAACCATATATATAGACACAAGTTACATACCTTTTTTTGTTTCTTATTATAGAAAATCCTAATGTTTACGTTTTAGAGAAGGATAACTAGATAAGAGACTAACTCAAAAAGGATTTAGGGAGATCACAACACATGAGAAAAAATTAAACTACGTTGAAACTGGGTAGTTCAGTCACTCTCGAAACGTAGTAAATAACAAATTTGAAGATTGATTATAATCTTAATGATAAGGTGTTTTTAGTTTGGTGATCGTAACTACTTGTAATTCACCATGAAAATTTTTCACTATCGTTATAGTATGCTAGAGATCTCCATCGAAATTTATCTTCCCAAATCACCTTTCAGGTAAGCATTAATGGAAACGTAGCATTACCCAGTGATCATAGATTTAGTTAGTGCAGAATGGCTTTTCTTCAATTTTTCATATAGGCTTCCATAAATTTTATTGCAAGGTATGCTTAGGCTGTAAACTATTGTCCTCACTTTTGCATCCAACACATTGCTTCAGATATTTGTGAACAATCACTTTGTTGCATGATGCATCCTCCAAGTGACCAATTCATCCATAATTTGTTCACTGAATGAATCCTAATTGGCAGTGATCCTCCATAATAGCTCTGATAGCTCCAGGTGACCAATCATCAATTTTATCTGCACCTCCTTCAACCAATATTTGACTATTAGAGATTCCAAGCCATCCTGAAGTTATTCTGATAGTTTTTATTCAGCCATCCACATTACTTCACTAGGACATACTCTAGAACTTATAATTAAAGAATATAGGTGAGATTTCATTATAACATTGTATTGCGGTCTTCATGCACATGGTGGGATCCTGCACATGCTTACCCACCTTATTCCTCCCCATGCAAACAAAGGAGAAAACTCCAGTACCAAGGCTAAAGCATGAGCTCTGAACTAACTAATGGCATCCAACTCATTCATCCACTTACCTAACACAATCAAAGCCTCAGTAATGAAGTATTAATGGCAGCAAACCGATGTGCAGCATTGCAATGATGGGAAGGAGCAGGGTATCTAAAAGCTACTCTGTCTCATTTTAAATTGGTTTTGTGGTCTTCATTATGTCATTTAATTGGTTTTGTGGTTTTCATTATGTCATTTTCTAAAGCACCTAGGGTTGGATACAATAGAAGATTATGTGTTGTAGAGCACCTAGGGTTGGATACAGTAGAAATAGGTAATTTAGAACTGCACTCACATAGAGAAATGGTTGCAAATAGAGGTAAAAAAATGATAGAGCTACAGAAAAATCTTACCACAAATAGGCGATGTAATGCATAATGATCAACATGGAATTGTAGACCTAGAAACGTGTATGTGATAGACTCTATACAACATTGAAGGCTATGGCCAGTACTAGAAATTAATGGCTTTGATACTGTTATTATACTCATGAGAATTTAATTTTAATTGTTAATAATTAATTTTTTTCCATTCAATTTCACATTTTATTTGAATTTTCCATCATTTTGTACAACTTAGGTGTCTTTGGTTTCTTTTCTTGAACATGAGGTTCCTTTCTTTATCTAAACTCTCCTCAATACTACTACTCAAACTCCTTTCTTAAATGTCAATTTCTATTTTTATAAGGGTAATTCATATGTAAAGGTACTTCTATGTTATTATGCCTAGAAAAATGTGCACATGATTATCCAAATAAAATCAATTATTTAATCAAGCTAATTCCTTTGAATATTTTGGATACATAATTGGCTTATAAATATATTTTGTCATTTTTCTATGTTTGAGAGTTAGACCAAAATGTTTGAATTGTGATGTGAATGGTAGAAGGACCTAATTTGGAAAATTTATGTTAATGTCATTAATGCCAAATGGAAGAAGGTTTCAAAGAGAAAGGTATGAAAATGCCCAAATTCCAAAATTGAGCCCAATTTGGAAATTTGTAGAAAGTTTGGCTATGAAGGAATGAAGGATCCTCAATTCAAAGATTAGGCTTGATATAGAAATTAATGTATAGAGGAGTAAAAATGTTTGAAAGGAGAAAAAAAGAAAAAAAAAAATTGAAAAATGTATCTTGAAATAAAAAGAAGAAAATAAGAAACATAACTCTAAATTTAAAATATAACTCAAATATAATTGCTAGTAACAAGGGCCCTAATTTGGGAATTTAACTTTATTTGGAAATATAAAAGGACCAAAATGAATAAGGAGGATTGATTTTCAAATTGGGCCTAATTTTGAAATAGGGTGGTGAATAAGGGAAGAAAAGATCTTATTTGGAAATTAGTCGTGGTTTCCAAATTGGATCAAGGAAAATTTCAATAAGTCCAATGTTTGAAAGCAAGTAATGAACATTTCCATAAGTGTAAAAGATCAAAGAAAAGAGTTTGACGAGAGGAGATAAATTTAAGTAGTTTATGGACATGAAAGAAGGACCAAATTTGAGAATCAAGTTTTATAAGGAGATCAAATAATGCTATGATGGTAAAGGAAAATAGGGGTCCCAATTTGATCATTATGGATGAAGCTCAATAAAACATGAATAAAAGAAGCCCAATTTCAATATAATGTTTGATATAAAAGAATTACAACAAAGGAAATTGAATTTAAAGGAATGAAACAAAATCTCATTTTATGAATAAATAACAAGGAAAGAAACAAATCAAAATTGATTAATTAAAACATGAAAATTATTTTAACTTAACTATAAAGACAAATAATCAAGGTGCAAGGTGCGAAAAAGCAAGGTGCGACAAACTAAGCTCAATATATGTTAAAAAAATCTCTTTTAGGAAATAAATTAAAAATTAGGTCCCCAAACTTTTCCTAGTACTTGGGGGGTTTTCAAGTTCAACATCACC
Organism: Pinus tabuliformis; assembly: GCA_031772625.1. NCBI lineage: Eukaryota > Viridiplantae > Streptophyta > Pinopsida > Pinales > Pinaceae > Pinus > Pinus tabuliformis. The sequence continues at coordinate 1,189,228,624 of CM062804.1, forward strand.
TTACACTAGTTTTTTTCTTCAATCAACTTGTGTAATTAAGTTCTTAATTTGCAAGCCAATCTCTTTCATTTCTTATATTAGTCATGATGAATGTATCCATTAATGAAAATAGAATTGATTTTAATTAAATTTCATTTTGACTTCTATAAAAGCGAATCGTGAAAATATTAAATTCATAGACCAGGAAACACCCTCATGACATGCACTCTCCAAACTCTTAAAATTAAAATAATAATAGTAAGAATATATATATATATATATATATATATATATATATATAATTCAATTCACAATAATAATAAAATAAATCCAAAATATAACAAAATTTAATTCACAATAATCAAAAAATAAATGTGTATTAAAACGAAATCTATTAAGCCAAATTTCCTAGCAAATAACCATGAATATGACAACGTGAGAAGGGTATTTGTCTTCCTAATAATATGCTTGTATACGAAATATACCAAAGAAACACCCATTTGCGGGGAACAACAAAATACCAAATTAAAATGAAAAGAAAATGGAAGAAAGTTCAAAAATAAATAAATAAAATGAGGAAGAAAAATAACCTGTAATGGCAGAAGGGATATGCAGAGGGCACACAAGGCATGCAAGTCACGAGGCTAGGTGAGTGGAAATAAATGAAGAGTTACACAATAATTTTGTATGTGCATAAATATGGACCTAGACATAGATATTTGAGGGATTCTGAATGGTGGCCATGGCCTCCATGGGAGTCATAGACCTTTGAAGGATTTGAACCTTCACCCTATGGTAGCCATGACCTCCTCAGATCTAGGGGGTTTTCAAAAAGAATAACATGGTTTTCAAATGCAGCATGCACTCGAGGGAATTAGAAGGGGTGTTGTTCAGTTTGGGTCGTATTTGCACCTCGTTGGTGAGAAGTGTTGCTTTTATTGAAGCACTCCATTTCTGGGATTCAAACATGCTGGTTCAGAGAAAATGGAATTTTCATGCCATAAAGTACATTATATCTATGGGTTCCAAGTGACTACTTTGGTTGCACATCATGGGGTTTGTAAACACATCACGGGGTTTGAATACTGTGATGTGTGTTTAAGAAGAAGAATACTAGAGGAACAGGACGTTGTCTGTCTTGATGCAACACAGATTGTTTTATTCTTTGCACAAAATTATGAGGAGAACTAGTCAAGGTTTTTTGTGTGCAACTTTTGTTATTTCTTTTAATAGATTCAAGCCAAAGACTCGCTCATTAAAGATAAAAGACTGGAAAGAAAAGCCTTTCTATTTATATATTTGTTCATTTTTAAGTTCAAATTCTATGCTTTCAAGGATTTTTTGGGGGGTTTTGGGGTTTGTCGGAGGAGGCCTTTTGGAGTGCATTTTGTAATTATTTTGATGGGGTGCTTGTGCAATGAACCCTCCATGAGGGATGCAGATTATGCAGAGAGCTTTGTGGAGAATGGGGCATCATTCAATAGATAATATTTGTTTATGGCATCTCGGTGGTTGATAGCACTCACTGCCATTGGCCAAGTCGTTGAGGGTAGGAACAAAAACAAGGGGGATTATGGGAATAAATTGAGAGGAAAATAGAACAATGGTGTTGACACATCTCCATTTCTTTCAAATGACACCAAAAAGGAAATACGCTATCAACACCATCAACATTAGTAGCGTCATCCTTTTCATTCTCATTATTTGCAACCACAAAGGAAATTCTTTCCCAACACCAATTCTAATCCCAGGTACATAGAAGGCAAGCAGACTACTGCAAGATGCCATTCTGACTTACTGTTGTTGGTGGTTAGATCAAAGGCTAGTTCCCCCATCTAGTCGATCATCTTGAGAAGATTGATAAGGTTAGTAGGTTTGTTGTATCTCTTTTTATGCAATCACTATAAGCATAATTATTTACTCTTTACACAGTGGGATAAAATATTGAAGGAAAATATGCATGTTACAATACAAACCTACAAAATTAGAGGTTGATTTGAGATTTAATATTTTTATGTCATGATTTCAATTAAACATAGTGTGTTAACATAAATTACTCCAATGCGGTTCTATCCCTCGCCCATCCATTAGTGGAAATCAGAAAATGTGGATATAGATAGATTCATCAAGCCATTATAAGGCACTATAAATAAAAAAAAAGGTTGGTGGGCAGGGCAACCTTTGGCTCTAATGGCCAAGAATGTTTGTGGTGAGAGGAGCGGTAGATTCATGAGGTAGGGGAAGGGTAGTGGAAGAAAAGATGAGTAGAGATTTCTCTGTCCTAGCCTACTATATGGTATGGCCAATTCTATAAAACATATCTTTTCTGATTGGTTGAATTATTTGATCTTTTAGTCCATATACATGGACAAAAGAATTGCAAGAGTGAAGTAACCTTTGAAAATTACCACAATTTCAGTGAAGACACTTGCTTTAATGTGGGGGTAAAATTTTATCAAAATTGGTAAAATTTGTATTCACTTTTACCTACTCCTTTACAAATCGTGTAGGACATGGTAAAATTGAGTCAAATTTATTTTTACTTATCAAGTATTCCCATTAAATATTTTAAATTTATGCATTTTTACCCATTCTGCATGGAACAAAAATGTTTTGAATGTTTGATGATTACTCGAAAACCTAAATTAGCATATCTTTCTTTGATTTTCTCAATGTTATAAATGTTTTTACTAAGATCATTTGTTGGCTTGAGGCAACCTTACAAGAATATTGATGATAGATTAAAGAAATTAAATTGTCAGATGTTGACTAGAACTGCAAATGAGAAAGGAGATTTGCAACCTTTGATCCATGCTACACTTAATTCAAACTTTCTTATAACTTGTAAGAGGAATGACCAATTAAAGTTTTTATAATTTCCAGCCAAATTACTTTTATGGTTAATGAAGTGTTGTGGGTGGCCTTTTAAGGTTTGTTGTTTGTAAAATGCCATGTCTAATACGTTCATTTTTAACATTTTGTTGTCTTTGCCTACCCTGTATAACTTTATAGCCTGCATTGGATAAAGAAATGGACATAAAAGTACTTGTCCCAAAGAACACAAATTGGAAATGGAATGAAATGAGTTGATAGAGAAAAGAGTGGTTGGGCCAACTATGGGCAATAAATATGGGGTACACATGCATTGGAAATAGCAAGGAATTGAAGAAATATTAGGAAATAAGAAAGCAAATCACATGAAATGTTATAAAGAAGATTTTTTTTTTTATATTTTTCATTTATGCAAGGAAATATACAAGTTGATGATGGATCATTCATGGCCAAACTTCGCATCAAATATTGAATGTTAATTGAATAATAAAGTTGGAAACTATATCAAGGTGTTACCTTATAAGGATAAAAAATTCTTAATTTGATGATGATGTTAAGAAGTAACTAGCAAGTAATGCCTAGTTTATTTTTACTAGGCAGTCTAAATCATGAGTGGATGGACAAAACTCCTCCCAATCAAATTTAAATGCCAAGAATGAAAAAAGTTCCCCCAAGCTTTAATCAAGATTTTGTCAACACTCTGACTTCATGGAGTAGTTTGTTGAGTTGAAATTTCTAACATCGGTACTGTTTAATAAAAAGAGATAGACATAGTTATATTAATGAAACATTATAAATTATAAAATGGGAGAGTCTAATAAATCCCTTGTTTCTAATACAAACATCATGTGTGGCCTTGACATGATTGAAAGAATTGTTATTTAGAAAGGAGACAGTTTTTCATTGACAAGGACAGTTTTTTCATGGTGGTCCTCAGCGAGCTTATGATCATGTGATTAACATATCTTAACTCATATATAGGACCTCGTGCCATGTTAGAAAAGCATGGATGTCCTAACCCTACATTAAGTCTTTTGATTTCACACTAATCTCCATTGAACTTAATAACATCCATTCGTTCTTAGAGTGAACAATTCTTTTAGCTGAGTTGGTACACCTGAACAGAAGCAATTAGGAAATGATTTTCTTTGTGAAATGTTGATGGTTGTTTGTGAGTGCATGTTCTTATTTTTTGTTGACACCTAATCATCAAGATTGGGTGAATAAATGTAATTGATGTAAATAAATAATAAGAAATATGAACAGTCATCAGGATATGAAGTGAACAGTCTCTCCCTCATGTATATAATAAAGACCAACCTGAAGGAATAAGATATGAATTGATTTGGTGGAGTTACTGCCTAGCCTGACATGGTATCAGAGCTAGCTCCATTTTTGGCATCTCCTTCTAGTCCTGTAACTCCCTTCTGCGATTTTTTTGCAGTCTTTCCACTGCCACTGTTTAAACACTGCAAATATCTGACATTATTCTCCGCCTTCTGTTGTAACTCCTCCTGTGACAGGGTCTTTGATTCCCTGGATGTGCATTAATTTCTTTGTATTTCCTTGCTCACTCTCCCTCTTCGGATTTTTTGTCATTTTCTACATATCTGGTGCCAATCGTCATTTTCTTCTTTCCTCATAGTGTCCTTTTGAATCAGCGACACTTAGAAATTCCACAAAGGCTTCGCCTGTGGCTCTCCCATCGGAATGAGTTACAATGTGTACATTTTTTCTCTTTCAGATCATATTCCTTGAAAAAATCAACGATGTCCCTCTTTGACACCGAGAAAGGAAGGCCTCTGAGCTTCATAAAGCCAGTATGCTCCATATGATCCTTCTCTGAAGAGCCCTTTGAGCGGTTGGTTAAAGCCGAAATTCATTGGGTGGCAGTTCCAAGTTCGAACCTCCCACTCGCCCTGGTTCAAGTAGCTATGCAAAGGAGCAGCATCATTTTGGCTTCACCAACTTCAACTGCAACAACATTATAGTAGTCCTTCTTTTTACAGTGAAAGATCTCATTTTGATCTCGCTGATGTAGTTAGAATACTCTTGTTAAGTTACAAAATTGGTGCGGAGGTGCTCACTATCTTGCGTAGCAGAAGCGTTGGTGGAAGCCATCTCGTTTCGGTGCGGTTCCTCCATTCTTGACATGTTGGTGCCACAGTATTTCTGATATATATATATATATATATATATATATATATATATATATATATATATATATATATATATATATATATATATATATATATATATATATATATATATATATATATATATATATATAGATATATATAACACTGATATATATTTAAAGTTTTCCTCCAAAAGGAAGTGTTTCATATACATAAATGCACAGGAGGTATTTGAATAAGTTTGTGCCTTTTGGATGGTTTTAATACACCTTTTTTACATCATTTTAATACATACGTGCCAGTAGCCATACTATTTTCCCACATCGCCTCACCGGGTGTGTGTGTTTTTTGGAGAATGTTGAATGTTGCTTCAATAACCATATGGGTTGAGCTCTTGTAAAAATCGATTAATGTGTTGATTGGGATATAAAAGATTATTTTTATTTTAATGATCATGTGCACAAGAACCTAACCTATAATTTTCTTACATCAAAAGCACATTTTTCCATCAGAAGTATTTTTTTATAAACAGTACACAGATTTTACAGTACACAGATTTTTTTTTCCAGCAGAAGTTTTTTTACAGTATGCATTCAATCATATCTATTGTGGAAATAGTTCTTACTGGAAAGGAGAACTATCCTGAGTGATCCTACATGATAAAACACACCCTCATTTTCAATGAGTTGTGGAAAGGAGTGTGTATTGGAGATAGAGACAAAGAGCCAGAACAACCTAACTCAGACAAAGAGCTCGCCATTTGGGAAAATAAGAACAGCAAAGCTTATGCATTGATCGCAGCATCTGTAAGTGAAGAGGTGAGTCACCATATTTCACCATTTTCAATTACTTTCGAAGCCTTACAAAAGATGAAAGAACTCTATGACTCACATTCTGCACTTGAAGTTGTTCAACTCATGATTAAACTCTTCACTTTTGAATTACAAAATAATGATCCTCTTGCTCTTGCATCCGAAGTAAAATATATAATGCATGATATCAAATCCACTAAGGTTGAATTGGATATTCCTCTTATCGCTTTTCTCAAGGCACTTTATCCTACTTACTCCAATTATCTTGATTCATTGCAAGCAAATGGAAATCTCAAAGATATTACCTTTGACTCTCTTGTGAAAAAATTTGTTGAAAGAGAGAAAGCTTTTGGAAAGAAGACAGCCCCTGAATCTTTTGAAGAGGTTATGTGCCTTGCTCATAAAGAAAAGAATCCTACTCAAGATTCTTCCAGAGGAAGAGGTGGTCGAAGAGGAAGAGGAAGATATTTCAGAGGCAAGGGGGGCAGACACTCTCAAGGAGAAAAGGTAGATTTGCACTACATACGCTGCAAAAGAAATGGATCACATGATGCCTCTACATGAAAAATACCTTGGGAAAAAATTGAGCAGCAAAGAAATCAATCCAAAGGTAAAACTAATGACACAGACAAAGGTAAAGCACCTAAATGTGCTCATTATGTGGTGGAAAAATGTAATATTGGAGTAAATGAAGATTTATTTAATGCTTCACTTGCTTCTTAGAAAAAAAATTGGTTGCTTGATTTAGGAGAAACTTGCAACATGACTCATAGAAAATATTTTTTTGAAGAATTTTCTGAAAATGTTGATGGAGCAGTATACTTTGTAGACCAATCAAAAATCAAGCCATCAGGGCTTGGCACAATCAAGCTTAAATTGCCTAGTCTTCCAGACATTCTTCTGCCCATGTTCTATATCTCCCACAGCTGAGGAGAAAGTTATTGTCCTTGGTCCACATCCACCAGAAAGGTCACTCTATTCATATTTTTGATGGCAAGCTTGAGATGAGAAAAGCATCTGACCACTCACTTGTCATGAGGGGAATAGAAGAAGAAAGGCTTCTCAAGTTGCAAGGTACCTCTACTTGTGCACAACATTTCTCATACAATTCTCATTATAAAGAAGGCACACTTCCATCAAGTTTATTATGGCATGCTAGATTTGGACATTTGAACTATGATAGCCTCCGCTTGTTGAAGGAAAATGGTGTTGCTGGTTTGCCTACAATTCCTGGGAAATTTAAGCAATGTGATGCTTGCATTCTAGGAAAGCATAGCAAATCGTATTTTCATGATTCACATTCAAGAGCACATATAAAACTTGAACTCATTCATTCAGATTTATGTGGTCCAATGCCTGTTCCTTCTACAAATGGAAATAAATATATGATGACATTTATTGATGACTACACCAAAATGTGTTGGGTTTATTTATTGAAGAACAAATCTGATGCTTTTCAAACATTCAAGAATTTTCATAAATGGATTGAAAATGATGCACAATCTCATATTAGATCTATTCACACTGATAATGGAAAAGAATACACATCAAATGAATTTGGAAACTATCTTCGCCAACATGGGATCAAACATCAAATGACTGTACCTTATAATCCCCAACAGAATGGTGTAGCTGAAAGAATGAATAGGACAATCTTAAATATGGTACGCTCCATGCTCTTCTTCAAAAATGTAAAAATAATGTTTTGGGCTGATGTTTTTCTATGTGTTGCATATATAAAGAATATATGTCCATCTAATGCTATCAGAAACAAGACTCCCTTTGAAATGTGGTATGGGCACATTCCTTCAGTAAAGCTTCTTAGGGTCTTTGGTTCCACCTGTTATGCCTTGATAGCAAAGGTACATAAAAATAAACTTGGTGCAAGAAGTCGTAAGTGTATCTTCCTGTGGTATTCAAACACCTCCAAAGCATACCATCTCTATGATGTAGTCTGTTAGAGTCGGTCTAGAAGCCCTCCATCAGCGATCAAAGCTCTTTGCATTTGCATAAGTAGGTGTCTCATCAGTGTCATCTCATTGCATTCCATTAGGCATGCCATAACCCTAATGAAGGAGCTGGTGTCTTTATTCCCCTCTTGGCACTGTTGGATCAAGTTGTTTCAGTCAATAAACTCTTTTAAGGTTGCTTGTCTTGTCTTGAGGTCAAAAGTCCTAGGTCTAGGGTTTGGGTCCAATTTGTCTTTAAGGTCAGGTCTTTAAAAGTTAATAAATACCCAGCAGGCCAGAGGGATGACTCTCAAAGTGTTTCTTCAAAAGATTTCATCTTGTACTAATAATTTTCACCTTGGATTTAAAAACCCTATTTTTAAAGCCCAAGGTCATTTTCTCAAATTTTTGTAAAAATGGCAAAAATTTAAAATTCTTTGGAGGTCAGCATGCAGCCCTGGTCCCCTCCGCCAAGATTCCTCAGAAGCTGTCCCTGCAAATTTTTTCAAGAAAAACATCAATTCAACCAATTTCAGGACAAAAGGAAACCATAAAGTCAGCAGCATTCAAAGTTTGAAATAGTGTCATGATAAACATTAGAAAGAGGGTTTGAAATGAAATTAATTTAAAACAAGACTATAAAGCCCCTTTCTCCCTCCATTTAGTCTTCATTGTGCCTCAAAGCAATAGAGAGAATCGTTTTGAAGAAAATTTGGCCGAGTTTGTCTAGTCTGCCTGTGCACGACCCATTGAGACTGGCGCGCGACCCGTTGGGTGAGCGCGACCCATCAGTTTTCCCATTCCAGTTCAGAAATTACACAGGCGCGACCCGTTGAGGGCGTGCGACCCGTTGGGCAGTGTGCGCGACCTGTTGGGAATTCCTCTGCCAAATTTCGCCAGTGAGCTGCTAAATAACCCCAGATTGCTTCAAGGTTGCAGGTAGGCCTCTCATCATTAAAATACATTGTTTGCCAAAGCTTGAAAAGCATGAGAATGTATTTTAAAGTCATCATTTTGAAATAATGAATCCAATGCATATTTGCTCAAGAAGGTCAAAGTGTTGGTTGAGCTAGGGTTTGTCTTGTTGTTTTCAAGGTTATCCTTTTCACCCCCACTTTTTCCCTACATCCTATTTCCACTTCCCTCATCATTTTTACTCAATATCTCTACCAAAAATACCAAAAGCCCTAAAACCCTACCCCTATTCCTAAAAATCAAGAATCTAATCCTAAACCCTGCTTCTCATAAAAACTTTGCAAATGATAATTGTGTGATGGGATATATCATCATTCCTTCCCTTAAACTCGCTATTTCATATATTTTTCCGAATTTCCCTTAAAATTTTCCCTTCCCTAACATTTCCCTTGTGCTATTTGTCCCCTTGAAACAACATTTCAATAATTAAACAACAGATTTTTGAGCAGAAGCAGCAGTACATTCCAGCCTCTTTGCTCTCAAAACCATGTCAGAAACCGAGACCGAATATGAGCAAAGTGATGACCATGAGTCAACTCCGGAGGTTGAGGTACAAAGGAGGCCTCACAGGGGTGGTAAGAGTGGTCACCATAAGAGAGAGGAGCCCACCTCTTTGACCGATTTGCAGGCTTGTCCAATTGCAGTCACATGTTTCCGCTATCTGTCATGTTATGAATTTTGTGAGAGGATCTCCCAAATCCAGCATCACAGGGAATTGGCCCACTTGTTTGTTTTGCATTTGCATGATGGGCACGTGAACCTTGCAGGGGTAGATTTTACATTGACACCTGAGATGATTGCCCAAGCAACAGGGATACCTAATGCTGGAGAAGTGTGGAACAAGCGCAAACTGTTGGATAGATTTCAGTATGAGCCCTACATTAAACCTGCCTTTATGAGACACATGACTGGTGTAGTTCCTTTTAGATTTTTGAGGGATGAGTATGTTTCCTTGATGAGGCTTATCATGCGCTATTTCACCTGTGAGGGCAGATTTTCACGTGTGTATTCATACCATATTCGTTTGTTGATGCATTTCACACGGGTACGGATGATGAACATCCCTGTTTTCCTGTGCCAGAATATTGAGAGGATGGTGCCCTTGGTGCAGAGAAGGAGTCCAGCACAGCAGCACAGGAGCATCTATCATTATGGTTTGATCCAGCTTGTGGTCATACATTAGTTGGCTCAGCAGGGTATCCCATGGGAGGATTTTATCTCTCTGGATTTTTTCATAGCATCAGCATCATCACCCCCTGAGGTTGTTCATGAGGAGGGAGGGCCTTCACAGTAGCATGATATTCCTGAGACCAGACATGTCAGCTCTCCTCCATTGGTCACATATCAGAGAGGCCACAGGGCCTTATTTGCAGCAGCTAGGCGAGTATTTTCTCCACACCAGGTGGAAGGGTTCTCGCCTTCTTCATCAGCACCACGAGTGTTATCTCCACACCAGGTGGAAGGGGCCTCGTCTTCGACAACAGCACAGGTACCAGAGAGAGGCAAGCAGCCCAAGATTGATGAGGGGCCATCAGGTGTTCCAGGCATAGAGGTGGTTGATCTTGACATCATTTCTCCTAGCCTAGAGTCAAAGGAGATCATTCAGCACCTAAGAGCTGAAAATGATTCATTGCAGCAAATATTCGAAAGGGAAAATTGGACAATCACCTACTTAGAGCAGTACAACAAGCAACTTGAGGAGGAGCACACTCTTGATGAGTTGCGGAGGATCCATGAGGACCGCAACTTGGCTCGAAAGAGACCCGGTGACTTGGTACCTGTTGAGCGTGAGGCTATGCTTCTACAGGTCAATGCTCATTTGGAGAGGCTACTGGCCAAGGCCAATAAAGATAAGGACCTACTCCGGAACATGAAAAACCACTATTGGGTCCGAATGCATGTATGCAAGGCAAGAATGAAGGTGCTCCAAAGACGGCTGGCCAAGGCACAAAAACGAAGGAAAAGGTCTGATCCCATCCATATCTTGGTTGAGGCTTCCTTGAAGGAGCATGATGCTAAGTAACTCACTTCCAGCACAAAATTCTAAAAATTTTGAGCAGTTTTGGTCATTTGTAATTTTTTTAGCAAAAAACAGGTTTTCTCCACCAACGGGTCGCGCGCCGCGCGCGACCCTTTCATTGGGCAACTCCTTTTTGGGAAAACTCAACATTTTTGGATTTTTCATGCAAAGATACACTTGCTCAGCCATTTCCAAGAAATTTCACCAAGTTTTGGGCCTCCAGAAACTAAAAAAACAAGCAAAAAATGACTTTCTGCCACCTTTTTGACATACATGAAGCAGTCTTGGGAGATTGCAATTTTGGAGGGGCAAATGACAACCAAATTCAGAAATTCTACTTGGGTTGGAAAGAAGACATCTAGACCTTTCCAACAAGCCCACTTTTTCCTCATTTGGACACCCGGACGTACCTCGAAGTCAGCTCCAAAGTAGCGCGACCCGTTCAGAAAGAGGGCGCGACCCATTGGGCAGTTTTCACAGGAATTCATCTACAGCTCAGGAATTCACCCAGTTTTGACCAGTTTTGACTTGTGATGGGATTTTTCACCCTCTTTGATGTAATTTATGTATTTTCATGTTAACATGACACTTATTTACCTATTCTAGAAGATTCATTCATGAAATAGCAAACATTTAATGAATGAATTAGTTTCCTAGCTTATAGAGGCAAGTTGTTTTGACTGCCTAGAGTTTAGTGTTCAGTTTAGAATTGGTTGAAACAGCTCCTAAGATAGTGAGCTCGACCCCTAGAGGAAAGGAAAGATGTTAGATTGCCTATATTATGTACTTTCTTGGTCATTTTCATGGTTGGACTCTTGAGGGAGAAGCTACTATTGTATTACTCATTGTATCTCTGCGATTTTGGCAAAGGAAGAAACACCAGGGTTTTGCAGTCCTTTTTGGGATTCCCGTGGTTACATGTATTGATGGTGTGTTTCTCTTTGTACTTGTAAGTTTGTTATGTGATTCATCTTCTCACTTTTCCTTCTGCAAATTAGGAAAATGAAGTGTTAAAGTAGAATTCATGATTGCCATGCTCTGCTTTTAAGTTTGCTTAATATTTATGTTTTCATCTGTCTAAAGAGAACTCTTGAAGGTTTCTTGCTCTCTTTATCCCCTCACCGGTCATTCCTATCCATTCAATTAATTCAAAGGCATCAATACAGTCTCCTACCTTGCCCCAAAGAACCCCCTGCAAAAACTGTGTCCAATCCTCGCACCCAAAATTGCCTTTCCCCGATTTTCCACCAAAATCTTAAAACTTCCCAATTCAAACCTTTTATCAGTTTACTAGCCTAAAATCAGTGTTTCCTTATTGGTTATCTCGCCCTTTGAGGATCTTTATCGAGATAGACCGAAGAGAGCCCTCTCCTGCCCCGTAGGGCTAGCTACGAGGCTAAGTGGTTTGATGTTGCCTTGGAGTTTACCTTTTTCAGCCTGAGGTGAAATTTTCAAGCGCTAACATAGTCAATAAAAAGTTGGTTGTATCTAGAGATGTAATCTTTCTTGAATCATCCAAAACTGACAATGTTGTTGAGCGACAACTTGATTGCTTGGATAGATTCACAAATGCAAAATCATTTCAAGAATTTGATAATCGGATTCCACATCTTGAAGGGGGGATTCCGATTCTAGATCAACATGTGTAATCTTCTTCTGAAGAACTCTCTCCCCCGCATGAAACTCCAACAACGGATGATGCTTTAAGTGATGTGATTGATAGAATTGGGAGACTCAATCTTGATTCAGTCCTAACTCAATCAACGGAGCAGCCTGGACCACTTGAGAAAGGTCCCCCAAAGTGGTTGACAAAGACACTTGAAAGTGTTCATCCCGATGAGGTTGGAAAGACAGGAACTAAAAATTCAAACTGGCAAAATGGAGGTGATGTAGATGACTCCAATTCACCTATTGATATGGATGTTTCTTATGATTGTGAACTTTTCTATAGATTTTGAACTAACTTCCTTAAATCTGCTTCTCATGATGAATGGAAGGAAGCAATCAAAAAAGACTATGATGCCCTCATAAAGAATGGCACTTGGAAGCTGGTTGATCCTCCATTAGGAACCAAACCAATTGGCTGCAAGTGGGTCTACAAGAACAAGTATAAAGATGATGGCTCATTTGACAAGCACAAAGCCAAGCTTGTTGCAAAAGGTTTTACATAGAATGAAGGGATCAATTATGAGGATACTTTTGCCCCCACAACAAAATGGGCTACCATCCGGACACTCTTTGCCCTAGCAACTCAAAACGGTTGGAAAGTCCATCAAATGGATGTAAAAATTGCTTTCTTGAATGGAGATCTAAAAGAGAATGTTTTTATGTGCCAGCCTCAAGGATTTTCTATAAAAGGACATGAACATAAAGTATGCAAACTTGTGAAATACTTGTATGGCCTCAAACAAGCACCGTGAGCCTAGTATGAGAAACTAACAAAGCATCTTCTAAAACTCAATTTCAAACATTATGATCTTGATGATGCAACTTTATTTGTGAAGAAAGTTGGAAAAATAGTTGTGTATCTTGTGGTATATGTAGATGATCTTTTGATGATAGGGAACAATGAAAGCTACATTGCATCCATAAATAAGGAATTGGGGAAAAGTTTTGAAATGACTGATTTGGGCAATGTTTATTACTATCTTGGTATTGAAGTAACTCAACATCCGAAGTCCATATTTCTTTCTTAAAAGAAGTACATTGGAGATCTGTTGAACAGGTTTGGCATGACAGAATGAAATTACTACTCCAATGGAGAAAAACTTAAAGCTCACATCTATTGAAGGAAAATAATTTGAGGATGCAACAAAGTATTGACAGCTTGTAGGAAGTGTCAACTACCTAACTACTACCAGACCAAACATTTCGTTTGTTGTTGGAATCCTCTCCAGGTTTATGCAAAAGCCTTGTGAATGACATTGGTCTGCTATAAAAAGAGTTCTAAGGTACTTGAAGGGAACTCAAGACTTTGGAATCAAGTATACACAAGTGGACGACTTCAGTTTGATTCGATACTTTGATTCAGACTTCGATGGAGACAAAGAAACCGGGGTATCTACTTCAGGATATGCTATGAGTCTTGGATCAAGAGGTGTCTCCTGGAGATCAAGCAAAAAATTAGTTCCAACAGATTCCACAATAGAAGCAGAATACATGGCAGCAGCTGAGGCAACAAAAGAAATTGTGTGGCTCAGGAAAATTCTTGAAGATTTCTAGGTAAAACAAGTACAATCAACTCCACTCATGATTGACAATACCTCTGCAATAAAGTTGGCCAAGAACCCAAAGTTCCATGATCGAACGAAGCACATCAATACTAAATATCATCTGATTCGACATCATGTTAAGGCCAAAACAATCCATCTCCATCATTGTTCCACTAATGAACAAATTGCAGACATCTTCACCAAAGCGCTTGGAAGAGAAAAGCTTGAACAATTCAGAATGATGCTTGGAGTCACCAACGTCCCTTCAAATTAAGGGGGGGAATGTTGACACTTAATCATCAGGATTGGGTGAATAAATGTAATTGATGTAAATAAATAATAAGAAATATGAACAGTCATTGGGAGATGAAGTGAATAGTCTCCCCCTCATGTATATAATAAAGACCAACCTGAAGGAATAAGATATGAATTGATTTGGTGGAGCTACTGCCTGGCCTGACATTTTTTACTCCACCAATTCACCACCAAATTATACCCCACAACCTTCAATCTTCAGGGGCAATCTTCAAGGCAATCTTGGTACATTTATAAATCCCAAGGCTTCCCAACTGATCACATCGATATTCAGGCTAAGGTATCATAGTTTATAAGTTAAGTTAGCAGGAGGAAAATTTTGAACTCAAAGACATTGTTCTTCTCGTTCCCTTCTCGAGTAGCAGCTGTGAAGTACTTCTTAATTTTCATCCTACTGGTCATCATTCAGAACCTAGATATAGTAGCGGAAAAGCACTGGCAGACAACCAGGTCGGTAATTTATACTATGTTGGTGTTTACTGAGGTGTTCGAGTGTTTGATTATATTAACATAACTATACATACATTAGGTTGGAGGTGAGGCTATGTAATGTGACATGTCTTTAGGTGAGAACATTTTGAATAAACAAAATTATTAATTGACCAAAGTGATGTAAAAGAGAAGAATCCAGTTTTAGATGTCCGTCTGCAAATTAATTACTTACTTCTTAACTAATGAAATATATGTTGTGGAAGAGAAGTTTCGAGTTTCAATATAGATTTGAAAATTGATAATCCACTTCTTGCTGATACAGATGATGGAGATGAATCGCATGACTTCAACATTTCCAAAGAAACTGCGGATGAAGAGAATATTGTAGATTCCATTGTAGGTATGCAAAATGGCCATGTGCTAGTAAAGTATTAAACTAATGAGAATTGGTTAGTTTTCAAAATAACAAGTTTCTTTTTAAAGATGAACCAGAAAATAATGAAGAATGTGAGTGTAATTTATTTTACTTCTCAAATCTCATAAGGATGAATCAATGGATTTGAGCGGCAACCAAGAATTTGAATGAACATGATTGTTAATGCAGGTAATTGGAATGAGGGTGATCGATCTAAACTTCTCTGTGAGAAACAAGCTCTGGAAATTTTACCACAATAGGCATCATCTAGTGAAGTTCGAGATGGTGAAGAATGCACCATACAGTACATTTTAGCTACTTCTGTTCAGGAAAATCCCATCTCACTTGTTAATAATGAAACTCACCAGTATGGGTTTAAGAATTCAGAAGAAATTGAAAGATATCAAGATCATGTAGTTGAAAAAGAAGAGAAAACTGAACAGGTTTACAAAAGTGAAACTCACGATGATGAAGAACGAAAATCACATAAGAATTATAACAGTAGCCAAAATGATGGTTGTCCCATGTTGTCTGATGCAGTTTCTTTGAAATTTGGAGATCATCAACTAATTCATTCATCATATGATGAACCTCAAGAAGCTTATGAGAATATTAGTTTCAGATGTTGGCCTGCAACCTCATAACTTAGCTATTGAGGATGAAGTTCATGAAGACAAATTTCATTATTCAGAGTCCAGACAATGACAAACAATTTTATGGCCTTGATGAATTGTATGGTTCAAAAGTGGACTGTATCTGTAGTATGTATGAGCCAATGCCTAGTGTTTCCCAGCATGAAAGTGAGTCATCTCATTACAAGGTTGATGGAATTCATGTCTACACACAAATAGAGAACGATACTTCAAAGTAGAAATTAAGTTGTCCATGTAATTATAAAGAAACAAAACCAGACATGGCTCAGGAGATTGTTGATTCTTCAAACAATTTTGAAGCCAGTATTGATGTGTTCACTAGTTCGGGTATGCCTTGACTTTGTTCTAGTTCCCCTAGTATTAATATTAATGATGTGTTCCCTTTCCTATAATGATTTCAATACTCCATTAAAAAAGCCCAACCTTACCGACAGTAATGATGTGTTCCTTGTTCAAGTATGGATGAATCTATTCTTGAAAAAGTAGTCATGGTTGAGGAGACTGTTCAAAATAAAATCAATTCTTAAGACAATACGAATTTGTTCCCTTGTTCAGGTATCATTCTTCAAGAAAAAATATGGGTTTCCTCTGTATTTAGAGTAATGATGTGTTTTCTCCACATTTATAAGTGTTTTTACTCCATGAAACACAACCTAGCCACTAATGATCTACTGCAATAATTTTAGAACAAATTAAACGAGCCAAGATTCTAGATAATAATAATATGTTCCCTTATTCAGGTATAATTTATTATATTCTTGAAACAAAAGAAAACATTTCAATCAATTTTGTAGACTACAATAATGTGTTCCCTCATCAAGGTATGTATGATTTTGTTCCAAATAAAAGATGGATTGTCTCAGTAATGATAGTACTAATGTGTTGTTCCCTCTGATGTAATGACTCTGGTACTCTTTTAAACAAGCCCAAACTTATGGACACTAATGACATGTTTCTTTGTTAAGGAATGGATGATTCTATACTAGACAAACTCATAGAGAGTCTTACAAAAGAGGCTTATAAGCAGGAAATTCCCCAGTTAAATACTTCGTTGAAGACCCCTGTGGTTACTGATGGATATAATATATCTCCTTGTTTAGTCACTTTGTTCAAAATGGAATATAGTACTACATCCAGAAAGCTAGAGCTTGGACACTGTGACGTGGAGGAGAAGATTCCAGTTTCAAATGTAGATTTGAAAAATAGTCCACTGCTAGGAGACATAGATAATGAAGATGAATCACATGATTTGGAAATTGCTGAAGAAACTGTCGATGAAGAGTAGATTGCAGATTCAGTTGGAGGTAAGAAAAAAGGTAATTTGTTAGTAGAGGATCAAGTTCTAGAAGGTCTAGTGCAGTAGACTTCAAATAGTGAAGCTCAAGCCGATGAAGAATGCAGTAAAGAGTATCTTCAGGAAAATCCCATATCACTTGTTAATGATGAAGGTTTAGAGGATGAATTGAATGATTCAAAAACCACTGAAGGGTATCAGGTCTTTGTAGTTGAAATGAAGAGAAAATTGAATAGTTTTCCAAGAGTGAAACTCAGAATTCTCAAGAAACTGTATCTCCTAAGAACTACAATGAGGAATCTCGAGAGACTATGAAGGATGAAGCTCATGAAATCAAGTCTTATTTTTCAAAAAAAAGCAAAGTGTGTTTTGGACTTGATGAGTTCAATGGTCCTCAAAAGGAGGAAGATGACAACCAACAGATTTATGAGAATGAAGCTTATGAAGGTGAACCAATGGATTGTGGAAACACTCCAGAATTAAAAAATAAGCTTCAATTTGATGCAGACAATTTGAATGGTGCTCACCAATTTGAACTCCTACCAAAAGCTTTGTCTCTAGAAAATCTGTCACAGCTGGCATCATATAGTGAAGGTCAAGAGCCTAGGGAATGCAGTGAAGAGGAGCTTTTAGTTCTAAATGATGTTCAGAAAAGTCACATCTCACTAGTTAATGGTGAAGCTTAAGAAGATAAATTGAGTGATCCCAAAACTAGAGAAGGATTTCATGTCTCTATATATCAAAGAGAGGAGCATTATGAACTTGCTTCAACCACTGAAACTCAGGATGTTGAAGAAACCATCTTTCACAAGCAAAATGATGGCTCTCCTGATGCAATTTGGATGAAAGTGAAAAATCCTGAATAGGTAGATATGTCCAATGAACTTCAAGTAACATATGAGAACATTCAAGCTTCAGAGGATGAAGTGCATCAAGGCAACTTTTCAGACAATGGAAATGGGTTTTATAACTTCAATGAGTTGTATGGTTCACCTCAAAAGGGGGAAGATTCAGTTGAGTAGATCACCAAGAATGTTCACATTCCCTTAACAAATGGTGATCAAGTGGAACATGGATCTTACAATGTAGCTATGGAAAAAAATGAAGTTAAAGATGAAGCATATAAGGAAAGCATTAGTATTGTTGATGGCATAACTGATGCAAGTTAAATTAAAGAAAAATTGTTTGATATGGACAACCATGGAAAACATGAGGGATTCATTGCCCTTAACAAAATTGAGGGAAAAGAGGATGACCGGGAAGAAAAATCTATACAGAACGAAGCTGAAGAGACACAAGAATTCAAAGTTGGACAAAATATAAAACTTGTTAAAGTAGACACAGTGGCCAGCAACCAGGAACCTTCTAACATAGATACTCCATTGAAAATGCCTATTCTTACAAAAGGCCTTGATATATCTCCTTGCTTGAATTCTTTGTTTGGATTGGACATTAGTGATCCATTAGATAAGCCCAAGATTATGGAAAGTAATGATGCATTATTTTGTTCAGGTACAGCTGATTCTATTCCAGAAAATATCTCAGAGATTGCTACAGAAGCTGCATGCAAGTAGGAACTTTACCAATTGGATAATCCTTTGAAGACCCCTGAGGTTACAGATGGATATAATATAGTTGTGGAAAATAATGAAGTTGAATATGGAGCATGCCAGGAAAGCATTTTTATTGTTGATGGCATAACTGATGCAAGTCCAATTAGAGAACAATTGCTTGACATGGACAACAACGAAAAACATGAGTGATTCATTGACCCTGCCAAAATTGAGGGAAACAATGGCTAGGAAGATGGAGAGACCCAAAATTTCAAAGTTGGAGAAAATATATAGATTGTGGTGAGCAAGCAGGAACCTTCCCAATTGGATACTCCATTGAGGATCCCTGAGGTTACGGAGGGATATAATATATCTCCTTGTTTAAGCACCTAATTTGGCCTGGACTCCAGTATTCCATCCAAAATTTTAGGAACTTGGAAAAAGTTACAATATATCCCCTTGTTTAGGTATGAATGAATCTCTTCTGGAAGACAAGGATGTGTGCAATCAGTGACTTTCCTTAGATAAGCCATTGAAGAGGCTTGAACATGCTGAGGGACCGGAATATCATACCCTAGTGAAAAATCTTGAGCTTATAGAAAATTATGTGACATCAAAGACTGAATATTTGTCACTACATGTCCCACGTAGAGACCATGTGTCTATCAAGGAGAAGGATGCTACGATTTTGGATGGGATATAGCATTCTGAAAGTATTCTCCTCACATAAAATCCTGTAGAATCTAGAGAAGTAGCTAAGGGTTCTACTATTTTGGATGATATGAATGTTCCTAGTAAAGGGGATTCAAAAATCACCAAACTTATAGGCAGAATACTGAATTTGAGCAATAGATTACAAAATTTGCAATTGGAATTACAAGGACAAATGCCAAAGTCATTCCATGCTACGCCTTCCAAAAGGCTGATGAATTCAAAACGTAATGGAAGCACAGAGAAAACCAGAGATACCATTTCAATTTACAGGCCAAGGAAATCTATAGGAAGTGATGAGGCTATGCACAATTCATTGAAGGAGAGTAGTGTTGAGCTAGTGGGACAACTTAGTTTATGGAAGGTACAAAATCTACACAAAGAAAATGAAATAGCAACAAAGGATTTTGAAAAGGTAAGCTAAATTATGTATGAACTTCATATTTTTCCATCTTCTTTATCAGATTGATCTTAAGGAACATAGTACACAGTTGGTGCACTGTATGTATGACATTTTTTCATTTTTTCTTTTCAAGAGATAAGTAAACAATTTGTTTCATAAAATTTTTCATCACCTGCACTGGAACAGAGGATGGAATCCTTGGACACACCACTAAAGATGCTTGGACATACTGAGAGCCATGATATATCTCATTTCTTGTACACATTATTTGGACAAAAATGTAGTACTCCATTGACAAATTTTGAGCTTACAGAAGATAATGACAAGGTTGTTACTGACACACCATTTGAAAATTTTCTGTAGCCAACATTAGTGACTAAATCAGGGGGAGTTTACAATTTTGGCAATGAATTTCCATCGTTATTTTATGTATCCCATGAAAAGAGACCTAGTTTCCAACACCACAAGAAAGCCGATGGTATGAATGCATTGGTATATTCCTAGCTATGTACACATCTATCTTTTTCTATTGATTTCCTCATATGAAATTCATTAATTATTATGCTGACGCTGATGATTGTTATCCATTGCTCCACTTAGGTCCGAGTGTCTGCTGTCCTCAAAAATGGCCTCTTTTGGGTTGAACCTTGATTGTGATAATTATATAAACAACAACAAATCTATTCATGAGGCAATATGTTTTTTAATGGATCCATTTCTTAGGAAGAAAACTTGCTATGTACATTTTTCTTAGAGATCAACATGATCGATATGCTAATCATAACACTATGTTCTTTGATGTAAGCATTGATCAACACCCAAAATGTTTTCTTATATTCAATTATGAAATTTTCATATAATTTCAGCCTGTCATATTAATTATGAAATCTTTGCAGATCACCTTGAGAGGTTTTGATGGTATCCAAGGGCCTATTTATGTGGGTACAGGGTGTTGTTTTAATAGACAAGCACTCTATGGTTATGATCTTGTTCTCACTGAGAAGGATCTTGAAACAACATGTTTTCTGAGATGTTGCTGGGGATCTAGAAAGAAGAACAAAAAATCAAACAAAAGGTATGATGACAATAAGAAGAGAACCAAGTGAACTGAATCTACTATACCCATCTTTAGTTTGGAAGACATAGAAGAGGGTGTTGAAGGTGAGTCCATGTCCAAACTAGTGATTTGTATTTTTTGACAACTCATTTACCCTTAAACATTGTTCGCCCTCACCCTTCTATGAAATTGTGTATTGCAGGATTTGATGATGAGAAATCATTTCTCATGTCCCAAAGGAGCTTATAGAAAATATTTGGTCAATCACTAGTGTTTATTCAATCTACCCTCATGGAAAATGGTGGTCTTCCACAATTTGCGAATCTTGCTTCTTTATTGAAAGAAGCCATCCATGTTATCAACTGTGGATATGAAGACAAAGTCAGAATGGGGAAAAGAGGTATGAGTAGAGGTGGATATGCATCTATTTGATGATGCTGTGGATTTTTTTTAGTTCATTGAATTAGTTTTTTCTATAGTGAAGTTGTATAAAAAAAATTCCTAAATGTGCATAAATTCTCTTCAGAATAAGGCAACATTTTGTTTAGGAAACCAAGCACCAGGCAACTGTTCTTGAAGCAAAGATCTAATATGAGTGGGTTCACATATTTTGTGCAAATTGGGTGGATTTATGGTTCTATCACAGAAGATATTTTGACTGGGTTTAAATTGCATGCTCGACACTGGATTTCAATATACTACATGCCTGAGTGACCTACATGAAAGGGATCTGCACCAATCAATCTTTCAGATCATTTGAATCAAGTGCTCCAATGGGCCCTTGGTTCTTTTGAAATTTTACTGAGCGGGCATTACCCAATTTGATATGGCTACACCAATTGCAGAGGCTGACATACATCAATACCATAGTTTATCCTCTTTCATCCCTCCCACTAGTTGCATATTGTACCTTGCCAGCTATTTGTCTTCTTACATGGAAGTTTTTCATTCCTGAGGTGAGATTGTCAACCCTTACTAACCTTAATCTTGTCAAGCTTTACTCAACTCTAATGCAACCTGCCTTTTATATTTTTTTTGAATTTTTTTCTCATACAATGCTTCACATTTTTCCCCTGATTTTTATATTTAATTTGATCTGCAGATTAGAAACTTTGCAAGTGTGTTCTTCATATTATATTTTATTTCCATTTTTACAACTGCTATTCTAGAGCTATGTTGGAGTACAGTTGGAATCAATGAATGGTGGAGGAATGAGAAATTTTGGGTTATTGGAGGTGTATGAGCACATATGTTTGCCATCTTTCAAGGGTTACTGAAAGTTCTAGTGGGGATTGACATAAACTTTATTGTCACATCAAAGTCTTCAGATGAAGATGGTGAATTTGCTGAGATTTATGTTTTTAAGTGGACCAGTCTTCTCATCCATCCAACTACTTTTCTTGTGGTAAATCTTGTTGGTGTAGTAGCAGGTGTTTCCCAAGCTATTAATAGTGGTTATCAATCTTGGGGTCCATTGTTTGGAAAACTGTTTTTCTCTCTATGGGTGATTGTTCATCTTTATCCATTCCTCAAGGGATTAATGGGTTGCCAGAACCGGACACTAACAATACTTATTGTTTGGTAAATTCTTCTTGCATCCATATTCTCCCTGCTTTGGGTGAGGATAGATCCTTTCACAACAAACACAAGAACATCATCAAACACACAACAATGTGGTGTAAATTGCTAAAACCACTATTAGTGTTCGTTAGCAGCAAATAAGGAGGAACTAAAAACACATCCGAGGGCCAAGAATATCTCAAATTCATTTGTATCATCTATAGATAATAATATTCGATAGGGAGAGGCTTTAAGCATATTGCTTTCTAGCTAGTTCCAGCATAGGGACTAAACCTTGTACTTTGTCTTTGATTGATAGCTAAGATTGTATGGTGTAGTTGGTTCTCTATTTCAACTAAGATAGTTGAGGTTTACTTGAAGTGATGCCTGTCCCAGAACTAATCTGATGCCAAAGAATAGTGGGCAATGGATTATATGGTTTGATATTGAAGAATGTATTTTACAAAATATTTATTCATTTTTAAGTGACATTCTTGTCATGGACAAAATTATGGCATGTCTTAATTGAATATCATATTTTTTTAAATGTGAAGTGGTCAATATCAAATAATTGTGTCATGTAGGAGCAATGGCAGTTATTAAGATTTGAGGCATACACAAGTGCCTATGGAAATGGTAAATGTATGTTGTTTGTTCATTTCATAAAATGCAATTATAAGTTCCCAGGAAAATAGTAAATATGCGTTGTTTGTTTGTTTCATAAATTAATAACTATGTGAACAGAAATCATTGACCCTATCTTTGATGACTCCATTGCATCCAAAATGTTAGTTCTATAGTTCTTTAAATAAGATGCGTGTTTTGACCTAACCCTGAATCATCTAAATTTGAGATTTTTTTTAGAAGTCTTTGTTCTAGGTTTCTATTTAAATTTCAGTGAATGGTAGTTTTAACTCTGTTAAACTTTTTTATCAGAGAACTTGCTTAGCACACGATTCTTCATCTTGCTTTTCATACATTTAGTTGTCCTATAATATTTCTCTGATTGTATAAAGAGAACATTACTGCTAGATGCCCAAGCTCTTCTTCTCAGACAATGTTGCGGGCTAAAGAGACAATGTTCTGGCCCCTTGTTTCAAAAGTTTCATTGGAAAGGCATTTTGATTGTTACCAGGTGTCATCTATCTCACCAAGAGAAGAATTTGTTTTGTGCGATATTTCTAGATTTCTAGAATCTACTCGATCAAACATGATTTGTGTTTACAATTGCTACTGGGTAATCTAGCGATTCCTTCCTCTATTTTTTTAATCTCTCTATTTACTGCAGCATTGTTACATTGGATTATAGTGGGTATCTTAAAATTTTCATGTCAACATTATATTACAGGTAGCAGTTCACCAATATTAGTATGGTATTTTAAGGAATTCTTTTGGAGGATGGTATTGTCAGCCATGTGAAGCTTTAAACTGGAAATACCAACTCCAAGGCATGAGGCGTCCAAATGTAGCTATTCATGGTATGCCTGGTTTTGGTATGAATTGTGCTCTATGTGGTGGTTTGAGTGGTGGTTTTAAGAGGAATACTGATGGCCAGTGGGTTCATGTATTTTGCACCGAGGTAAAAATCTCTAATTGAATGGTGTTCACTTCAGAAGAATACATGAAGTTAATTATGCAAAATTGTATTGTTGATTTTAGCTTGTGTGTTAATGATTTGGTGAGGAGCAATATATTTTATCCCTTATGGTATCTTCATTTCTTTTGTGAACGTGTAGTGGCTGTTGGAGAATACATTCATGAGGGGTCAAATGAAGCTTGTTAAAGGGATGGTATGTAATTGAGATGCTGCTTCACTACCAGTAATACATATAAGTTTGAGCATGCTGAACTATTTTGTTTTACTTGTTTTGTGCATGATTGTTGCATCTGGATTCTATCTAGTGAGATGTTGTTAGAGACCTCTATTAGCATCCCCAAAGCCCAACCTGTCTTTCTAAGAAGACACAGGTAATGTCAACTTGTATCTGGTTGGTAGTGCCAACCTTGGTGTTGGCAAGCTCTATTGTGATCTAATTTCCTTCCCCACTATTCTCTTTTATTTGGAGTACCTTGTTACCTGGAGATGGAGGACACAATTACCATTATAGAATATAGTTTTTTCTAAATTTTGTTTCTTTGCTTCTCTTTGTCAAACACAAAAGAAAAGAGCAACAAGATTTGTTGTATCTAGATACAGTCTTAGGAAGGTATTTAGATTTTGCAAGATTGGATACTTGCTTGAAGAAAGATCACAAAATGGTCCTAGATGTTGATGGAATGCAGGGAATGGATTGACTATTAGGTCAAGCCCTTCACACCCTTATAAGATCACTGGGCTAGTTCAAGAATTTTTCCACCAAAAAGAGCTCCTAAAAGCTGGCCACTTTTACTATGTACAAAACATGCATTGATATATAGACCATTTTAGTTGCTAGAATGAGTGATGAACGCAAGTTTAAAGGTAACTTTCAATCTCCACCTCATTATTTGAATTTTAGATATTCTTTGGAGAAAATATTGATGTATTATTACCTCTAATAAAGGTGTTGGAGAATTGACATTTAGCGTCAGAAACATCACTTGTAAAATATTTTCATTATTTCCCTTACGTAAGTTATCCATATGATATCAAATTTCAGGATATGTATTGTAATATACCCAAATTTCCACTTTGCAGATTGCTCAAATTTAACACATTCGTTGATTCAACAGTTTATGGAAGGTACTAATTTTTACTGGGACATTTTTGTAAAAGAAGCAAGAGTAGTTGTTAGAAAGGAAAAATCAAGGTTTCGTTTTGGCCAAGATGAATCCCCTACTTGGCTGAATCATTCCCCAACTTGGCTGAATCATAAATGAAAGCTTATAAATCTTAGGGAGACTATTTCTTATTTGGGCAGGTCCTTCAGTAAATAGTGTTTTAGTTGTAGTTTTTCAGCATTTGGTTGTTGGAGATGGATAATAGCCAAGTTTTAAAAAAGAAAAGTTCAAGCTTGGAGTAATATTGACCTACTGCCTTCCAAGAAGATTGCAATTGTTGATAAATTTCTAGTTGCAGGTCACAGTGGCTTCTGTGTCTTTTTCTTTTTTTTCTTTTCAAGTAGCCTATAAAATGCTGGAATAAGTACTCCAAAACTTTTGTTGGGCAAGAAAGGTGGGGTAAAATGGATTGATATGGTGTCTTTGAATTTTATGTAATTTCACTTTCCATATATTTCACTTGCTTGTTGGCTTCCACATTTCCACTTCTATCGGCGTTCCTTTGCACCTCTCGGTGCAATTGCTAGTTTTAAAATCAATGCCTATATATGCAATTTCACATTCCCACTTTTATCAGCATTCCTTTGCACTTCTTGGTGCAACTGCTAGTTTTAAAATCAATGCCTATATATGCAATTTCAAGGACTACCATAATTCTTTAAAGGGTTCTATCTCAATGGTAGAGCACCTGCTTTATAAGCAGGATGTTGGTGGTTCGATTCCACTGTGTCCTAATATGAATTAATCAATGATATTGTAGTTTATTTTTAATTAAATACTTTTAATATTGGTTCATTTCAATGGTGAGATATTTTTCTAGATTCATTATTTTATATTGTCTCTAAAGAGACAAAAGTGATCATGTATTATCTTTGAATGTAATTTTTTATTGTCTCTTGAGGGAAAATAGTTAAGATCAAAAGCATTGTCTTTTTAAAGACAATATGTCTTTAATTCTAACTATTGTCTCTAGAGAGATAAAAATCAAATTGCCTTTGGAGAGACCAAAATGAAATTGTCTCTAGAGAGACAAAAATTCTTATGTTATATATTCTCTTTATAGAGACAATATTTTAAGACAATTTAATTTGAGACACCCGCTTAAAGACAATATTTAAGACAATAGACAAGTTTTCTTTTGTCTCAAGTTAAGACAATTTACCCAAATATTGTCTTAACTATAACAACTATCAATGACAAGGCAAGAACAATAATTTCCACATGAACTTCCTTTGCACACTGTGTTGAAAGTATGGTCACTATACTCACTGTTACCCATAAGCTACATATTTTAAATGATTGAAGGAATCAATGTCCAGCCAAAGCCCCCTTCCCCCTCCGCCCCCACCACCACCCACACCTCAAGGCATGTAATCTCCCTAGTATAATTTCCCTCAAGCACCACAACCTTCCTTTTTTCACAACCATTTTTCATAACAAGGAGTTCTAGTTACGCAGATAGTAGGAAATTGGACCATAAAACCAATCTTTCAATTAGTTCCCACTACTAGGTCAAACTCAATGAGAAACTGGAACATGTTTATCAGCCCAACATATATTCGTCTACAAACATGTAATCACCAATACAATATTCCTCTTAACTTCTCTTTGACCACTTTGGATACCATCCACATGTTGGCTAGCATGCTTTTGATGATCTCGTGTTGTACTAGTGATCCTACTCCCAAAATACCAAAGGAAGCTCTATGACACACTATTATTGGTAGCAAAGGGATGATCCAAAAAAATAGAGTTGACAACTCCACTAGGGAGACAACTTTCAAAATTTTAGATCTTTGGTGTGTTTGTTTAACTCTTTAGTTTTTTGATTATATATATATATGGAGCCCCAAGGATTATATCAATTGGTCAAATTCTTGTCATTAAAGCATCTTGCTAATGGGAGGTCATGGGATGAATTCCCCCTTATGCTATTGGGGTTAGGATCAGCTCATGAGTCAACCAGATGTAATACCCTCGGATGTATCTGCCCAAAGTTTCAGTGGATGTAAGCGACCACCAATCTCCAATACATGGTAAACCCCACATACACATAAACATATATCAAAATTTCATACATACTTACTTTTAAAGAAAGTGAAATTGTATTGCTATAAATTAAAACTCATACTATGATCTATAAATCCTAAATGCAAAAATAATCTCCTTTTCTTATATTTTTTTCATATTTGTTTAAAAAAAAAAATCAATAAAACACATCATATTTAAAAAGTCAATTTCTTTCATATCTAATTTAATGAGAAAAACCCAATTAATTACCAAATATAGTTTAAAAATATATATAATTTGATTAATATCTTTTAATTAATTTTAATGGAATCAAACGTAAAAAATAAAATAAAAATAATTTTAAAAATATAAAATTTAATTAATTTTAATTTATGTGAAAGTGTACTCCAAAAATTTTATTGGGCAAGCAAGGTGGTGTAAAATGGATTGATATGGTTCCTTTGAATTTTATGTAATTTCATTTTCCATATATTTCACTTGCTTGTTGACTTCCACATTTCCACTTCTATCAGCATTCGTTTGCACCTCTCGGTGCAATTGCTAGTTTTAAAATCAATTCCTATATATACAATTTCACATTCCCACTTTTATCAACGTTCCTTTGCACAGCTTGGTGCAATTGCTAGTTTTAAAATCAATGCCTATATATGCATTTTCAAGGACTACCATAATTCTCACATAATTCTTTAAAGGGTTCTAGCTCAATGGTAGAGCACCTGCCTTATAAACAGGACGTTGGTGGTTCGATTCCACTATGTCCTAATATGAATTAATTAGTGATATTGTAGTTTATTTTTAATTAAATACTTTTAATATTGGTTTATTTCAATGGTGAGATATTTTTCTAGATTCATTATTTTATATTGTCTTTAAATAGACGAAAGTGATCATGTATTATCTTTGAATGTTATTTTTTATTGTCTCTTGAGGGACAATAGTTAAGATCAAAAGCATTGTCTTTTTAAAGACAATATGACTTTAATTCTAACTATTGTCTCTAGAGAGATAAAAGTGAAATTGCCTTTGGAGAGACAAAAATGAAATTGTCTCTAGAGAGACAAAAATTCTTATGTTATATATTCTCTTTATAGAGACAATATTTTAAGACAATTAATTTGAGACACCCACTTAAAGACAATATTTAAGACAATAGACAAGTTTTCTTTTGTCTCAAGTTAAGATAATTTACCCAAATATTGTCTTAACTATAACAACTATCAATGACAAGGCAAGAACGATAATTTTCACATGAACTTCCTTTGCAAACTTTGTTAAAAGTATGGTCACTATACTCATTGTTACCCATAAGCTGCATATTTTAAATGATTGAAGGAATCAATGTCCAGCCAAAGCCCCCTTCCCCCCCGGCCCCTACCACCACCCACCCCTCAAGGCATGTAATCTCCCTAGTATAATTTCCCTCAACCACCACAACCTTCCTTTTTGCACAACCATTTTTCATAACAAGGAGTTGTAGTTACGTACATAGTAGGAAATTGGAGCATAAAACCAATCTTTCAATTAGTTCCCACTACTAGGTTAAACTCAATGAGAAACTAGAACATGTTTATCACCTTAACATATATTCATCTACAAACATGTAAGCACCGATACAATATTCCTCTTAACTTCTCTTTGACCACATTGGATACCATCCAATTGTTGGCTAGCATGCTTTTGATGATCTTGTGTTGTACTAGTGATCCTA
Organism: Pinus tabuliformis; assembly: GCA_031772625.1. Taxonomy (NCBI): domain Eukaryota; kingdom Viridiplantae; phylum Streptophyta; class Pinopsida; order Pinales; family Pinaceae; genus Pinus; species Pinus tabuliformis. The sequence goes on from CM062804.1 coordinate 1,189,257,433, forward strand.
CTCTCAAAATACCAAAGGAAGCTCTATGACACACTATTATTGGTAACAAAGGGATGATCCAAGAAAATAGAAATGACAACTCCACTAGGGAGAAAATTTTCAAAATTTTATCTCTTTGGTGTGTTTGTTTAACTCTTTAGTTTTCTGATTATATATATATGGAGCCCCAAGGATTATATCAATTGGTCAAATTCTTGTCATTAAAGCATCTTGCTAATGGGAGGTCATGGGATGAATTCCCCCTTATGCTATTGGGGTTAGGATCAGCTCATGAGTCAACCAGATGTAATACCCTCGGATGTATCTGCCCAAAGTTTCAGTGGATGTAAGCGACCACCAATCTCCAATACATGGTAAACCCCACATACACATAAACATATATCAAAATTTCATACATACTTACTTTTAAAGAAAGTGAAATTGTATTGCCATAAATTAAAAATCATACTATGAACTATAAATCCTAAATGCAAGAATAATCTCCTTTTCTTATATTTTTTTCATATTTGTTTAAAAAAAAAAATCAATAAAACACATCATATTTAAAAAGTCAATTTCTTTCATATCTAATTTAATGAGAAAAACCCAATTAATTACCAAATATAGTTTAAAAATATATATAATTTGATTAATATCTTTTAATTAATTTTAATGGAATCAAACGTAAAAAATAAAATAAAAATAATTTAAAAAATATAAAATTTAATTAATTTTAATTTATGTGAAAGTGTAAACCATGTTTTTTTTTTCAATTAATTTATAATAAAAAAAGTGGATCTTTTCTGCACAAAATATCAGCATTATCGAATTGAGAATGAATATGGAAATAAACCCCCCACCATCACCACCCCACGAGTGGCAATACCTTTTTATTGATTGAGTCTTACTTCCGTCAATTCCTCCACGCTCACGGGGGCGATTTTCACATTGAATCCAGCATTTATCTCATCTCGGTCGCTTTTCTTACTATCTATGCGATCATTCTTTTTATTTCCCTTGTGCCCGGAATTTGTTTTTTCCTCTGTGCCCGGAATTTGTTTTTAAATTGTCACGTCGGTTTCCCGCTTAAGAAATCATATATATTTCCTCTAAGGGTTTTCCAATCTGTTCATTCGGAGCTCAAAGAAATTGATTTTGTTGTTACAGGCTTGCCCGCATACAGAACACGAATCTGAATTTGCCGCAGCTAGAAGCTTCTGTTTTTCATTTTGCAGAGGCTCCACAATCAGGAGTTTCCATGGAAAAAAACGAAGAAATTGCACATTCGCGTTGGAAGCCCACTAGAAGACAGAAAGAGATTTTGAAACAGTTGTTCAGAGGGGGTGACCATAACCCTACTCGCGCTCGCATAAATGAAATTACAGAGTCACTCAAAGTTCACGGCAACGTAGAAGCAAAGAATGTGTTCTACTGGTTTCAGAATTCTCACTCGCGCAACAAGAGGAAACAACAAAGAAAATTGGCGCGTGACGCAACAAGAGGAAACAACAAAGAAAATGAAATTAGCGGGAGCTCTCGGACTCCAATCTGCTCTTCCCCATCCAGAGGTAGACTCTAATTTATTTTGCTTGGATTTTGAATATTCTTAGTAGTTTCATAATATTGATTTCTTATTTTGTACCTTTGTCTATGTTCAACTTCTGGTGTCATTTTGGAACCCTCACTAGGTTTTGCACCGTTTTCGTTACAGATACTTCTGGTGTCATTTTGGAACCCTCACTAGGTTTTGAACCGTTTTCGTTACGGGTAAGATAAATTTCATTTCCAGTTTATTTCATCATCTCTATTCATAATATCACATCACAAACTAAAATTATGATTTAATTAGTGGTAGTATTTAAGGGTTATTGTTTTTGTTGATTTCAAATTTTGGGAAAATTGACTTCTTCGGTGATAATTGGATTGCTGGATGTTTGCGGAATCTACAATCAACCTAAGTTAAACAATCTAGAAGACATTGTTGAGGCATCTTATTGACCAAGTGGACAAATTTATTTAGAATATTAGAGTGTTTTTCTTTTAAATAAATTATTTCACGCATCTTATTGACCAAGTGGACAAATTTATTTAGAATATTAGAGTGTTTTTCTTTTAAATAAATTATTTCACATAAATATCATGGTTCAATATTATGGATTCTCATAGATCTGTATAGAGACTTTCTACCTTTAAACAGATTATGTGTCAAATTACCTAAACTATCGAAACAACTCGTGTGACTGCAAATAAATTTATTTTGATTATTTGATTAGTTACAATATACCTATATACCTTTGTTAACCTGGAATTAAAAAAAAAACATTTGTAAACTGCATTTACAAGATCCATTGCTCAGATGGATTTTGTCTTTCCTGCTGTTAAATTGTTTTTTGTGGAGAACTTTATATATTAAATGTTTATAAATTTGAACTTACGATTATGGACTTTCAAAATCACCAAAAATCTGCGTCGACAACAAAGACCATATTGTAAACCATATTGTCAAGTGATTGGTTAATCAAACAAATTTGCATTTCAGAATAATGGTGGTCTCAACCAGCAGGAGCAACAAAAAAAGGCGACGCAAGATTACTCCTTCGATCAAATAAATATTGCAGGAAGATCCAAGGGCCCACTCTGGCCCTCCCTGAACAATGGTAACTATATTTTATTTTGCACTGCCCTTGAATTCTCCTCTACGTACGTTTCCATCTTGGTTTCTTATTTGTCATTTTGTTTACGTTGTAACTTCGTCTATGTGCAGCGTCTAACATGATGTGGGAACCTGCAATTGGCATGGCCACTTTTCCGCTACAGGTAAGGAGAATTCAGTTGTCAAAGCATTATAATTTGAGTAATGTTGGGTTCTTCACATATGAATGTTGTGTATTTATCATTATTTTATTTTTATTTCATTTATATAAATAACATAACAAGATAATCTTATTTCATTAAGTTTACGTTTTTCTTAGCCATTCAATACATATAAACGTATTTTTATGAACTTCAACGATGGAGTATCAAATGTATTGTAGAGTTTCTGATGTATTGTTCGCTTTCTAATTTACGTTGTATGTTACATTATGATCAGAGACACACAAATTCACCAGTGCCAGCCTTCCCCAAAGAGATGGAGACCGCACGGCCAAATAATTTGCCACTGAAACAACGAAATGAAACTGTACGTGAAACCATTTGTGGGATCACTCTCAGCGACATCCGGAATAAAGTAGATCAAACGGATAGATGGCTGCGTCCTTCTAAAGAGTGCGCACTTTGTCCTTATACAGAGTGCAGACTTTGCGCTGATGGATGTATATGTAATATTCTGATAGCTTCCAAGGCTGAAGAACGTGAAAACAAGGACGAATTGTTAGAGTTGTTTCCTTTGCATCCAGACGGGAACCTCAGATCACTAACATATCGTGTTGGCCAACAATAGCAAAATGCCATGAAGTTTTGCCAGTAGTGTTGGCCAACAATATTAGGAGAGAAAGTGGTGAATTGTTTATTATGTCAACACCTATATTACTGAGGCAGTGGTATCAATTTTTTTTTCTCTTTTATCTAGGTATACACTCAAACCAATTCTTGATGTCATGTTTGAGTAAGTGAATGCAAATGCAACATACGTATTATCTGGATTGTATTTCTGTGTATGAGTTATACAGGTTTGGATTGAGTGTTTTACTGTGTATAACGGATTTGGATGGCATGGTTTGGATTGAGTGTTTTTACTGTGTATAACAGATTTGGATGACATGTTTCTGTAAATATTGGATATTAAGTTTTTGTAAATATTGGTTTGGTATCCTGTTTATGTAGATATTGGTTTGGTATGATGTTTATGTAAATATTGGATATCTATGTTTCTGTAAATATTAAATATTGGATATCATTTTCCTGTAAATATTGGTTTGGTATCATGTTTATGTAAATATTGATTTGCTATCATGTTTCTTTAAATATTGGATATCAATATCATGTTTATGTAAATATTGGTAGGGTATCATGTTTCTGTATATATTGGATATCAGGTTTATGTAAATATTGGTTTATCTCTCATTTCCTCTGTCTATTCCTTCTCCTTTTCTGTCCCACCTCCCTCTATCTCCCCCCTCTCTCACTCTCTTTTCCCTCCAACTTTGTCACTATCTCCCTACCTCTCCCCTTATCTCTCCTCCTATCCCCCCTTCCATCAATCTCTCCTTCTTTGTATCTCTTTCTCACCCTCCAAAACTTACACACTCTCCCTTATCACTCTCTCTTTCTCTCTCTCCACTTTTCTCTCTCTTGTCTTGCTTCTTCACTCCCTCTCTCCCCCTCCAACCCCATATCTATGTCCCTCCCTCTCTCCTCCTCTCTCTCAAGTCCTCTCTCTGGTCCTTCCCCTCTCTCCCTTTCTCTCCCACCTCGCTCTCTCCCCCCCCTTCTCTCTCTCTCTCTCCCTCTCTCTCTTCACTTGAGCCTTGTCACTATCTCCCTCCCCTCTCTCTCCCTCCATATTTATGTCTCCCTCTCTCTCTCTTACTCTTATCTCCCTCTTTGACTCCTCTCTTTCTCTCTCTCTTCATTCCTCCTCTCCCTTCTTCTTCATTTTATCTCTATCTCTCCCTTGTTGCTCCCTCTATCTCTCCATATTTATCACTAATTTTTTTTCTTCCATACATATATATCTAGAGTTGAAGCAACTGAGGCTTGGCTGATAGATATGGGTAAATATTTATATATTTATGATTACACTGATAAGCTGAAAGCACGTTTAGCAGTCTACCAGTTAAGGGGTAAGGCTACCCTTTAGTGGGAGGAAATCAAAACAGTAAGGAAAACTGATGAGGAACAAGTTACTTGGCAAGAGTTTCAAAAGCATTTCAAGGATAAGTATATGAATGAACGTTATTATGATGAAAAGGCAAAAGAATTTCATGAGTTAAGATTAGGAACCTTAACCATGGATGAATATGTAAAACGATTCACCTCTCTACTACGCTATGTGCCTTACATGCAAGAGGAAAAGGCCAAAATTCAACATTTCATCAGTAGTCTACCCAATTGTATGAAAGAAAAAATTTAATTTGATTACCCACGGTTAATGGATGATGCAGTGAGGAAATCCCGCATGTGCTACCAGCAAATGAAACAAAAAAATGAGGGACATAAAGGAGGAGTGAAAAGAAAAGGAAGGAACCTGATCCCAAATAGGCAAGCAAAATTTTCTAACAACAGAAATGTACAACAAAAACCTCTCAGCAAATTCCCAGTAAGAAATCAGCCTAAAGCTACATACTCTGAAAATAGACAATTAGAAGGAGCTAATAAATCTGATAATGTCCAGCAGTCCAAATCATCGCTGCAATGTTGGGGATGTGGAGTGTTGTAGCTTCCATTGTTATTTTCATCTTATTTTCAGTTTTATCACAGAATGAAATAAAAATCAAAGAAATGAAAAATCAAACCATTGTTTAAAGGCCATGCAGGTTTAAGAGGCGTGATCAAGTGATAGCTTGATGAGTATGATGTAGGGAAATAATAAGCACGAAGGTTAATTAAGGCTTAACCCCCACAGTGGACCATGATGTGTGCATGGTTGACCACAACGTGTGGCCTAGAATCATTGTGGGGGTTCAACCTCAATGTAGTTCCCTTATATTCTTTACCCCCGCAAAGTCTAAAAGAAATGAAGTATTTTGTTTGATTGATGGGATGGCTTTGAATGTAAACTTGCGAGAAATATCTGGGTCGTTGATCAACAAGCCACAGATCCAACGGTAATCACACAAGTTAACTAGAACAGGTTTGTTTCGGAGATCTGATGCGATGGTGTGCTTGCGAGAAGATTTGGGCCGTTTGATCAATAAGCCATAGATCCAACGGTAATCGGGTGGGTAATTAATCAAACGCAATGGCATATCAAATGCAGTTAAAAATTGTTGAAGTCTAGTCCAATCTCAGCTGTCTATCCAAAGAGGTGGGATCCGATGAATATCGGGTGAAGAAATGATCGGGTTTTAGCACTAAATTCGGACCCCATAGATTATTAATTAGCAGTTTATATTTCCCATCGGGTCCATATGGGAGTCAATGAAGCGTTGAAAAGTCAGACTCGATAAGGTTTAATTCAAATGGGGTTAAAGTCTCGTGAGTTCTGAAGGATCGGACCATTGATTGAATGAATGATCGGACAGTTCACGTACAGCTAAGGCGGACCCAACGGGTTCATGAATCAAAATGTTAAAGTCTTTTCAATTCTGTGGAAAACTAATGTTTCACGTAAAATAGCTAATTCCATTGTTTAAGTAAGATAATCAAAATTAGTGGTGGATGACTAAAACTCCAAAGAAAGGTGATTGGTCAGGTTTTCTTGAGTTTTGGCCAATCAAAACACGCCCGATACATATGTGAGCCCAAGTCCACGCACGGGGTTTGAGTCAAATACATTTTATTATGATTAAATTAGCATAATCATTATTAAAGCATCTACAGAGAAACTCAACAACCAAACAATAGCCAAAAAATCCAACAGTCATCATCATTTTCTAACTTTCATCACTTCCAATTATTCTATGTTTTTTAAAATGTGGTGTCTTTTATCCTCTGTGTAATGTTCTGTAATAATTTTTACTCTAGACAGTTAGGAAAATAGTTAAGTAGTTTGACAGTTTGGTGATTACCAACTATATTATAATATATAAAAAGAGGAAAATTTATAGAAAAGGGGTTCAAATTTTGGAGAACCTGGAGACTAGACCATTGAATTCCTAACACAACTGTTGATTAATGAAGAATCAAAAGTTTTCCATACATTGTTGGGTATGATTTTGTGTCTTCTCTGTTATGTGTCATCTTATGTTTTCTTCCTTTAAGTATAGTAATTGAAGCTACAGGTTTTTATTTGCTTGTGTAAATAAAGTTAAAAGCCCTTAAAAGAGCGCTCCTATACTTGAAGTTCCCACCTCTGCAATTCTTCTAAGTTACAGATAGTAGTTTCTGTGTAAAACAACATATTATCTATAACTTCTCCCAGTCTGACAGATAGTAGGTCCTATGTAAAACATCATATTGTCTATGACTTATTCAATCTTCCTTCATTCATCATTTGTATTCAACAATCAAATGACATTCTGATCTTTTCTTGTCACTTTAGTATTGAGAGTCAAGAACCAGATTTCCCAGGTCCTTCATTTGAGAACACAAAATATAATTAAGTGACAAACAAGTGACAATCATTATAATCATTAAAGTCTTAAGCACAATTTCCATACAGCCAAGAAATTGGTTTCTTAAGGTACAACATGGAGAATCCCACAATTACAAGAACTATCCACATAAAGCAAGAACATAATAGTTCTCAAACATGCATGAAGCATCCACAATCGGTGAAGTAGCAAGGAGCATGCCCAGAATTATTGATAAGTTGGATGATCATCAAGTAGAGTAACAACCTACCATGATCGAATGTGAATGTACGATCACTAAGCAATTTGTTTCTGTTTTGTTTGATCCTAGTGCCATTCTAAGCTATGTTAGTCCTAAGGTGGTAGAAAAATGCTAATTGCAGAGTAATAAGCTTCCAAAACCATGGCTAGTCCAACTAGCCACTGAGACAAAGAGGAGTGGTTGCAAAAATAGAACGCTGCCCCATCACAATTTCATGGCAACCCATTTATGTTGATCTTAATATACTTCCTTTTGGATCTTATGACATTCTAATCAGGATGGATTGGCTAGAAAAATGTTGGTCCATAGTGGATTGCAAACAGAAAACTGTTAGTTTTATTGCCTAGTCAGGCCAGAGGAAGGAACTCCAAGGAATTAAACCTATCACCAAATTATTCCCTATCACTGCTAATCAGTTAGGAAAATGCATTAGAAAGGGTTGTCAAATATATGTTGTCCAGGTGGGATTTACAAATGCTAAAAATAAAATGACCTCCTTGGAAAACATTTTGGTCATCCATGAATTTACTAATGTATTTCCTTAATCCATTCTTGGGTTGCCACCCAAACGCGAAATTAATTTCACTATTGAATTAATTCCAGGAGAAGCCTCATGTCTAGGGATCCTTATCGAATGAGCATACCTGAGTTAACAGAACTCAAAATGCAGCTTCACGAGCTTTTGGATAAAAAGAATATCCATCCTAGCATGTCCCCTTGGGGAGCTCCCGTATTGTTTGTATGGAAAAAGAATGAAACCTTGAGGTTATGCATCTACCCCTTGCCATGTATTGATGATCTATTCGATCAAGTGCAAGGAGCCAAAGTATTCTCAAAAATTGATTTAAGATCTAGCTACAACCAAATAAGGATAAAGGATGAGGACATCTGTAAGATTGCATTCAAAACTCGTTATGGTCATTACGAGTTTGTAGTGCTGCCTTTTGGTCTCACAAATGCCCCAGCTACTTTCATGAGTTTGATGCATGGTATTTTTCAGCCTTATCTTGATAAATTCGTATTGATTTTATCGATAACATTTTAATATACTCCAAGAATCAAGAAGATCATAAATATCATCTAAGGATTGTGTTGTAAATGCTACGAGAAAACCAGTTATATGCTAAGTACAACAAGTGTGACTTCTTTAAAGACCAGATTCAGTACTTAGGTCATGTTATATCAGCAGAAGGGATAGTCGTAGACCTAGAAAAGATCAAAACCATTATGGAATGGACCGCATCAAAGAATGCCACAAATATCAGATCATTCCTAGGCTTGCCTGATTATTACCATAGGTTCATTGAAGGATTTTCAAAAATCACTTTTCCCATGACCTCTTTACAAAAAAAGGGGCGCGCTTTCAAATGGACGGTCGAATGTCAACAAAGCTTTGAAAAATTAAAGCACCTACTTACCACTGCACCAGTGTTAAAGGTAGCTGATCTAGAAAAATCTTTCATGGTTTGCACAGATGCTGGTAAAGAGGGTGTTGGTGGAGTGTTAACACATGAAGGGAAAGTCATTGCTTATGAATCACAAAAATTGAAGGATTCTGGAAGATCCTCTTCTCAGGACTGGGCACCCAGATTCAATTTAGTATAGCTTATCATCCTCAAACGAACAGACAAACCAAACGATTGAATCAAGTGCTAGAGGATGTGGTATGTATGTTTGTGATGCAATAGCCGCATAAATGGGAAGACTAACTCCACTTAGTGGAATTTTCTTATAACAACAGACACTATGAATCATTGGACTTGAGCCCATTTGAGGTGTTGTATGGGAGAAGGTGCAGAGTACCCATAGATTGGAACATCCCAGTTAATAAGTTAGCCTTGGGACCAGACATGCTTACAGAAATGGAAGAGACAGTTAAGAAGGTTTGACAAAATTTAAGGGTTGTCGAGGATAAGCAGAAAATATACGTGGATAAAAAGTGGAACTATAGAGAATTTCAACTAGGAGATCACGTTTATCTACGAGTGAAGCCCCAAAAAAGTTCCTTATAATGGAGGGGTTGTGCTAAGTTAGCACCTTGGTATTGTGAACCTTTCCAAGTTCTAGAATGGATTGGGCCAGTCACCTATAAACTTGCAATACCAAGCCATATCCAGGTCCATAACGTATTTCATGTCTCGTTACTAAGAAGACATGTGTACAATCCACAACATATAATTACCTGGGAAAACATTTAGATAATCGGTTAAGAAGAATACTTAACCTTTGAGTAAATAATTTTAAAAAAATTGTGACTGGAATTTTTGATGTGCAGGTCGAACCTGGAGGAGAGTTCCTGGCAGAACCTCTTCGTGTTCTCGATCAAAGAGAAACCAACTTGTGGAAGTGGGCCATCACCCAAGTTAAAGTGCAGTGGAAGCACTTTGGCCTGAAAGAGGCCACCTGGGAAGAAGAGGGATTTATGCAGGAACCTTACCCAACATTATTTCCTTGAAGCAAGAGAACATCAGGGACGGTGTTCCTCAAAAGGGGGGGAGATGTAACACCCCCAGGCTACGTGTAAAAATTATTGTTGTTACTGAGTTATTTTTATGTTTCACTGCATTTGAACTTTTAAATTATGTTGTTAAATATAACAATGACTAAGGCTGGAAGGCAAATATATGTTTGGTTATTTGATTAATGCATAGGTAGGAAGTCAAATAATAATTGTTTTCAATGATTAAAAGAAACAGTTCCCATCTGCCCTAGAAAGGAAGATATAGAAGGGAAAAACATTCAATGAGTTCCCTAGAGCTCGGTGGAATAAACCAGTGGGAAGAATACTTAAGAACAATCTGGAGAGGTACAGGACTTGAGGCTAGACAGTGGAGTGCTGAGGCCCAGGGTACCTGACTGTAACTAAATATACACTTAGTTGACTGTAAGGACAAGCGAAAGAGCTCGGGGGAGAGTCTGGGTGTAATCGCCAGACTTGTGGCTGGGAGGAGAGATTTTCCAGAAAGTAATAGATTATATTTATACTCTCAAGCAGTAAACAGATAAGTAAACAATATACTTTCCATAAAGTAATAGATTTCATTTGTACTCTCAAGCATAAAACCGATAAGTAAAACAATATTCTTTCCAAAAGATTATATATATATATATATATATATATATATATCTATATATATATATATATATATATATATATATATATATATATATATATATATATATATAGTAGACAGGTAAGTAAAATAAGCATGCTTTCAAAGATCATATACTCGTAAGTAGGAGATAGATAAATAATGTGTAATGTTTCCAGAATATATAATAGGGTTTTTATTGATACAGTTCTGAACTAAATTAAATGAATTCTTCTCAAATTTCAACTCCGAACTGAACCCTAAGCAAAAGATATGATTCCCGACGTAAATGATAGAATAAGTCCAATGAAAACCTAAATATCGCCCAATAGATATGAGTACCATAGAATGATTATAATTCTTCATTTCTATTCTTTAGATACTGTAAACCAATTAAAAAGGGGAGTATCTCTCGTTACTAAACAATGAAAACAGTTTCTCAAGGAAATATTATCATAATAAAGTGTTAATGCTCATAACATCAACAAGATTTTCGGGCCATTTCTATTCCACCCAAGTCTAGCAACCTTGAAATGACTATTTAAACAATGATATATATTCGTTGTTAGAAACAAAGAAATCTAGATTGAGATTTGCAGTAAATTTTAAAAACAGTAATAAAAATACCCTGCTCCTTGGATAGATTTGCAGTAAAAATCAGATATCCAAAAGTATAACTACAAATCAAAAATTGTTGCTACAATATGACAAAGAAATCTAGATTGAGATTTGCAGTAAATTTTAAAAACAGTAATAAAAATACCCTACTCCTTGGATAGATTTGCAGTAAAAATCAAATATCCAAAAGTATAACTACAAATCCAAAATTGCTGCTACAATATGACCTCAGATAGGTCTTATAAAACCCCAACTCAAAATTTATACAACATTTTAAACAAAAACAACCAAAAGGCAAACTCTGGGCCTCAACCTCGGTCACTGAGCACACTATAAAACTTAATACTCTGTAAAGGAAGTAAGTATGGAACAAGAGGGCAGACTCCCAACTTGAAATAAAATCGAATGTAGACAACCATGAGTACTTTGGCATAATCCACTACAGTCTCAACGAGAATCAACATGTTGGAGGAAGCTTACTTGCAAAAATAATGCCCTTAGTTAACAAATGACCAAGGGTTTAGAATGTGCTAAGAACATGCACAAATGGAGTGGCCACGGGAAGATAGTTACCTGTGTGTGGAGAATCCCCGTTGTTGGCAACTCACCTGCAAAGCAACATAAAGCATGATTTCCTTTCCTTTTTAGATTTGTGATTGTAAAAACATCAATTAATCAACTATGAATCAAGGGTTCTAAATATTCATATACCTTCACTTTGAATTCTTTGATAGGTCGCCTTCCATGGAAGTCGTGCATCCCAAACTATTCCTGAGCAAGGTAGCCAACAATTAGCTTCCAACCTAGTCAACTAACAATCCAAAAAACCCTATCTATGTCGCATAAGAGACCTAAACAGAGCAATGAGGAACAATTGAGAATACATGGTGCTATCCGGTGGTCAGTGTCTGCCATAGCTTGCGACATTAACAATCTCAAGTGGTTTGAATCTTTCAGGCCAAACCATTGTAGAGTAGCTGAACCCTTCTGCATACCATCTCGAATGACCAACCTGACGGCCGACGAGGTAAGCCGTTGGGTTTGTTAAACCTTAACCCTCTCACACCATCATATTACCTCCACAGATCGACGGTCGAGGGTACGACATCTATTGTCAGCCATCCTATCACATTTATCCTAATAGGAGGAAGGACAGGCTATACCCTCAACACGTGGTATAGCCTTCAAGGTCAATTAATGGCCAAATGCAACCTTGGGATCATACCATAGAAATTTAATGCAACAACAGGGTTATGTGTGTAAGATTTCTAGCTCATCTGATACATTGATTAACATGGTGTTAAAACTTATAAATCATATCCACTGTATAAACTGTTAAATATAGTCCAAACTCTATTAATGTTGCATTATTCCATATTTACCACTTATATATATATATATATATATATATATATATATATATATATATATATATATATACAACAAAACTTGAAAAAAAAATTGTCAAAAAATTTAATCTGTTTTAGTGCGTGATAAATCTGTAATTTAGATGGATCTATAATGGTTTTCTATCTCTTTATATATAGATCATGTGAAAAATTTTCATTCTTAAATTATATTTTTGAATAATTGATTAATATTAACATTTTATATTAAAAATTGAATATTTCCCTCTTATTAAGAGGTAACTAAATTATTTTACATTTAATTACTTTTTCCATTTTAGTATTGAAATATTTTACTAACCTTAACATTAACATACATATATACTTTCTATATAAATGTTAATATGATATTAAAATAGTTTATTTAAATAGTATATTGAAATATTTTTAAAAGAATAATTTTTTTTTTCTCTATAAAATTATATTATTTAACATAGACATGAAAATATTTTATTTATAACTCTGAAAGTGAAAGTGAAATATTTTTATAGCATATTTCCTATAGGTGAGCCCAATAAGAATGATATTATAGATATTTTATAACAATTTTAATAAAAACTAACGAAATATGTATAATCGTTTACATTTTTATTATAGCGAGCATATTTTTATTTAAATTATTTTTTCAAAGGAAACTTGTCAACTCCAAGATAATCACAAACAAAATTATAAATTGCCCTCATATTGGGTTGTAGAATAAGCCTCTCAACTCAATTAAAAATAATTTATACTTTTAATAAAATAGAAAATTAAAATTATATATATATATATATATATATATATATATATATATATATATATATATAATTGACAAATAAAATATCCATTCCAAAACATATATTTTAAATCTTTTAAATTTATTGTATATTTGGAATAAGTCTTTAAAAAAATATTAAATATATTTATTATATCATAATGTTCGGTTGTTAAGGCACTTCATAATGTAGAAATTATAGGTTTGAAACCCACTGCATGCAATCCAAGGTTCGAAAATCTAACCATGTGTATCACCTCTTATTAAAAAAAAAATTCTTCCTTAAATACCATAGTTAACTTTCGACCTTACCCTATGGAATAAATTGCTTATTCGATTTTAATTGAATCATTAATAACAAAATGAGTTTGCGTGTATTAAAGGTTTGGATTTAACATAATCCAAGTCCATCTGCGTGGCTTATCTGCCAATTGACATGGTTGAGTTCCACCTATCCTCACCTTGATAGAGGCGATGACTCTCCTGCCTGGTTCGACTTAATGCTAAGGTGTAAGGTTTAATGTTGAGTCCAGCCGGTACAATGTATCTCACGCATGGGAAACCTAACCCATTTACGTTGTAAACTGTGTTAATGTGTATCACTTTTTCCCTTTTTGTGGCAAAGAAGTTTTATAAAAATAAATGGAGTTGGAATGTTTACTCTTAAATTTACAAAATCATAAAAAACTAGGTGGTGGTAAAAGAAGACAAAACATGTCAATTTAAATTCAATTTCATGTCATATTTTTTCTAAAATTTAATATATAATTTTTATCTAATTTATTCATTTTCTTTAAAAGGTATCATTAATATTTTACATAAATTTTTAAGTAGTGACAAAACCGCGACCCCCCATTTCTCTATTGCTTTATGTTTTTTAATTCCAATTTCTTTAAGAGATGTGTTGTAAACAGTCTAAAGATTGCTAAACAAATTTAAAAATAAAAGGTAAGCATATTTTTTAATTATTATTCAAATACTAGTAAAAATGATCATATTTTCGTATATATAAAACCGCGACCCAAGAAACTACCCTTTCAAGTTTATAAAATCAATTTTTTTTAATAGAAATTTGAAAATAACATATAACAAAATGTTAAAATTATTTTTTGAAAAATTTTAAAATATATTTTATATTTTTTATAATAAAATTTTTAATTATGATTATAATAACGTATTTTATATTATTCAAAATATAATATATAAAATTATTTGTTTAGAAATTCTACTTCTATTATATATATATATATATATATATATATATATATATATATAAAGAGTTTTAGCATTTCATTTAACTTTACATAAAGTTATTTATATTTTGTGAGTGATTAACCATAGTTTTTACCAATATTTACTATCAGTTGACTTATTTGTAAATTTAGTATTTACTTTTTATAACATTATTTATATTTTCTAAACCCATTAAATAGGTTCACTATAGCTTTTACCAAAATTTATTGTGAGTTAGCTTTGTTACAAATTTAGCATTTATTTTTTTATAATTAACAAGTATGAAACTCAACTCATTTAATTGATATTTTTATATTATTTTTTTTTTATCTTTTTTCATTTCAGTACTTTTTTGCTTTTGCCATATAATGAGACACATTAACATGCTTTTACCCCTAAGACCTTCCTATTCCATTTTGCTATGTCGATGGCAAGAAGGGTTGAAGCTCTATAATGACCAATGAGTGAAGAAAGGAAATGAGGGTTTCTACCTTTGCATCTGCTCAGTTATTAGGTACCATCCAACTATAATTATTGGCTATTGCCTTTAGAAAAACTGTGGCGACAAGGTAAGCTAGCCAGTTGATGCAATATTTGTTTTGTATTCATAGTTACCCTCGTTCCTTCTCAATGTCACTGACAACAAATGTTTGTTGTAGGAAAACTGAGGTGGATGGTCTCGGTTCTTCCCTCGACCCCATTGGCTAAACAAGGATACCCTTCTGCCATGGAAACCAAGTTTTCTCTACTCCAGAATTAATAATATGAACACCCTTTTTCCTTCTGAGAATTTGTGGTTTGACATTTTGATATTGGGCTTTTAGGTGTGCAATACTCCAACAAAGGAACAGTTCCTTCCAGGTACAGATATAATTAACATAGGTTTTTAAGTGCTTATCTGTAGTATTAATCTTCCCGAAAACTAACCTCTGATGGGTTTTTGTTAGGTTTACAGGTAATAACTCGACCCTGTTCCCGAAGTCAATGAGCCTTCGAAAAGGATTTACACTAGAACTAATTCGACAATTCTCTCTTATTTTACAGGTTGGGTTAAATTCACGAATCGATAGCATACTTTGATTATTAAGGCTAGATTTAGTTTCACATTTGAGGGTGGGAGGGTTTGCTGGCTCTCGGCATGGCCAAACCCTCATCGTATCCCAGAATTCGTAATCGTTTAAGGGATGTTGAAAATGTCATTTGATTGTAGCCATTTTGGATTCACAGCTTCATTGCTTGGACCTTACTATAATATTTCGAATGGTTTTGAATTGAATTAATTTATAGTCATTGTTTTATGGCATACACTACCCAACAGTGCTACTCCGTTTCTTGGTTGTTCTGAAGGTTTTTTTGGAATTTTATGGATAACCCTCGCCATGTCTTGGCCTTGCCGTGGATAATCCGGGTATATGAACAGATTGCATGTAGATGAATATATTCATAGTTTAGGGTGTTTTGTATATTGAATGGAAACGGTTTATGCCAAGAATTCTGAACAGAGGAATATTTAATAATGGTTATAGCTCTTAAAGACATTTGGTTTATGCATTACTGTTCTTACTCTTTCTTCTAATAAGCGATAACCTGCTAGTGAATAAGAAAATTCCCATAACTGTAATGAATCTTGAATGCATGATGAATCTCAAGTATATGTTAAGTCAGGGTATATATTGAATCTAATTTTGTTCATGTTTGATAATTGAAAGGAATTTATACATTCACGCTGATGGCCTTTCTCCGTTAGGAAATTAGTGAATATTTTGTTTCTTTCTTTCTTAGTGATTCAGTACTTAAATGTTTGATAATTTTAGTTTTTTTCGTTCCATAAAAATATACAATTAACAGAATCTAAGTAATGATTATAACTCTACTATCCTTGCATCTATCTATAATACAATAGGGTATTCGTTAGATTTGTAGAATTATAATATTGTCAGGTTTAGATTCAATCATAATATAAAGCTAGGGGAAAAATATGAAATCAATCCTTCTCTATGATTAATACAAGAGTATACAAGATGTTACTCATAAGCAGTAGTACCTATCTTAGAGACAGAAGAAAACAGAATCATTACTCCTAGTTATACACCATTTAAACTTTCAATAATAGGTATACTCTTTCGGTACTTATCTGTTCTGATTTATTTAACACTGTGCAATCAATACTCTTTCTGGAAGGTCTCACCACCCAACCATGGACCTGTAAATCACGTCCATGGTCCCCCATTGAGCACTTCTTTCTCCTAACAGTTTGAATAAAAGAAGTCAGGTGTCTTGGGTGTCAGGACTACTGTCCAGCCTCAAGTCACAAACCCATTCGACTAGTTTCCATAATTGAAATCTTCCCACTGGTATCGCTACCCAGCTCAAGGAAAAATTCTTGCAACCCCCTTGCTGCCCTTTCCTTTCCTCTTATGGGGAAAAGGGATGGAAACCGTTTGTAACTGTTCAAGGATTTGTTATAATTGTTTAGTATTCAGTGTTTTTCCTTAATTAACCCTATAAAATTTCTTTAAACAAAAATGTCATGATACTTGACTTTTCCAGCCTTAACTTCTTAACAAACATGTTAAGTGAATTTAAAAGTTTCTAAGTTCTGCATAAACTTGGTAAAAAAAAAAATTATGATGCAACAAAAGGGTGTTACAGCTCTCCCCCCTTATGTGGAACATCATCCTTCATGTTCTTCTAAGAAAATAATGTAGGATAGGCCTGCAACATGATCTCCTCTTCTTCCAAGTGGCCCCCTCCGGGCCAAAGTACATCCATTGCACTTTAACATAAGGGATGGTTCGCTTCTAGAATACAAAGAGGCTCTGCCAGCAACTCTCCCTCAGGCTCGACCTGCACAAATCATAATTGATAGTTAGAATTGCGCCAAACAACAGTTTTGACATCACATATTCATTTGTTCCTATTACCCTATATTTTCCCAGTTAATTATATGTTGAGGATTGTATACATATTTTTTTAGAAAGGATACATGGAAGACATTGTGAACCTGGATATGGCCTAGAAGTGCTAAGTTATATGCCACTAGTTCGATTCATTCTAGGATTTGGAATGGTCCACAATATCATGGTGCCATTTGGCACATCCCTTCCACTGTAGCATGTTTTTTCGAGGTTTAACTTTTAAGTATACATGATCCCATATCTAGAATTCTTTATGAATCTTCTTTTTATCTGCATAAACATTTTGCCTCTCTTGCGTGGCCTTTAAGTTCTAGCGAACCTTTTTCACTGTGGCCTCCATCTCAGCTAACATATCCGGACCCAATGCTAACTTATTAACCAGGTTGTTCCAGTCTATTGGTACTCGACACTTCCTTCCATATAGTACCTCGAAAGGGCTCATGCCTAAAGACTCGTGATGGCCATTGTTATGCGTGAACTCTACTAAATTGAGGTAATCCTCCCACTTGTGGGGTTGCTACATAACGAACATTCTTAACATATCTTCGAGGACTTGGTTTACGCGTTCCATTTGGCCATCCGTTTACAGATGGTAAGTGGTACTTAATTGAATCTGAGTACCCAACCCAACAAAAAGGGTTTTCCAAAAAGTGGATGTAAATTTTACATCTCTGTCAGAAATCACAACCTGGGGTATCCCATGTAATCGAAATATTTCCTTCATGAATATATATGCTATCTCTATTGTCTTGTAGGTGGATTTCATAGGTATAAATTGGTGTTTTACTCAACTTATCCACTACAACCATAATTGAATCATGCTACTTTCTAGTGTGGGGTAGTCCTGTAATAAAATCTAAGGTGATCGTATCCCATTTCCATTCAGGAATAGGTAATGGTTGCAAGAGACCTGCAAGATGTTGATGCTCTACCTTTACTAACTGACATTCCAGACACTTGGATAAGTACTCCACAACATCCTTTCTTAATCCTAGTTAGAAGTAACTTTTCTGGATAGCTATTAAAAGTTTTTGATATCTTGGATGGGTGGCATAAGGCTTCCTGTGAAATTCATCCAGTAATAATTGCTTAACGGAATTTTTATTGGGAACACAAATTTTGTTTCTGAATGTCAGTAATTCTTCAGAAGTTATATCATAATCAGATTGTTTTCCCTCTTTCCGATCTTCTGCTACTTGCTGCAATAGAAAAGTGCATTTCGGATCCTTGAGGGATGCTTCCTTGATAATTACAAGGAGGTTAGATTGTGCCTGACTGAGATGTATTTCATAGACACAAAGCATTTTTTTGCTTAATGCATCAGCCACCCGATTTTCTTTACCTTTAAGGTGCTTCATATGGAATTTGAATTCTCTTAAATATGCAGTCCAGTGGGCCTACCAAGCATTCAAGCTTGACAAGTGAAAAAAAATTGTTAAACTGTTTGATCGGTTAACAGTAGATATTTCTTCCCTAAAAGGTAGTGCTGCCACATTTTAAGTGCATGTACAACTACTGTTAACTCTAGATCATAAGTAGAGTACTGATGTTCATATTATTTCAATTTATGTGATTCATATGCGATGTCCTTTCCCTCTTGAGTTAATACTCCACCAAATTCTTCTTTACTTGCATCTGTGCAAACAACGAATGATTTTTCTGGATCTACTACTTTCAACAGTGGTGCAGAGGTGAGTAACTACTTCAGCTGCTCAAAACTCTGTAGGCATTCTGCTGTCCAATGGAAAACACACCCCTTTTTCTACAAGGAGGTCATAGGAAAAGCTATTTTTGAAATTTTTTTAATGAATTGATAGTAATAACCTGCCAGGCCCAAAAAGGATCTAATATCTACAACATTTTTCGAGGCTATCCATTCCATTATTGTTTTGATCTTCTCTGGATCAACCGCTATGCCCTCAACTAATATAACATAACCCAAATACTAAATTTTATCTTTGTAAAAATCACACTTGTTATACTTAGCATATAGTTGATTATCTCGCAAAATTTTCAACACTATTCTTAAGTGTTGTTCATGTCCCTCCTAATTTTTTGAATAAATTAATATATCATCAATAAAAATCAACACAAATTTATCTAGGAAAGGTTGAAATATATTATGCATCGGGCTCATAAAAGTAGCTCGGGTATTTGTAAGGCCGAAAGGAAGTATGAAAAACTCGTAATGACCGTAGCGAGTTCGGAAGGCAGTCTTACAAATGTCCTTGTCTTTTCTTTGGATTTGGTGATAACCAGATCTTACATCAATATTAGAGAATACACTGCCCCCTTGCACTTGGTCAAATAAGTCGTCAATCTGAGGTAAAGGATATCTATTTTTGATGATGAGTTTGTTTAGTTATTGATAGTCAATGCACAACCTTAAAGTCCCATCCTTCTTTCGAACAAACAGTACCGGGGCTCCCCATGGTGATACACTAGGACGAATGTACCCTATGAAATATTAGTTCTTAATCATTAGATTGTTGCTCTCCATTATGAACCAGCTATCATGGAAATCATGCTTTTGTCTTTGATGAGACTCCACAAAAATTTATAAGCATTCCAATGGAATGCATAAAAAATGGAGCTACAACCCACCAACGGTTGTTCGAGGCTAACTCCCTAATATCAAATTGCGAATTTGATATTCCAAATTGTGGGGCATGGTTTATAATATGTCAAGAGTGTTCAAGGTCTTCGAATTGAGTAAGTACAGTCATTTGTTTACAATTGCACAACTAGATAGCAATTTAACATCAGATCCAAGTAGACTTCCTAGATTTACATTTGGAAGTCCAGGAAATATTGAAATAGTGATCTATCAAAAGGTCAAGAGGAAATCAATTGTGTTTAGGATTTATTCCAAAAAGCGATAAAAAAATTGAAAATAAATTTTCATGGAAGAGGGTTGTGCAGAATTCAATCAATTATGTTCAGGATTTATTCCAAAAAGCGATAAAAAAATTCGAAAATAATTTTTCAAGGAAGAGGATTGTGTACAATCCATTGCACTCTGTGGTTATGATAAAATGGTTGTGTAACAATGAGTAATGGGTTTGGAAGTAATATATATTAGTGGTTAAATTTTTATTTTCATAAAAGGAAAATAAATATTCACACTATATTAGTATTATTATATAAAATTTCCAAGTATGTTTCTTAAGACTGTGTTAGCAGATTTGTATTTTATAACTCAGTTTAGGTAGATCTCACTTAAACATGTAAATGTAAATTTAAATTTAAATTTAACATGTAATGTTTAACATTTAATATTTTTAATTTAATGTCGGTCCACTTTAAAAATCAATCTAATTATTATTTTTAATCTAATGTTGGTCATTTCTAATCTAATTATACATAAAAAGAGATATGGTAAGTAAATAAAAATATAAATAAACTAGAGGCATGGTAAATAAATAAAACCTCTTTTTATATAAAATAGGTATAAAGAGATATTGTAAATAAATAAAAATATATCAAATAGAATTAGAAATCAGCATATAGATATATACCAAGTGAATGGGTCAAATACTATGGACCAAATTATTGTTAATACCATGCAAAAAAAATTAATAACCCTAATATTAATATTAATATTAATATATTATAATATTAATATTATTAAATTTAATAACTTTGGATTAATACTATATTAAATTTGTTATATTAGAATATATATTAATATATCATGATATATATATTAACTCTAGATATATATGGGAGGGAGAAAAAAAGACATATAATGATATGGGAGGGAAGAACAAAGACATAGAATGATAGAGGTGGAGAAATAGAGGGAATGATATTATGAAAGAGAGGGGAGAGGAGGAATGAAGAGAGAGAGAGGGAGAGGAGTGAGAGAGGTAGAGAAGTGTAAGATAGGCACAGAGAGACATAAGGATGGAGGTGGGAGAGAGAGAAGGAGGGAGGGAAGGAGATAGTGAGAGGATTGGAGGGGAGAGAGAGAGAGAGAGATGGGGGAAGAGAGATGGAAGTAGGAGAGAAAAGGAGAGAGAAGAGGAGAGAGGGAGGGATAGAGAAATGGAGTTGGAGAGGGAGAGAGGGAGGAAAGAAGAAAGACATAGAGAGTGAGAAGTGGAGAGAGAGAGAGAGAGAGAGAAGGGAGCAATGGAGAGAGAGTATGCATGTTTAGGGGTGAGATAAAGAGACATAGAAGGGGATATGGAGACCAGGGGGGGAGAAGGAGAGAGAAGGAGAAAATGAGGGATATAGTAACATAGTTGGAGAGGGAGAGAGAGAGTGTGTGTGATGGGGGGGAGAGAGGATTGGGGTGAAAATACAGAGAGAGAGAGAGAGAGAGAGAGAGAGAGAGAGAGAGAGATAGAGAGGATTGGATTGAAGATAGGGAGAGAGGGGGGGAGAGAAAGGGAGAGAGAGGAAGAGAGTGATGGTGGAAGAGAGAGAGAGAGAGATGGGGGAAGAGAGACGAAGGTAGGAGAGAAAGAGAGAGAGAGAGGAGGAGGAGAGAGGGAGGGATAGAGAGATGGAGTTGGAGGGGGAGAGAGGGAGGGAAGAAGAAATACATAGAGAGTGAGAAGTGGAGAGAGAGAGGGAGTGACAAGGGAGATATGGAGAGAGAGTTTGTATGTTTGGGGGTGAGATAAAAAGTCAAAGAAGGAGAGATGGAGAGTAGGTGGGAGAGAAGGAGAGGGAGAGGCATATAGTAACAGAGTTAGAAGGTGAATAGAGAGAGAGGGAGAGAGAGAGAGAGAGGTGGGAGAGAAAGGAAGAGAGAGAGAATGTGAGAGAGTGGAGAGAGGTAGGGAAAGATATATGGAGATGGAGGGGGAGAGAGGGAGGTAAGAAGAAAATCATAGAGAAAGAAAGGTGGAAAGAGAGAGAGATGGAATTATAAGGAAGATGGAAAGAGGAGAGAGGAAAACAAGAGGGAAGAGAGATAGAAGGAGGGGAGAGGGAGAGAAGGGGAGGAGAGAGAGAGGGAGAGAGGAAGAGGGAGTGATAGATAGATATATTGGAGTAAGAGAGTGTATGTTTTGGGGGTAATATAAAGAGACAGAGGAAGATAGAGATATAGATGGAAGGTGAAGAGAAAGAAGAGAGAGATCGAGACAAGGAGGGAGAGACAGAGAGATTGATAGATATGGAGTGAGAGAGTGTGAGTGTTTGGGGGGGTGAGATAAAGAGACGAAGGAGATATAGAGGGAGATATAGATACAGATGGAGGGGAGAGAGAAGGAAGAAGATTTATTGCACTAGATGCGTTGATTTCAGTGTAGATGGTGATTTCTAATCCTATTTGATTTCTTGCACTAGATGCATTGATTTTAGTGTAGATACTGATTTCTAATGATATTTGATTATTTGTACTAGATGCATTGATTTCAATGTAGATGAATTATAATCTTATTTGATTACTTGCATTGAATACATTGATTTGAGTATAGATGGTGATTTCTAATCATATTTGATTTCTTGCACTAGATGCATAGGTTCAATGTAGATGTTGATTTCTAATTATATTTGATTGCTTGCACGAGATGCATTGATTTCAATGTAGATGATTTCTAATCCTATTTGATTGCTTGCACTAAATGCATTAATTTCATTGTAGATGGTGATTTCTAATCCAATTTGATTGCTTGCACTAGATGCATTGATTTCAGTGTAGTTGTTGGTCTCTAATCTTATTTACTTACTTTCACTAGATGCATTTATTTGAGTGTAGATTTTGATTTCTAATCCTATTTGATTACTTTCATTAGATGCGTTGATTTCAGTGTAGATGTTGTTTTATAATATTATTTGATTTCTTGCATTAGATGCATTGATTTCACTGTATATGTTGATTTTTGATTTGATGTAATTGGATGTATGATGGTAAATTTGTTTTAAATCCATTGGATTAATAATGTGCATTGATTTCAGTGTAAGCACAAAAATGATTGATTATCGACAATGTACATTGATTTTTGTGTTATAGTGATTCAACCTATTAATATTGGAGAGCAAGAGAGACAAGGTATGATGTTTACTACAACAGCTCGAGATAAATATTTAAATGGTTTATGATTTCAACTGTCCTTTTCATATAATCGATATGAAAATATGACAAAACTAATAAGGGTGACAATAAAAATAGTAGAAGAAAATAGTTTGAGATTGATCACAATGAAGACTATTTGTAATTGACTACATTTTTATTATTCACGTTTTCTATCATTCAACACTATTACATTGTAACTTTGCATTCAAAATTTTTATTTCATCATTTTTCATCATTAAAGTTATTGAAAATATTTATCATCTCAACAAATTGAGGTAACTAAGCAAATTTAAAATTAAAATGACTAGATAAATCTCAGAAATATTTAGCATATTTAAAATAGTTATATTAATATTATATGTATTTAGATGTTATTGATAAAATTAATCATATGTTCGATAGATTTTCCTTGGCCACACACGACTAAAACCAACCTAGATCCATCTTAACTCCGAATCTATCAAGTGTCGAGAGGGATCAAATATCTCGAGGTGCAAACCTCTTTTTTGAGTGCAAAACTAGAGTAAAAGTTTGCACCGCGATAGATTTCATCCCTCTCGACGCTTGATAGATCCAGAGTTAAGATGGATCTAGGTTGGTAGTTATACAAAGCATTTCATCTATTTTTTTGAAAACCCATGGTTTTTAATTATCTCGCTACTTTGTTATTTCATAGGCATAGAATGTGAGAAGTTTATTAGATGCTTTTAAGTTGTCGTCTGTCATTTTCATTCTCTATCATAGCCCTTTGTTTCGTTTTCGTTACTAATGGTTATGGTCCTCTAGATATGATTACATTTTTTATTTTTGTTTCTTAAATTAGGTTTTGACACCCTAAAAAACTTTTGGGACACTTTGATTGTGGAAATTTCACAATTCAAACTTGTAATTCCAACAAATCTCTGCAGAAATTTTAACAAGATAAAATGTAGAAAACCTTCCAAAAAATATAACAAATAAACTACAGTTATAAACCATAACCAATTGCTAAAAATTTTCAACATAAAGAATAGTGAAATCACCATTCATCTCTAAAAATATGGTTATTAGTATTTATGAATAGTGAAATCACTATTCACCTTTAAAGGATGGTTATTAACACTTACGTAATATTTATCTTGTTATATAACATTGAATGTTATGCAAGTCACTTCATCATCATATAACATTAATCATTCCATTACTATGTAACATTGAATGTTGTGTGAAGGTATATATATTACTTGGAAATATAATTCCTACTTGTCTCAGTTGTGATTCTTTCTATGTAAAGGAGTTTGTTCCTATTATTTAGGATTTGGTGGAATCTAGATGTTTCATAGATTGGTGTGTGGTTGAGATATTCTCTCAACCAAGTGATTGTTAGTCCAAGTTAGTCTACCTATCTTGAGACAACACTTTATGTATATATATAATATGGTCAATGTAAGTTTAGTGTGCATTATTCAATCTTAAGTTGGTATCATAGCTTGTTTGGGCCTGGGACCTTGGCCCCTCCTAGGCCACAGAAATAAGAAGTATTTGTGTATTGTTTTATTTGTTTCTATGTCCATTAATTAACATTATGAGAGTCGAGGGAGTGTGGTGCTCTGTGATATAAAAGTTGTTGCCCGAGTATGAGTCAATCACAAGAAATTGACTAATAGAAAAATTTCTTGGGATGCTAATCAAACTAATATGGGTTGTGATTGTTACTGTTCCATTATATTAGGAGAGGAGGTTTGCAAAGATCCTGTGGGGGGTGAAATGGTGTCTCTAATGCCTAGAGTTCTGCTGAAGCTCTTGCAACACATGAACAATGACGTGAAAATTGGCGGTGATTACCAAAATGTTTTGTTGTTGGTCATTAGCATCGTTCCTGCCATGGATAACGAGGAGGATTTGTTTCCCAATAATGGCTTCCACATCAAGGTCTCTAATTGGGTGCACGTAATGTATGCGGTGACAATTCTTCGATTAACTCTCGTAGGTTTGTCGACGAATGTCAGAGGTCCTTCGATGATGAAAGAGTGGAGGTCATTTGACAATGGAGTGGTGGCCAAGTTTGCCATTGATTTCTCGTGCCTTCAACCTATGGATCCACAGGGTGTAGTGCGTAATCCAATGAGTTGTATGTTTGATAGTGTGGATGTGCATGCCATTGTTAAGATCAAAAACTCCTTCAGAAACCTCTTAGCACTAAATAAGCTCAATGGTGAAGTCATATGATTACAATAAACCCTTTAAGTATGATGGCGCTGCTCTGGCTGAGAGTATCATGGTCAACATGCAAACTCCATAAGGCCTATAGACTACAGGGGTTGAGTCCATGGGCACCACAGCTCTACACAGGGAGCACTATTTAGCCAGTGAGTCACTCGGAACAAATTGCGTCTGGTGATTATAGTGATAGATTTTAATTAATACAAAGCAGTCATTGGAGCCCAAAGTATAGGTATAGGAAATTTGGTGAGACTTACTCATCATTTTACTTTCATATTCAGGTTAACGAAACTTTGGGCATTTATTACTTACTTCTCATGATGACATGTTAATGGAGATAGCCATCACATTGTCAATCTCGGTTGTAGACATGTTTAGTAAGGTTTATTGTCACAAATGGTTTGTCACCTTAATGCAAGTCATTGTCATGATGATGTGTCAATAGCACCAAAGGAAGACAGAGGATAACTCATCCTACATGGGTAAAGATGAAACCAACACTTTCACTATGTCATAAATGAGTATATGCTTGGTGAAATGAATTGTGTTGTTGAATTTTCCTTTGAGTTTTGTAAATGAAATATCTTGAGCCTAATCAACTTAACATGTAAATATGTAAATGCAATTTGTTAGAATTGATCACTCTAACAACTGCAAATTGAAATTGGAAAGATTCAAGTCGAAGACACCAAATTTGGATCTAATTTTAGAAGAAGTTGGTTGAAGCAGTGGATAGTTGAACCAATAATAGAGATGGAAAAACAAGGTAAATAATTGTGTGTTGAAGAATAAAGCAGAATGAATATTATGATGTAATGTGAATCACACATGTAATAGTAAGCAAGTATGATGATTGTGTCTTGGTCTTTGGAAAGTATGTACCTAGTAACTCCATGAATTGGAGTGTGTAGTGTAAGCCTAATGAGGCATGTGTACCCCCATGAAGTTTGTGGTAATCTTAAAACCACTTTGTGATGCAGGTTTGTGGTAAGCCAAAAATCACTTGTGACAGTGTAAGTGCAGGTTTGTGGTAAGCCAAAAACCACTTTGCAGTGTAGATTTGTGATAATCCAAAAGCCACATGTGAGAGTGAAGTGGACAGGGATTCCAATAGGCATGGTTTAGGGTCAGCTGACAAAACCCTAGGCATGGTTTAGGGTAAGTTGATAAAACCCAGAGCATGGTTATGGGTAATCTGAGAAAACCCAAGATGACGATGATAGATGGAGATTTGTAGGTACAGGTGCAGGTATGCAAGTAATGGTTGTCTGAAACATGTACACGAAGGACATCCTAGTAGATTTGCGATTGCAATGGTTGATACCCATGCATTCCAGTAGATGGTTGTTCCTTTATATGGACGTCAACATATTATTTTTTATCATGTTTATAAATATGAGGATCATAATTAGACTTTGCATATTGAGATTGAGACAAGTAGTCATTAAGGGGGCAACTTGGAAATATAATTCCTACTTGTCTTAGTTGCGATTCTTTTAATGTAAAGGAGTTTGTTCCTATTATTTAGGAGTTGTTTAAATCTAGATGTTTCCTAGATTGGTGTGTGATTGAGATATTCTCTCAACCAAGTGATTGTGTGTCCAAGTTAATCTACCTATCTTGAGACAACACTTCATGTATATATGTAATCTGATCAATGTAAGTTTACTATGCATTATTCAATTTTAAGTATATGCAATGTTCATCTAATTTGACAACCAATATTTATGGAGTTATAGATCCATTAATACATGAGGCATGTATGTCAACCTTTGGATATTTTACTTACCCAAATCCATAGGTCGGTATATACTGCCAATGCATTAATGAAACTATTACTCTAGAAATATTAATAACTATGTAATTTCGCTATACATATCTACCATTACACAATTAGAAATAAATAATATTTTCCATCTCCATATAAGGAAAAAACTGTGATGACAATGATGGGACATAAAGGATAATGTACACATCATGGTGACCAAATTGGCTTGTATTTGGGACAAAAATATGAATATTCGAATGACATAATATTAGCAATTATAAGGCAGGTGTTGTTAAAGAAAATCCAAGAGTTAAGGCACCAAAACTGAAGTTAACAACAATTATCGACCAGATCACAGAGCATTGATGCATGTTCACTTTTTAACTATAAGTTATTATAAAACTAGGGAAGTGGGGTTGTGATCTTAGCAGTAGGCTTGTGGGAATTATCAGATTGGATTTCCAAAAAATTGGGTGGTTCTATTCAAGAAAATGTTCAAAATATGATATAGACGAAGCCATGGCTTTGTGATCTGTTTTTATTTTTATTTTTCAAGGTCTTCAAGTGGCAATGTTAGCTCTAGCATCCCCATTTCAGGGCATTCCTAGTTTGATTATTTTTGCTCTGATCTAGAAATAGACTATGCTCAGGTTCTCACTCAAATCGCATGTTAGACTACCTCTTATAAATATTTATAGTTTGCAATAAGAGAAACAAGAAGATAGGTGCATTTTACAGTTTTTAAGGATATTCTTATATTGTAATGTTTCTTTTAATAATTACTTTGGTTTTCCCAGGCTCATGCAGAAGCTCAATCGCATCAATAGTGCAAGGAGGAGGCATCGCCTATCTCGCATTTGAAAGCCCCATTGGATCAACTTCAAAAATCGGTGCAACATTTGAAGAAAATGAAGTCACGGAAGAGTTTTATGTTCTTCTCGAGGAAATCTAGTGAGAATAAGAAGCACATGAAGAAGGCAGTTCCTGTGTTCGAATTTCAAGCCAAGTCAATCTATATGAACAATATTGCTTCTTCCTGCAGATCTAGTCAACTGACTTCCATTTTGCTGGCTACCATCTACAGTGCGATGCAAAAAAACAAAACCGATGTTCCCTATATGCCTCTAGTGCATCACAGCCATAGTCGTGGCAAGGTTTCTCTACCGAGACCAATATACTTGGTTACATGTAGTCTTGGTTTGAATACAATGAATTTACATTAATGGTAGATTTTGGAAATATCTCAAAATCTCAGATTAAAGAGAGATTTCAAGAATATTTAGGATGAATCAGAAACTGGACCAATTCTCGACAATGTAAACTTTGAAGCAGGAACTATAAACTCAAAACAGGAATTCTGGCCAAAAGACCCCATAAAAACATCAAAAACAGTGCTAAAAATGAAAAGTGTTGATGCTGGAATAACACCTTTTTTTTTCTAGGGTAAATTTTCAACATGATTTAAAAATGGTGGTGAAAGCCAATTTTTTGTGCAAAAATTGTCCAAAAAAAACCTCAAAATGAAAAGTGTTGATGCTGTTGGAATAACACTCTTTTTCAAGGGTAAAATTTCAATATTTTGAAATAATGGCATAAAATATTTTATTATGACCCCAAAAAACATTAAATTTTTAAAAAATAATGAAAACATAAAATAAAATAAAAAATTAAAACAATGAAAAAAAACAAAACAAAACAAAAAAAATTAAAATAATAACAAATCATAAATTAAAATATATACTAAAAAAATCAATCATAAAAAAGTAAAAAAAAAAAAAAACAAATTTAATGATAAGAAATAAAAAACTAAAAATAAGAATTATAAACGAATAAATAGTAAAAAAACATAATTAAAAAAATGGAATATATATATATATATATATCATATTAAGAAAAAATCATCATTAAAAATTTTAAAATTTCTGTTTATAAACAAATTTAATGTTTATATTTAAAATTTAACAAATTTAAACAATTATTTAAAATTAAAAAAAAAAACAAATAAACAAAACAAAAATTAAAAATATTATTAAAAATTTTGATTTGTTTTTTAACTTTTTTTTTTTTTTTTTTCCTAAAAAAAATATCGTGGCCCATCCGCTCGCCCGCTGCTCATGGTGGCACGGCCCTGAGTAGAGTACCTACGGGGTCATGGGGTTTTTTTTTTTTTTTTTTTTAAAAACATATTTTTTTAAATATTTTTAAATTTTAAATTTTAAATGTTTCAATTTTTAATTTAAAAAAAAAGAAAGTTTAGACTTTTTTTTAATTTTTTAATAGATTTTTGTTTTAAAAAAAATGTGTTTAATTTTTTTTTTTAATAATTTTTGTTTTGAAATTAAAAAAATAAATAAAAAATTAATCTTTAATTGTTTTGTTTTTAAATAAAGAAATATAAGCTTAATAAAAATGTCTTTTCTTTTAGTTAAAAATACATATTTATTTAAAACTTTAAATGTTTTTTAATTTTATTTTATTTTTAATTTGAAAATAAATATAAATTTTTTAAATTTTCATCATTTTTTTTATTAAAATTTTTTATATTAATTTTACTAATTTTTTTGGTTAATTTTCTATTTTTTCTCATGCTATTTTTACTTACTTAATTATATATATATATATATATATATTACTTTTGCAAATTCTTTTATGATTTATGAAAAAAAAAAAAAAAATAACATTTTTATTTTAGTTTTTGTTTATATATATATATATATATATATATCTCTATATATATATTAGGTAATCAACATTTAAAAAATAAAAATAAAAACAACTTGAAAATTCATTAAGTAAACATAATTTAAAAAAAATGAACATAATAAATTTTAAAGTGTGAAAAATAAGTTCTCTAAAAAATGTATGCTACATCAACACGTTTCAAAATCAGCATGAAAATCACTAACATTTAAAAAAAGTATTTATATATGATACATAAGAAAATTTAAAATGTCAAAAATATGCTCCCAAAAAAAGAATTGTATTCTACATTACCACTTTTCAAAATCAGGTCGCGTTTTTACTACCCCTATGAAGCGAGTAATGATATCGGTTATTTAAAGTGCCAAAAACTATGCTCTAAAAAAATATGTGTGTTCTGCATCGCACGTTTTCAAAATCGGGCAATTTTTTGCTATCGCTACAAAACTAGGAACAGTATCAGTTCCTGTTTCAAAGTTTACATTGTTTCTACCTGTCGAATTAGAAATATTTATGAAATCTACAATTCAAAGTGGAAATGTGCCCTATATCCTTGTGGTGCATCACAACCATAGCTGTAGCAGGGTTTCTGTCATAGCAAGGTTTCTCTGTCCATGCCAATATACTTAGTTACATAAAAATTTCTGCAATGTAGTATTTTTGTAATATCTTAAATTTAAATTTATATCCACTGTAGATTTCAGGAATATTTTGAAATCTAATAGTTAGAAAATTAATCAATTATTTAACCCATTCTAAAATATTCCTAAAATCTACAATAAACAGATTTAAATATGTATTTCATCTACCTATACTAAACAAAACACAACACAAAAATACAAAAAACTACAACTTAAAGTAAATTTGTGCACCGAAAAGATATCGTTTATCTTCTGCATATTTTGTTTTGCATCGATACTTTCGAGAGCTCAGATGATAATGCAAATGATACCACCTCAACTTTGTCCCAACTTGGTGATTTTCCATGTTGTTGATTTTATATATATATATATATGATGCAACATTTTTCCAAGAATAAGATGTAACAGCCCCGAAATATCAACACATAATTAATTAGATTAATCTAGCAATTTATAATCAACATGAAATTATCAACTAATTAACATCAAAATTCAAAACTATAAGTAGAGATACTTACCTGTGTTTTCCGAGTTGAATGCTAGTTGAAGTCTTCTAATTGCAACAAGGTTTTGGGGACGACTCTCCACCCAACCATAGGCTCAGTTGCACAAAAACTTGCTACAGCTGGCCACCCCCGAGCCCTCAATCAATGTACTACTGCCAAGGAATCCTTTGTCTTAGAACACTATTCTCTCAAGAAAATGGATGGTGGAATCATGGAATGATGGAATACCTCTCATCTTCTTCACCATCTATTAAATAGAGCAAACATTAGAAGGGGAACCACATGCACACACTCCATGTGTCAAAACTTACCGCTTTCCTGTTTTATTCTTTTGTTTTTACTTTTTGATAGTTTTACTGATTTTTACTATTTTTCTTGTTTTATTTCTTTTGTTTTTATTTTTTTGATAGTTACACTGATTTTTACTATTTTTCTTGTTTTATTTCTTTTATTTATATTTATTTAAAACAAGTAATTAATTTATTAATTTATTATGATTTATTATTATTTATTTATTTATTATGGTTTATTATTTAATATTTATTATTTTTATTATTTATTATTTATTATTAAGAGACATTACATAAAATAGATGGTATGCCATGTCAACAATAATAATGCTGTGGTTCCCATACTTTTATAGTTTCTATGTCATGTCAACAATGATAATGCTGTGGTTCCCATACTTTTATAGTTTCTGGTTAAACACCATTCTACCCATGACACATAAGCCCTTATGCCACTTGAAATGGGCTGACTTTTATTAGAATACATATTTGGATTCACTTGACGGAAAGTTATCTTCTAAAGGATCAAAATAATAATTGCAAGTTAGGCATAAAAGAGATTCCAATTAAAAAAGATGAGCAGCTGGAGTACATATGTTTTTATAAATTTCAAAAATTCAAAGTTATTTGTAATTTTTTATTTTAAAAAATCATAAAATGTAATTAAAGTTTTTTTATTTAAAAATATTAAAAATTATAATTAAAGTTTATGTTGATTTGGAAAAAGACTTGTACAGTGGAAAAGACCAAGAATATATATAACGTATTCATATCCACAAACCCAAACAATATATATGGCTGAGTGAATGTGGAAATTGAATCCAGAAAAACTCAGCTGATTGTACATTCTAAAATCCAAACAATATATATAACTGAGTGAATGTGGAGATTGAATCTAAATTTAATTTGATTGTACATTCTAAAATCTAAATAATAAATAATATATATGACTGAGTGAATGTGGAGATTAAATCTAAAAGTATTTAGTTAAATTTAATTTAGTTATATTTTTTTTTTAAATTTTGGAAATTTGATAAACAAAAATAAAATCAAATAATTAACTTTATTCATATCTATCAAACAATTAAATTTACTCTATTCATCAAATTTATAAAATATTCCAAAAAATTTCAATCCAATCCAAAAATAAACATGAAGAGAAAACCTTACCAAAAACAGGCAAAAACTTCATCAAAACCATCTAAATGGCATAGGAAGTCCTTGGCATGGCTTGTGCAACAACCTAGTCAGAAAGTTTGTTAAATCATGAATCTGGTAGGTGAAGATAGTGGTGAAACATGAAGTGCGAAGAAGATTCATCGGCCCTAACACTCGACATAGCCTATAAAATGTGCTTAATCTATTTTGGAGTCCTGAAGTTTATACTCATAAAACCCAAAGCAATGAAGGCTGAGGCATTAAAATGATATCCTCAAATACTACACTACTGGTTGAAGATTTCCATGTAGCAGCCATATCGGAGCCGCAAAGGGGTGAGCTAGAACCTTGGTCACGATGTTAACCATTTATTACATGTCACATGGTAATGGTAATTTTGGTTTGACTGGTATATAAAACCATTTTAAGGAATGTATGGCCATCTGCAAATTAAATAATGAAACTAAATTATGAATGCCCCACGACAAGGTAGAAACACTGTCATAGCACTTCAATTTATTCAGCTTTTCCGATTTCAAATTTTTGATTGGCTATTTCAAATAGTTTGAGTAATGGCCTTTAACAGGTTTCTGGTCAGGAAGCGAGAAGAACAACACTTGCATAGCTTGAAAATGAGTAAAACACGTTTTCACAAAATGAAAATCAACCAGATAAGTATATTTATTCATTATCAAATATTTTAATGAGTAGTTTATTTATGTAGCATTTTCTGTTTCTCTTACTTACATAAAGACTCACAACCAAACTTCAAATGATGATAGTTTGGTGATCTGAAAGAAGTTCTAAATCAATGATGATAATGTTTCCTTGCAAGAGAAATCTCATATATATAGTTTATTTTAAATAATAAATTATAAATAAGATTAATAGATGTAACAAAGTATAGTTTCTATTTTATTATTAATTAATTAATTAAAGTTGTGTAGAATGTGGAAAAAAGGTAATGAAAATTTTCTTTCTACTCTACACAATAACATATCAAAAGGTGAAACCATTTTTACTTAGATATCATAGATTCACTTACTCTATGACCTAAAACGAGAACTCAAAAAGATGTAGTAAAAGGCATCATAGTTAGAGGCATATGTGCCATATCCCACTCTTCCACCAACATTTAGCCTAGCATCCATTTGGGGGTTGAAACCATGTTCTAGAGCTTCTAGATCTAGATCCTATTATATTTCGAGGGCCATAGCCTATTCTAGTAGTACCACAGCTACTTTTAATTCCGTGGTGTTTTGATAAAAGATCTTGTTCCCGCTAATGATGTTACTACAAATAATGTTTCGACATGGCCTATTGGTTCTATGGATGATTGAAAGACAACATAATCAGGTCCAATTCCAGTTCCTATATGTGTTCGTACATCAACATATGTTCTTAGTCGAGTTGTTCTGGCATATGCTTGTGTTTCCACCTTAGTGTCATTTTCTTGTGTCGTTCCGTCGTTTCCTCATTTTCCAAGGAGTGTTGCGAATTTGCATGGATTCGATGGAATAATCATATGAGGATTTTTTTCCAAGAAGGGGAATCCCTTTTGGAGAAGTTTTTATATATATTATGGTATAATTATATTACAACGAAGTACAATTTATACATATGTTGTCGACAGCAACCCAACAATGCTTTACAAACATTGTGAAATGCAATCCAACATGTATGAGTGTACGCGAGTGAGAAAGACAATATTGCACCGTCCCAACCACCCGAAACAACAATGCGATACGCATACATACGAAGATTACACATATCGTCCACAGGTATATATTTTTAATTTTTTTACATATAAAACTATACCAAATATCTTAATTTATATGTCATGCAGAAGGTGCGAAAATGCGGATGCCTCTTTCACATCCTGCTCCTTCCGCACACATTCCCTGCTCTACACAAACTGTAAAGTGGAATTCTTTTTGTTATTCTTTGGTGTTTAAAATGCTTTGGAGATGAGAAAAGACTTTTACAAATCAATTTGATTATGGTGTTGTTAATCGTTCACTTATAGCTAAAAGAACATAACAAATTTGTGCAGCATGATGATTTAACTACTCGACCGATTGCTTATCCAAGTTGCGTCTCACTTTGAAAGTAAAGCCAAAATGGTCCACGCTCACGATTATCACACACCTTTCCCTAAAAATTAAGAAACATATTACCCGTATCTCAACGTATTGTAGCTTTGAAAGATGCCAGATGCTGGACATATATGTGTTTAGTGCTAGAAGCTACATGCCTCCTCATGGGACCTGCACACGTGTAATTTTTCTACATTGTTATTGACAGACATGTGCAACATACTCTTCATTGGAGACATCCTCTATTGATGAGGATTAGCTACCATTCTGTGACGATGCTTATCTCATAATGAAGATAGGTTACAAGTCGTTTCATTCCATTCCACCTCTAATGAGTGTGTCTCCTATACATATTAAAACCTCAAGGTTGTACAATCCTCTGTTTGGGATTAATATCTCTAAGAATATTGATGATAGTATATAACTATCATATTTCTTATTTATTGTTGGATTTTTTTTTAAATGGGCCTCATTTTAATTATAGATTTGATGATTGTTTGAAAATGTATGTGATATGTAATTACTTTTTTAAAGTTCATCTTAAATTTTTGTTTTGTCATAAATATTTACTTAAATAATATGAAAAATACGTTAATTTCACACTCATTTAATTTTTTTAATAATTTTAATTAACATCATGATTAATGGTCATAGATAATGTTTTATTTTCACAGTAAATTTAAGGTATTAGAGAATTTTATGGTTACAAAAGAAATTAATGGTTATCTATGGGTGAAAGTATGAAGATGGGTAACACTTTTAGGTGAAATGTGGGGATGAAATTTAAGTTTTTCTTCTTTTATTGAATTGCACCCCTCAAAATTCATATAAGAATTATGCATTTTGATTCAGAGTAAAAAGACAATATGTGGAGAAATATTTTATTGAATTAATGATATTTTTTGAAAAAAAACATAGTGTCATATGATCTCTCAATTTTCCATTAAATGCAATATATGTCCTTGCAAATTTTCGCAAAACTTAAGAGATTTGTGTGCAGTCACATAGCATAACTTAATATAAATAGTGTAAAATATATATATATATATATATATATATATATATATATATATATATATATATATATATATATATATATATAAGAGCATGATTTACATGGAGAGAACGAAGTTTTTCATATTTAGAAATCTCTTTTTTTATGCAAAATTGTGTTTTTTATGGTCACATAGCATAACTTAGTTTAAATAGTGTAATATATATATATATATATGAGCATGATTTATATAGAGAACTAAGTTTTTCATATTAGAAATCTATTTTTTTATGCAAAATTGTGTTTTTTATTATTTTTCGAAGTTGGCGAAGTAATATTTCAATTTCATTTTGGAGACACGTGTTTGCATAAGATTTTTTTCAAGTCTTTAAATAAATTGAAAAACCATGATACCCTTTTGAAGATGGCTCATAAACAAAGATAGTGATATTTTTTGAAATTTTTTTGTTGTGTATATTTATGTTATAGATTTTTTATTCAGCCCCTTTGAAACTGTCCAAAAAAATTTCAAGTCTTATGTTTAAAAAAATTAAATGAAAAATATCATATGAATTTGAAAGTATCAAATTCATATTCCATTGGATAGAGGATTCTTTCATGAATCCAATGTGATCATCTCCGCCACTTAAGGACAATTTCTTCCCTAAATCTCATACGGTGCAAGATGGGGTTGCAGAGAAATCTGCAGAAGAGGTGATGAAACTATAATTTTTAGGACTTCAAGAGCTCGATCGAGCATTTTAAATACTCAATCGAGTTCTTAAATTCAAAATTCAAATTTCTCAATCGAGCATTAAAGAAGCCCTCCATTCAGTGGCATACATGGTTATCCTGTAGCTCAATCGAGCCATTAAAAATCAACCCGCTCGCAGTCTTACCAACTTTTTGTTAATGGTATTAATGGTGAATCATATGGTTCAAGGGCTTGATCGAGATTTTGACTTAGGTTAGAAAACAAATCGATTGGGGGTTTGTTTAAACACTCGATCAAGCTAATTTTAAGTGCCTCAAGAGCTCAATTGAGCACTTAAAAATTGCTTGATCGAGTGCTTAACATTACTCGATCAAGCATCTGTTTTTCAGCAAAGCACCCTCATTTTTCCAAAAAGTGTAACTCATCTTCATGCTTTGACCCCCATTTATTTTATGCAATGCAGAGTGCGAAGGTTTATAGAGATTAAACATGTTTTTTATGCAATTATAAAGGTATTTCTAACCATACTTCTCTGCACGTAAATTGCAATTTACTACAAAAAGAAAGTATTATCTATGACCATTAATCATGACGTTGATTAAAATTGTTAAAAAAATTTACATGAGTGTGCGATTAGCATATTGTTCATGTTTCAATAACAAAATAGTAAATATTAAAACCCATAAAGAAATCAACCAAACTTGCAAATCAATAAATTCTACTATCTAATGCAATCGAGCTTGCATAACAATGAATTGGTAATGCAATTATATTGTGTAATGCATTCAAACGTGCGTAATGGTGCAATTATACCATATAAAGCAAGCACACAAGCTTGCAAAGAAGAATTCAACAAGTAATTGGTTGTGTAATGCAAGGGAAAGAACTACCCAGAGTAAATTGGCCAACTTTATTTAGTTATTCTCTCTTCTAATAGTAGAAGTTGCTTGCAAATTGTCAATAGGCAACAATATTATGAAGAATATTTGTTATCATGATCACGTGCCTCGTTGGCCCTAAGGTAACTTTTCAATCAAACTTATTCAATTATTTGCCATTTTTATGATATTCATTGAATGCATAATTATTTGCGTTGTTTTCCAAATTCAAAATGTTTTTTTCTTTCCTTATTTTTTTCATTTTATGGATCACTGATCAAAAAGCTAGACTATGAAATTGCAACTCCGAAACAAAGTTTTGCCAAGGTTAATGGTAGGAAGTCGTAAACATATGGAACAAAATTTCAACTCCGGAACAAAGTTTTGCCAAGGTTAATGTGTAGGAAGTCGTAAACATATGGAACAAAATTGACTGAAGAAGCAAAATCGTGCTTAGTAGTATGCAGGTAAAACACCCAAATCAAATTGATTTGAACAAGTATTTTCCCATCCCCTAAGCATTTATTTCACAAGAATTTATAAACACCAAAGAATAAGAATAATATTTTTTATTTACAATTTGTGTGGAGCGGGGAATGTGTGCATGATGCAGAAGGGAAATCACATTTCCACACCTTCCGCATGATGTATAAATTAAGATATTTGTTATAGTTTCGTAGGTAAAAAAATTAAAAATATATACCTTGTGGATGACATGCACAAGCCTCATGTGATCCTTTCATCGAATCCATGCAAATTCGCAACACTTCTTGGAAAACGAGAAAATGGTGGAACGACACAGGGAAATGACACTAAGGTGGAAACATAAGCATATGCCAGAATAACTTGACTAGGAATATATGCTAATGTAGGAACACCTAGAGGCACTGGAATTAACTTTGTTTGTGTTGTCTTTGCATCATCCCTAGGAGAAATAGGCCATGTTGAAACATCATTCATAGTGACATCATTAAACCGAAAGAAGAGCTTTTATAAAAAAACTGCAAAACTAAAACTAGCTATGCTACAATTGGAACATGCTATAGCCCTAGGACTATAATAGGATCCAGATCTGGAGGCTTTGCAACAAAATTTCAAATTGGAAGGGATGCCAGGTGAAATGTTGGTGGAAGAGTGGGAGATGATGCCTCTGCCTCTAACTACGATGCCTTTTCCTACACCTTTTTGGGTTCTCGGTTTAGGTCATAAGGTAAGTGAATTTATGATATTAAAGTAAAGGTTGTCTCATGTTTTGATTCGTTGATTGGGCTATTGAGACCCAAAGGCAGTTGTTTACTCAAAAGCCATTGTAGTAGTTGTAGATTTGGAGACATCATAGTATGTATAGGTAGAGTAAAGTGCCTCTAAAACAACGTATCGCTCTCGATCTATATCAATTGGAACATATTCTTTGATTAGACCCTCTGTTGGTAGATATATAGGTTTTGCGCATAGTGCCCAACTACATTGGATCAAGGTCAATTCGTTCAAGTTTGTAACATTATCTAATATACTAGAAATATTGCAAAAACATAGAAATAAGTAAAATTTTATCACAAATTACATATAAATACCCTTTGTATCCCTCACAAGTAGTGGTATTTCACAGACTTGAACACTCGCATAGCTTAATTTTCTAAAATTTAATGGTTATATTTTTTTTAAATAACTATTAAGTGTGTAGGTGCAAAGGTATCACAGTGAAAGCTTCCTCTGCACCTCGGGACTTCGAACTATGGTTATAGTTTAATGCCATACATAGCTGAATGGTGATTTTATATTTTATATCTCAAACATAATCGTAATCATTGAGCTAAAGACTGAATTAAGTGGTTCAATCACCCAATTAAATTGGAGCTTGTAGGACCAAAATTGATAGTGCCATCCACGTTTGAGACATTTGTGGAGTGCGGAGGTGCTGAGGAAGAAAGCTTCCTCTCCACCTCTGCATTTTGCACAATGTATCAATGTTATGGCAAGTAAGAAAAACACCATTCACGTGTGTTCTTACCCCTTTTCTTCTTGGCACTTGCAAAGTGAAAGGTTACAATTGGAAGTTGGAGTGTAGGCATAGATTTGGAAATTGCCAATCATTGTAACTATGATCTAAACTTGCAATAATACATGCATTAACTAGATACACTAATATATGTCATTCCAGAATCAATGATAATACCTTTTCTTCCATTTTCTTAACTATGATGTTATGCAACTACAACCCTGTTTTAAAATATACCTAAGTAGAAAATAAATCAATTATACCTCCTATACAATGAATCAAATCTAAAACATTCCTTTCATATTATTTAATACATTTACCAATTAAATGTCTTTACTTATGATATTGCAATAATGGACAATAGTATATATTATATGTTTTTTTTGTGGTGGTTAATGAGATCAATAGAATCATTATAGATTTTGTCATTTGAATAAAAGGATAAGACTTTATATATGCATGGTGTATGAATAACTATATAATTCTAGAATATTAATTATGATTATAAATTATAAAGTATAGTATCATCAAGATTACTCATGAAGTGCAATTTATGGAAAAAGGAAGGGGAACTAGAGATCAAGCTCAAGGTGCTCTTGTTTAGGATCACACCGAGGAGAAAAGGAAAGGCAAGATGACCAAGCCAAAGATGTCAAACCTCAATGTAGAACCTATTTACGTTTGAAGATCAAAGAAGAGCAAGTGGAGACCATAATTTAGAGTTCCTCTCTCATGGAACTAGATATCTTTCTTAGTCCGCAATTATAGATTTGTATTCCATAGAAACACAAGATACATTTGTTCCATAACCCTTTTTCAAGTCATCAACTCCAATTTTTTCCACCCCAATAGCACAAAAATAGTTGAAAAAATATATGTCAATCCACTCTAGATTAGGTGTCATGTAACGAAACATGTGTTAATCCCAATAAACTAAAGCATAATGAATTTCACATAAAATAGGAAGGAGAAAAAAAGGCTTGCATAGATCTCTATTATAGTACCTAGAACTTTTAACCATAGGTTTGCATGTGGAGTTTTTATCTTTCAATGTTGTTTGATAAGTCATCAAAGGTTGAGATAGATATATGCTAGAATACTTTTACAAGAATATTTAAAATTTCAGAGACCTCATTATCCTCCTCATGTGGTCTTGTGTGACAAACATTAATCATCGTGCAGGGTCCTAATCATGAAACAGATGAAACTCTGGATGAGAAGGATGGAACCATGATGTTATGATTCCCTAAATGGAATTGCATAGAAGCACAATAGGCAAGTTGTGAGGTTAAGTTTCCCTACTAGAAATGGTTTATATGATGAACAAATATGGTACAAAGTTGTGTTTGGTGAAAAGTTTATGCTTGTTATCTTTCTTACTAGTATTTTCTTTGATGAAAAGTGAAGTGTTCACTTGAAACACGTCGCTTAAAAATGTTCTATGCATGTCAAACCAAAACTGTGAGAAAATTTTTGAATGCTTACTTGGTAATGGAGAAAACTATGAATAGTTCATGGTTTCACCCATTATTAAGTAGAGAATCACAAGCTTGTGCCTTGGTGATATATTGTTTTGCTCATACTTGACTCACATGTTTAGGTTTTCATGCATTTTTGTGTAGGAAATCATAACCTTGTAACTATCCCATTCATCAGTTCACCATTTCTAAGCAAAATCATGATTGAATGCATTTCTCGGGAAAAAAACCTTAAGAGTTTGTAAAGTGGATAATGGTTTCAAACTTGAACAAGGTGAAAAAGGGGTTGCACTTGTTTAATATTGTACATAAAATCTAAGATAACATAATTATTTTCATTATATACTTCTAAATATACCTTGATGAATATAATTATTTATTAATGATAACTATGACAAAGATTTAGATTTGATTACACAAAAATGTGTGGAACCATGGACATGAATGAGCAAATTACAAGATCATGATTTCTCATTCATAAATAAGAAAAAACATAAATAAGTTAAATGAGAAAAGTCTGGAATAAAATTATTATTACCCACTGAAAAATAATAAAATAATATAAATGACAATGTTATGATCAACTACTTATAAATGACAAAACCATTCTATTAACAATAACAAAACAACCCTACCCCATGAATATAGTTATAGTTGTGATAACTTATCTCAAAATAAATAAAATCTTAAAAAATTGATATTTCTTCCCATTTTCAAATAAATGATCATAACCTTTTATCCTTATGATTTCACTTATTTCTAATCGAAGAATCATAACCTTTGAAAAGAACACCTATTTATATATTCATGATTTTGCCATTTTAGAACTTTATCCCTGCCCACAACCATACTTGAGAGTCGAGTAGTGAGTAGGGCCGAGCAGGTTATTGAACATGGAATCCAACCCAACATAATTATTTTCATTATATAATTTAATCAATATCCGGAGGACAATAACCGTTAGTAACGGTAACGAAACAAAAGTCGACCGTTATACGAACAGAGGGCTCTAATAGAAAGTGAAAACGACAGACAACAGCCCAAAAGCGTCTCTACAAAGACCTGGAAACTTGCAAATTGGATAGATGTGAATATCCTCATGCCCTCATATATTTCTGCAAACAGTCATCGGCAGCGGCTTCGACGGTCAACTGTCACTGCCCATTTGCGGCATGGCTTTTGAATCTTTCGAAGGCGCTGCAGAAGACTCCGGCTCTGTTGAGGCAACTATGCTTAGTTACATAATTTGATGTTCAGAAGAGGGTTCTCCTGATTTTTAAATTTTAAGATATTCTCAAAATCAAAATCGACATAAGAATGACGGTATCCATCTACCTATACATTTTAAAGTAAATTTGTATATGACAAAGGTGGTATTTATCTTCGAGAGATTTTGTTTGCATTGAAACTTTTGAAAGCTCAGATGATAAAATTTAACTGTGAAGTCAAACCTTATCCAAAAAATGTTCGGCAAAGTAAATTGGGGTTACTCAATTTATTTACCTCTCCATCTGCAGAGAGACAGATAAGTATCATGTCAATACGACCTGCATACAAAAATATATTTTTTATTTTCTTAAACATATCCTTTTACATATATTAATAGATAAGTGTTGAAATGAAATATAAATATTATATTAATTATATAATTAATTAGTTAAAAAATATCTTAATAAACTAGTTAATTTAGTTAGATTAAATTTCTCAAATCCAATAACTTAGGTAATATCATTCAATATAAGCAAGACAAGTCTCTTTACCTTCTTTAAATAAAGTACTTGTCTTTAAAGTTGTTTTTCACTAGCGAACTCTTCATTAGCTTCTCTAATCATTCTCATTCTCAAAATCATGTAGATTAAACTCCATCAAACTATCTCATAACTTTTGTAATCTTAAACTCCTAAATCACAAATCTCCCAACTTCAATTACCAAACAGTCTCCATAAGCTATTATCTCCTTCTCCTACTCAGTTATATAAATGTTAACAGAAGTAAATAAATGTATGAAATTATCATCTTTTATCATTCTCAAAATCATGTAGATTAAACTCCATCGATTTATCTCATATCCTTTATAATCCTGAACTCCTAAATCACAAATCTCCCAACTTCAATTACTAAACAGACGCTTATATTATCTCCTTCTCCTACTCCCGGCAGCTATATAAGTGTTAACAGGGGTAAATAAATGCATGAAGCTCCTGAAATGTGATAATGGCAGCTCCTAACTTATTCCTGTGACATAGGCTGAAGATCCCATGACCGAATCCCCACTGTGTACCGATCATCTTCACAGATAGAAAACGGGCCTTTGAAGCAAACATTTTGGTGATACCATGATACTTTATGATACCAATAATCAGGCATAATTTGAACTTTATTTCCTTGCAAACAGACGCCCTTCTCCTATTTTTAGGAACAACATAATTGAACAGTCAGTATGAAATTAAACAGTAATGCATACCGTTTATTGACTGCAATTAGCGTCGCTCTGGTCTCTCACATTTATATTGTTTACTTAGTAATATATCCGGGCATTTTCTTTTCTTTTTCCGTTAATT
Organism: Pinus tabuliformis; assembly: GCA_031772625.1. Lineage (NCBI taxonomy): Eukaryota > Viridiplantae > Streptophyta > Pinopsida > Pinales > Pinaceae > Pinus > Pinus tabuliformis. The sequence continues at coordinate 1,189,300,884 of CM062804.1, forward strand.
AAACAGTAATGCATACCGTTTATTGACTTCAATTAGCGTCGCTCTGGTCTCTCACAGTTATATTGTTAACTTAGTAATATATCTGGGCATTTTCTTTGCTTTTAGTCGGAAAAACCAATTTCTGCCAGAAAGGCGCAGGGCCCGACAGGGCTCGAACGATCTTGCTCTTAATCAGAAAAAGATCTACTAGAAAGACACAGGGCCCGACCGGGTTCGAACCGGTGACCTCTTGATCTGCAGTCAAATGCTCTACCACTGAGCTACAGGCCCAATAGATGCTGCTTTTATGCCGTTTTCTTTACTTTTGTCTATACTGTTTTTCTCATTAGATGTTGGTTTTATGCCGTTTTCTTTACTTGGTCTATACTGTTTTTTCTCATTGTATGTGTTTATTTTGCACATTAGGATGTTTATTGGGTTCATATATTTTTGATATTTTTGGTTTATTTTTTGGATGGCTTTATGGCTGAATGTATTACTCTCTCCATTCCTGTTTTTGGAACAATGGTTATTATTATGTGGACCTGGACTATGTGCAGACACTGGACCAATCCTATTTGTCAATATACACTGTGCAGACACTGGAGCAACCCTATTTGTCAGTGTACACTGTGCTATGTTGGTTTGCGTGGCAATATGCAGATTTAATAACGTATCAAGAATGATCATAATGTACTGATTTTATTATATATAATAAAATCAACATTTTTTTATTTTTTTTTGGAAAAAAGTCTTATACTTTCTTATTATTTAGCTTAATTTTTGAAAATAACATAGTTATAAAAATTAACTAGTTAATCCATTTATAATAATCATCAAAACATTTACTTTATAATATCAAATTATTAAAATTTAAAAATCATAAATCTAATTAAATTATTATTATTATAAAAATTAATTAAGTGATAAAAGTTTGGGAAAATCTACTCCACATATCTCTCCATCGATGTCTGCACCATTATTTGCAATGAGATTCATTATTAGACAATTGAACAATAATGTATCATCAAATAAATAATTATTAATTATGAAACCTAAACATGAAAAACAATTGTTAATTAATAAAACAATTATAATATTTAACGCAACAATGCCCTCATTAAATCTTTGAATTTGAGATCATTCATTTGGGTTTTGTGGTGGCCAGGAGGCCTTGCTGCATCATGTACAATCACATGATTGATATTTCCCTTTGCATACCATAGTTTCAAAGATTATGTGTTGCTGGTGGTTTCTTTGTGTTCTTTCATTTCCATGCTAAACCTCATCTTTATTAAAAGGAACTTCCCCTTTAGCCATATTTCTGTTTAAAAAAACCACCAGTTTAAAGACCTTGTTTAGGGAAGATGATGGATAATTTATTAGTAAGATTTCGCAATGCTATGCACTCTAGTCAGGAAATTATTGTAAATGATGGTTACATATGGTTTCTTTTCTTCTACAAATCATGAAGTATGAAAAAGGGTATGGTCTCCTTTTCAGTATAAATTTCATTTGAAAACTAAAATAAAAAATCAGATCAAACAAGCCCCTTTTTAAAAATTACAAATAACATAACCTTATTATATCCCCAATTTATTTACTGTTACAAGGGTAAATTGTTTGGTGCTGCACATTCAATGTATGTTTTATTTGGTCCTTAACCATTAGCTATTTTTTTTTTTTGAGCTAGACGGGATGAGATCGGAAGAATGCTCTGCAGCTAGGGTTTGAGCAAACCCCGTGACGGCGCAGAGTCTTCTGTCTTAGCGGCACTGCAGCAGTAGTTTAACGCAGATCGACAACACTCTTCTGGCATAGAGCGGACGAGAATGGGTAAATCTCAGGGGGGGGCCTCAAAGCCCTCCCCAGAAGTTGAAAAAGAACCGTCGGCGCAACCAGGAGCGACGCACTCAGGAATGGTACATGAGGAAGGGGTTAACAGAGAACCCCCTCAGCAAGACAATACAAACGCGCCCCTCAACCAGGCAGGAAGAAATAATGAGATACCAGAAAGAGATACAATGCACACAGAAGTACCAAAGGTAACCTCGAACACATGCAAACCCATAACAACTCAAAGGCCAAGAATAGAACTACCCAGTCACAGAATCAATGGGAGAATCCAGTATATGAGGGATCATGCACTCATTGGAAAATTTATCGGATTCTGGCCAACAGAAAGAGCATTGCAGGGATGGATCTCGGCCAAATGGAAACCCAAGGGCCATGTCACTCTACAGCTAGGGCCAAAAGGGTTCTTTACGGCGATTTTTTTCTGCATCGAGGACAAGAACCGAGTAATGGACGAAGGGCCATATTTTTTCAACTCAGCTGGCCTCTATCTACGGGAATGGGCAGCAAGATTCAACCCGGATAAGGAGGATCTCAGCTGGGCACCAGTATGGATCAGAATGTACTCACTGCCAGAGGAATATTGGGATGAAGAATCGCTAAGAGACATAGGAAATGGATTGGGGGAATACATAAAAGCAGCAGAAGAAACGAAACTGCGCAAATACACATCCTACGCTCGCATCTGCGTCTTCATGCGCTTGGACAAGGCCTTACCAGACTCAGTAAGTCTCTCTCATGATGATTATGAATGGACTCAACCATTGGATTATGAACATGTCCCCTTTCGTTGTCGCAAATGTCATGCGCTTGGACATCTCTTCAGGGATTGCCCTCTGAACGCCAAACCCCAATCCCCCAATCCCTCTGACTTGCAAAACCAAGATGGGTTCACCAAGGTTACCAATCGTAAAAGATCGCATAGAAAACCCTCGAATGGGAAGAAACCCCAGCCAGAAGCTTCATCCCTCCCTTCAACTAGCAACAGCTTCGAGATCTTGGCCAATACCACTGAAGATCCCCTGCATTCTATCTCAAAGCTCCAGCCTCTCCCAGCCTCTGCTATCCCCCCTCCCCCTGGATCCTCTTCCCCTCCCAGTCAACCGGAAAAGAACCTCGGGCCTCCTAAAGAAACCAGAAAGCTCTTGAGTGGAAAGACAAAGGATATGGAGGTGGACGCCCCCTCCATCCATACTATGAGTACAGCCACAGCCCCAGAAGATATGGATCAACCACAAATGATGGATGAAGAGCCGGAAAGTATCGACCTAGGAGGACTCGATATCCTGGAGCTAGAAGCAGCATGCAAAAAGAAGGAGTTTGACAGGATACCGGAGCACCAACTCAACATGCTGGAAGTCATCCTATCCAAGGCGCACCAACAGCATTAGTTAGCCATCCAACTGGGTAGCCACTGGGATGGGAGCCTCACTCCAAAAGACTCCAAGAAAAGAGGGCGAAGAACCAACCTTCAGCAAACAATTGCAATAGGGAAAATCCTGGTTGACTCAGGAAGATATGCGAAGCTGACCAAGTATTACAAACCCACCATCAATAGTGAAAGATGAAGCTCACATCATGGAATGTAAGGGGGCTCAATAGCCCAGGAAAACACAGAATGATTAAGAACATGATAAAGCAGGAAAGGCCACAAATTTGTTTCCTTCAGGAAATGAAATGTAACAGTGATACTCTGGGAAACATACTCTCCAGAGCATGGGTAGGTAGCAGATCAGTGGCAGTGGATGCCTCTGGGGCTTCTGGCGGGCTCGCTATAGCATGGAACCCGCAAGCGATAGCGCTCTCAGATATACACGCATTGTAGTGTTCTATCTAGGGTACTAGACTAGACCATATTTATTATCGACCAGGATGCGTAAGCTTAGAGGCATGCGTCTAAAGTATATAGACATAAAGGATTATTAGCTAAGTGGTTATGATGTAGGTCACAGAACTTATTTACGGAAGATTGGGGTATGTTACCTATCATCCAAACACTTAGGTCACTCTACTAATATACCTGATTACAACACTGTCATTAAATTCATTTACCAAATTAAACACTGTGTATCACTGCAAACCAAGATTTCAATCTCCTTACAGAGACATTATACATAAAACCCTTGTTTAGCAAATACTCAGCCACTAATATTCATACAAGATAAAAATATACAGAGATCATAAACAGATTTTGAAATGAAAACAAAGTTCATGACATTGCTTTAAAAGACAACAAAGGGATCGAATCCCTTACAGGATATGATTCACGATCTCAGTGATGGACTGTTCAAGCATTATCACAAACACAAACCATATGCATTCGATTGAAATCAACAACCAATCTTAACTATTGAAATCGGAAACCAATCTTAATTACTGTGCATGTCATGTAATACCCTAAGTTGCGAATAAAAAGGAAATGACAGTATACCAGTTTAACGCAAGGCCCATCCGCGTTCCAGAGGTATACTGGACTGTGTTCAACCGGTTATCAAATCAATGCAACAAGACATGGATCGTGACTGTAACTGTGTTCTTGATATTAAGTTCAAACTCTGTTTCAAATGATACAACGATTACCCATACATTGATTACACAGGACTGTATTTACATATGTTTTTTTACAACCCTTACATTTCGAAAACGAATGTACATTCATGATATGGCTGTTGCCGCTTTTACCATGTTGAGATTTTTAAAATGTTTCCATCCTAAACTGATTTCAAAAAGGAACAAAAACTAAATCAATTTAGAATGCTCTGCTGTTGTTGCCTTTGTCGCCAGTATGCCATACTTTGACCTGTGTTGACCGCGCATGTAGGAGGGTCGATTCTGCTGTAGGATAGGTATTCGTCCATGCTTGGACATTCTACTTTTCATCCCTACCTTTCGCTCTAGCCTAGCTGTTGTGCCCAATGTCAAACAATGAGCCAATTACACGATGTTGGAACTTCCTGTAACCATTTTACCAAAAACTTCTAATTCTTTAACATAAAACTCCTAAATCAATTTCAATGCATTTTAATAACTATAGGACTATTAACTAATCAATTTTCAAGGAATCTAAGAGATATATGATGAAAAGAAGTAGGAAAATGATTTGTTTTAGGAGGAAAAATGAGGTCATGGGATGGTACCAACATCTCTCCCTGACTTAAGGAATTAGCATGTCCTCATGCTAACCCCGAAGTGCTTCCCTTGAACTCTGTTCCTGCCTGGATCTCTGCTGCCTTTAGCAATGTGTCCATATTCTTTTCACCTGGGTATCTTTCTGACCCTTGAGCTCCTGCTTTAATCTTTTGTATTTTTCTTTGAGGGTCTTCTTCTTATTGTACCACTTAGTGGCCCAATTACAAATATCCGTTTGCTCAGCCTCCAGTTCACTGATTCTCTCCCTTAACTTTTCATTCTTCTTTTGAGTTTCTTTACTCTCCGCTCGGAGCATTTCATTTTCTTTCTTGATAACTTTTTCTAGCATATTAGCCTCCATGAGCTCTTCCTTTAATTTTTCAATTTGTTTCTCCAATTTCTTTTGTCTCTTAATGGGAGGTGGTGAACCTTTTTCCTGCCTGTTATTGCTTTCTACCTCTATATCAACTCCTGGCCCTGGTGGTGAGTGGTCACCACTCTCAACATCCATTGGTATAGGTGCATTGGATTCAAGCTGGTCTTCTTGTAACTCGGCTTTTGGTGTCCTCCTTGTTCTTCGTGAGTAAGTGGTGAAAATTTTATCTTGCTCTGCCCTCTTAGCATCTTCCTTTCTCATTTTCCTAGTCCTTATGCTGCTCACAGGTAGAGGTGCCTTGCTGGCTTTGGATACTGGGATTTATTCATCAATATCTTTCATGAACCCTGAGTCCTCCTGCAATTCTTCTTTGTCTTCCTCATCTCTAATTTGGTTAGCAGCTAAGAACTCCTTCCACATTTTCCCTCTTCTCTGCAATTCATGCTCAATAAGAATTTTAATTAAGCCAAAGTGGTATAGGCTCTTGTCTTCATTTCCCTTCTGCTTTTGAATGGTCTTCGACATCTTAGTTAGGCTTTGTAATAGAAAATATGGTAGACTGATAACACATTGTCTTTTCAAGTGGAGTAGTAATTTAATATGGTATAGATAGACAATACTGTAACGGCCTTCGCAGGTTATGAATTTTTGAAGGATATAGACCATCTCATCCCAGGGATGCATCAACCAACTTCTTGGAACACCTTTCTTCCAGTTAACTGATGAGACTCTGGATCTAGACATAAACTGCGTCCACGATTTCTCTTTAAATTGCTTTGTTTTAAAGTACTTCTCCCCTTCTGGGCTAATCCCTATTGACTGGGCTATAGTGTCCTCTGAAACCCTGAATGAGAAGTTACCTATCAGGGCTTTCTCTCCATTGAATGTGAAAGCAAATTGTTTGGTAACCTCTTCATTACTTCCATGAAATTTTTCTGAAAAGGGTAACCACTGTATCTCTCTGAGAATGGAAATGCAATCTTCATGATATTGAGAGCTGTCAAACATGCTCAGTTCGACCCTATTAGTCATCTTGGCAGAGGGTCGTGCCCTAACTCTTCTCTGTTTATGTCTTGCAATTTCAACAAAGAAATTTCAATTTGTTACCTGGTGGTGTCGCTCCAATATGATGCTCGGTTGACTGTCTTGTGACTTTGGTGGGAGTCGAAACCGAATAGTTATATTTCCCTTTTTGTGGCGCTCACTACTTTCAATCCTCACTGTGTAAGTCGAACCCAAATGGCTATATTTCTCTCTTGTGGCGCTTACTGCTTTCACTCCTTACTGTGGAAGTCACGGGAGTTAACTGCCAGCGTGAAATAACTGAGAATGATGGTGGAATAATCACTGCACTTACTTCATAGCGTATTCATTCTTTTAGAACAGAGGAGTGTTGTACCGCTTGTATAGATGTCATCATAGGAGCGCTGAAGGCGTATATGCAATACTGTGGTATGATTTTAGGGAGTCCTCTAAATCATTTGGCTATGTCGGGTGGTGGAGTCATAATTCGGCCGTGTGGAATACAATGAATAGGCCGCTTTACATTTGTTTCTTTCCCCTTTATTTTTTAAAAACATAATCCACCACGTGTCCTGTTTCGGTTGGCATTCGGTCAAATGGAAGATGTTGGTATGGCTGTAGGATGCATTTAGCATAACAAGGTTGATGTGTTGGTAATGGGTTTAGAGGTATGAATAGGTTGAAGTATGAAAAATGATAAGAATCAGTGGAATAAGGGATGATGGAAAATGTAGGTGTCCTTGAAATCGATCATAACAGTCACAGTCATTAAATTTACATTAAAAATTAATCTAAGAAATTAAATGTTAAGAATAAGAAACATATTACTCTTTTGTTGGTTGTTGTTGTATTGACATGCTGAGTAGGACTAGTCTCTTTTGACTATTCTTTTGCTTGTTGTAACAGGTCCCCTGAGAAAGATTGAATGCAACAGGTCCCTTGAGAAAGATTGAATGCAACAGGTCCCTTGAGAAAGATTGAATGCAACAGGTCCCTTGAGAAAGATTTGAAGATGTTCATGCAGCTCCTTATATGTATACAGGTTCCTTGAGCCTGGGTATTTGATGGAGTCTTAGTGCCCAGCAACCTGTGAATGAAGCTTTTTTGAAGTAACCCTGAAGTAACAGTTTCTTAACAGGTCCCTTTGATGTGTCTTAAACAGGTCCCATTACTGCTGGTGTTGATAGCATGGTCTTCTGGACAGAACAGGTCCCCCTGCATAATGTTTATAACCAGGTCCCTCTGAGATAAAACAATGACAAAACAACTTATTTATTGAAGTCTTGAATGTTGGAACAAGATGCTTTGGAAATTTACAGTGAAGAGATAGGATAAGAAATCTTTAAGAATTTACAATGGAGAGATAAAAGAACAAAATGCTGATGTTGCTCTCCGCCACTAAAGTTTTGACTTGTCCTCAAGTCATTATTGAGTTGATAAATCAAACAATGAACAAAAGAAAGAGAATTCTTACCCGCCAATGAATTGGTTTTCAAGTAAGAATTCGGGGTTAGAGTGTGCCAGAGGCTGGTTTTCACATCTAACCCATTAGTTTTAATGTTTTTTTATTTTTATTTTTATATATATATTTTTTAGTTTTTGTTTTATATTATTTATTTTTTTTTTCTTTTTGACTCTGAAATTGAAAGGAAATGAACTAAGGCAGTGATACTGCAGCCGAGGGCTGCAGTATCTCAACCTCTCTTTGTTGAGATATTGTTTGGAGAAAATCTTGCTTGCTGATGGGCTTAGTGTATAGTTTCAGGCGATGACCATTGAGAGTAAAGGAATGGCCTTCTCCATCAATAGTTTTGAGCTTGACTGAACCATTGTCGTAAGCCTGAACAATTTGGTATGGGCCCATCCAATGGGTGGTAAACCTGGCTTTATGATCTCTGAATTTAGAGTAAAAAAGTAAAGCCCAGTCACCTTCCTTGAACTGCTTCTTCTTGATATGTGCATCATGCCACTGCTTCCTTTGTTTTTGCATGAGGATTGTGGTTTCCTCTGCTTGCTGCCTCATTTCATCCAGCTGGTTCAACTGCTGAATTCTTTCTTGTTGTGCTTGGTCCAAGTCAATTTGCAAATCTGCAGCCAGTTTAAAAGTATGTATTTGAAACTCAATAGGAAGCATTACCTCTTTGCCGTACACCAATTGATATGGTGTAAATCCTATAGTATCTTTCCACGTAATTCTGTAAGCCCAGAGTGCATCTTTGAGCTTCTCTTCCCAATTCTTCCTGTTCATTGCAATAGTTTTAGTAATGATCACTTCCAAGGTTTTGTTTGTGGATTCCACCTGCCCATTGGCCTGTGGATGGTAAGGGGTACTTTTCCTATGCTTGATTTGGTATTTGTCTGTGATGTCCTTCACTAGCTTTGAGGTGAATTGAGTACCTTGATCAGTCACAATTTCCCTTGGTACTCCATACCTCACAAAAATCTCTTCAAAAAGGAAATTTACCACTGTGTGTTCGGTGGCTCTAACCAGTGCTTTTGCTTCAGTCCACTTTGTAACGTAATCAGTACATACTAAGATGTACTTCTTACCATTGGAGGTTGGGTTAATGGGTCCTATAAAGTCTAGAGCCCATTTGTCAAATGGCTCTAGGTGAACTTGGGGCTAAAGGGGCATCTCATCTGTAGTTGTTGGCCTGCCCATTCTTTGGCAGCTGTCACAACTCTTTACATACTTCTTGGCATCCTTGAAAATGGATGGCCAGTAGTATCCAAGAGTAAGAACTTTGAATGTTGTCCGCTTAGCTGCAAAATGCCCACCACACGGTTCATCATGGCAAGATTTTAAAATATCAATTACCTCATCATTTCTTACACATCTTCTAATGATCATATCATAACCAGTGTAAAATAAATCGCCATTAAGCCATGAATATCTAGCACTTTGTTTGACTAGTCTCTTCTTTTCCTTTGTAATAAAGTGTGGAGGTGTCCTTCCTGTAGGCAAATAATTGGCCAAATCAGCATACCAAGGAGTTACTATGGAAATTGCAAATAGATTTTCATTTGGAAAAGAATCTTCAACCGGAACAACCTCACCTGGATTTTGCAATCTAGAAAGAAAATCTGCCACCTGGTTCTCTTTGCCTGGTCTATCTAACACTGTGATGTTAAATTCCTGTAACAATAATAACCATCTGGTAACTCTGCCACTAGTTATTGGTTTATTCATTAAATGTCTAATGGCAGAATGATCAGTATGTACAAAGACTTCATAACCAGTTATGTAATGTCGGAATTTATTCACAGAATATATGATAGCAAGTGTTTCCTTTTCTGTGACTGTGTAGTTTAACTCTACAGGTGTTATACTTTTGCTAATGAAATAAATGGCATAATTACAAGATTCCTCTTTTTGGCCTAATGAGGCACCCACTGCGGTGTCAGATGCATCTGTGAAGATATGAAATGGTAGGCTCCAATTAGGCCCTCTCAAGACTGGTGCGGTTGATAACTTCTTTTTGAGTTGTTCGAATGCTTGTTGACAGTTCTCATTCCAGTTGAAAAGTACATATTTGGTTAGAAGTTTAAACAAAGGTAAAGCTATTTTACTAAAATGTTCAATAAATCTTCTGTAATAGCTTGCATACCCAAGGAAACTTCTTACCTCTCTCTGATTCTGTGGAATTGGCAAATCAGCAATGATCTGGATCTTTTCTGGGTCAACCTTCTTGAAAAGAAATATAGTGGCCCAACACTATCCCTTCGTTTAACATCATAAAGCACTTTTCATTGCTGAGGGAAAGATTAGCTTCAATACATCTTTTCAAAACTCTCTCAAGGTTTTCTAATGCATGTTCAAATGAATTTCCATATACTGAAAAATCATCCATGTAAACTTCAACGCAATCATGAATTAAATCAGCGAAAATAGCTAACACAGCTCTCTGAAATGTAGCTGGAGCATTGCAAAGTCCAAATGGAAAAACATTGTAAGCATAATTGCCCCAAGGACAGGTGAATGTGGTTTTGTCCTGGTCTTCGGAGGCTATCCTGATCTGGTTGTAGCCACTGAAACCATCAAGAAAAGAAAATGATGATTTGCCAGCTAGGGTGTCTAACACTTGGTCAATAAATGGTAGTGGGAAATAATCTTTGAGCGTTGCTTTGTTCAGCTGTCTGTAATCAACACAAATGCACCACTTACCATTTTTCTTGGGCACTACAACCAATGGGGATACCCACTGACTGTCAGAAATAGGATATATAAAATTAACTCTCAAAAGTTTTTGCAATTCTTCTCTGACAATATCTTGGAGCATGGGGTTCATTCTTCTTTGTGGTTGCTTTACTGGTTTAATGGTGCTATCTGTATAGATATGGTGAGTGCATGTGTCGGGGTGAATCCCATGCATATCGGTGTAGTCCCAAGAAAAGGCTTTTTGGTATTTTCTCAAGAGTCGAATCAATTTCTCTTGCTGAGATGAGTCTAGGTGATTGCCTATGTTCAGAGTTTTCCCTGGACTAATCTCTATGATCTGACTCTGTGTGTTGGTGATGGATTGAACTGGAAAAATGTCGTGAAATTTGGTTTGCAAAGATTGAATGGTGCATGTTTCCTGAAAGTTTTGGGCCAAAAGTACATCTGCAACATGATATTGTTCATTTCTCAAATTTTCAGACATATCAGGTTGAGAAAGGAATAATTCTACCAAATCATTATTGTCTTGTTCTTGGAAATCATAGATTTGGTCAATGCTAAAAACAGATTGTACTTCTTCTTTATCATTAAATTTATCATCAAGCCACAAATTGTGTGTTACTGCTGGTGATTGTGCCGATGGATAAAGGGTGAGTTGTTTTCTTTCGGTCCCTCTTGAAATGATCATGTTGCCCGATCGACATCCTATGAATGCATCAGCAGCCGCTAACCATGGTCTACCAAGGATGATAGGGTGCCCTCCTAAATTGGATTTGGGTTGAAGAACTAAGAAATCCACTGGATACTCCGAAGAGTCCAGTGAGACAATTATGTCCTCCAAAATCCCTTCAGGAATCATTTAGACCTATCAGCTAGTTCTAGAACAATCGTTGTATGTAGAAAATTTATGAGCTGGAGTGTTCTCATGGTTTCAAGAGTCATGACATTGATTGCGGCCCCAAGATCTATCAAAGTGTTTGGAATTTGTATGTTGTTAATGATGGTGGTCACTTTGGGAATGCCAGGATCAACATACTTTTCCATGGAGATGGTATTGGTCATAAGGCCTGCTAAATGTCCTATGACATGAATGGTTTGAGGATCAATCCTTTTTCTAGCAGGCTTCTTGAGACATATGTCTTTGATGGCCTTAGTATACATGGGAATGTCTTTGATAGCTTGCAGCAGTGGAATTTTTATGTAGACATTCTTGAGTTCATCTAAGACATCAAACTGTGGTATAGACAGTGGAGGTTTTATTTGGACCAATCGGTCTGGAAAAGGTGGATGCAGTGGTTGCATCTGTTTATATTTGGTATCATTGTTTGGTTTTCTTTGATTTGTCATTTCATTTTCATTTTCTGTGTTTTCTTCTTGCTTATCTGTTATTGGAGAATCTTTGTGGAGTACCCTACCAGACCTCAAGTTAATATTTTGCACAGGCAGTTTGGAATATGAGGTTCCCTCTTCTACATTGTAGGCTGGCCTCTCTGCTCTATTATTTGGATTTGGGATAGTTTGAGCAGGAATTTGAGTGGGTCTGGGAGGTTGTGAGTTAGCTGGAAATTGTAGTTGTGGTGGATTTATTGGTGGAGGAGCAGGCAGTGCTTGTTGATGAGGTTGGGGCTGATAAACAACTTGCTGAGGATACTGCTGATATGGTTGAGAATGTGATGAATATGGCTGTTGGTATTGTTGATATGGTTGTGAGTATGGTGGGTATGATTGAGGATATGTATGATAAGATTGAGAGTACTGTTGAGACGGTCTCCATTGGTGTTGTGGTTGGTTTTGGTGCTGCCATGGCATGGGTACATTCCATGAGTTTTGTGCATACATTTGATCATTTATAGGAAATTGCAAATTTTGATTTGGAAACATACCTTGAGGTGCTGGTCTTGGCTGCCATGGTCGCTTTGTGCCCATGTAATACACGTTTTCCATCTCTGTATTGGCTGCCATATTACAGTTCTGCAAAACCTTAACTTTAGGACAGTTAAACATATCATGATGTTCAGTACAGAAAGCACAAACTTGGATGTTTTCTAGAGGGCAGTCTTTTAATGCATGTTTCTTCCGGCATTTTGGGCAGAAGATAGCCATTATCTGATCTTCATCTTCTTGTTTCTTCTTAGCTTTTAAAGTGTCAATTTGGTTCCCTAGGGTGCTTAACAGATCTGTTTTAAACTCTTCTAAAAGATTCCCTATTTCAGCCCTTGTGACACTTGCAGAGGCAGATTTTGTGACTTTGGATGACAGGGTTCTCTTTCCCATTTTAGCTTTACTCCTTGAATACTTTTCGCACAACTCAGCGATTTCTTCAAAGGGTAAGGCAGAAATGTCACCTTTGCCCATCAAGTTAAGATCATCCATGTATTCCTCTCGGATACCTTTGAAGAATATTGTGCGGATCAGATCAAGAGGCATAGTTCGGTGTTTAGATTTTTGTAAGTTGTAGACAAACCGTTCTAAATATTCCTCTAAGGTTTCATCCTCTTGCTGGCTCATTCTAAAGATATCATCTTTAGAATCTTTGGATCTGCAATAAGGCTGATATTTCCTTAGAAATATTCTCCTCATGCCATCCCAATCAACTATAGCATGCTCACCAAGCCTCATGAACCATCTTAAGGCTGATGCCTTTAATGTCGTTGGGAATAGTCTAAGCCTATGAGCATCATCTGTATAGCCATATGTTCGAAATACAATGTCAAACTCGAACAAGAATGAGTCTGGATCTTCTGAAGCCATACCATAGAAGTTTGGTAGCACGGATGGGGGTATGTTTTTCATTTTGATCTCATCATCTTCCTGTGGTTCATGTATAGGAAACTTAAAAGTTTACTCCCCTTCATCTCCCTGTCCTTGATGTGGTACTGATCCAGCTCCTTCCTCAGCCATTATAATAGGTCTCTCTGTGTCAGTGTCACTTTTTTGATAGAGGAGATTAAAGAAAGATTGTTCGGTCACTGTGCTACTTTCTCCTTGTGTGGAAGATCTAGGAAAGTGCTTCTTCTGCAATTTATGTGTGAATAAAGTTTGCCTTTCAATGAGGGTAAGTCTCTGTCCTGACTTTTGTTTTTATTCTAATGCTTGGATGACTTCCTCAGCTGGTGTTGTATTCCCTAGAGAGTCTGCTCCTGATGATGATGGGTTAGCTTTTAGATGGTGGGGGGTTTTTACAAATCTACCCTGACTGTCTCTAAATCTAGGCATAAATGAACATGATTTCTAACTGTGTTTTTGTTTATTTTTGTGTATTGATTTTTTTTTTTTTTTGAATCCTTTAAGTACGCCTCCCCGGCAACGGCGCCAAAATGTAGTGTTCTATCTAGGGTACTAGACTAGACCATATTTATTATCGACCAGGATGCGTAAGCTTAGAGGCATGCGTCTAAAGTATATAGACATAAAGGATTATTAGCTAAGTGGTTATGATGTAGGTCACAGAACTTCTTTATGGAAGATTGGGGTATGTTACCTATCATCCAAACACTTAGGTCACTCTGCTAATATACCTGATTACAACACTGTCATTAAATTCATTTACCAAATTAAACACTGTGTATCACTGCAAACCAAGATTTCAATCTCCTTACAGAGACATTATACATAAAACCCTTGTTTAGAAAATACTCAGCCACTAATATTCATACAAGATAAAAATATACAGAGATCATAAACGGATTTTGAAATGAAAACAAAGTTCATGACATTGCTTTAAAAGACAACAAAGGGATCGAATCCCTTACAGGATACGATTCACGATCTCAGTGATGGACTGTTCAAGCATGATCACAAACAAAAACCATATGCATTCGATTGAAATCAACAACCAATCTTAACTATTGAAATCGTAAACCAATCTTAATTACTGTGCATGTCATGTAATACCCTAAGTTGCGAATAAAAAGGAAATGACAGTATACCAGTTTAACGCAGGGCCCATCCGCGTTCCAGAGGTATACTGGACTGTGTTCAACCGGTTATCAAATCAACGCAACAAGACAAGGATCGTGACTGTAACTGTGTTCTTGATATTAAGTTCAAACTTTGTTTCAAATGATACAACGATTACCCATACATTGATTACACAGGACTGTATTTACGTATGTTTTTTTACAACCCTTACATTTCGAAAACGAATGTACATTCACGATATGGCTGTTGCCGCTTTTACCATGTCGATATTTTTAAAATGTTTCCATCCTAAACTGATTTCAAAAAGGAACAAAAACTAAATCAATTTAGAATGCTCTGCCGTTGTTTCCTTTGTCGCCAGTATGCCATACTTTGACATGTGTTGACCGCGCATGTAGGAGGGTCGATTCTGCTGTAGGATAGGTATTCGTCCATGCTTGGAAATTCTACTTTTCATCCCTACCTTTCGCTCTAGCATAGCTGTTGTGCCACATGTCAAACAATGAGCCAATTACAGGATGTTGGAACTTCCTGTAAGCATTTTACCAAAAACTTCTAATTCTTTAACATAAAACTCCTAAATCAATTTCAATACATTTTAATAACTATAGGACTATTAACTAATCAATTTTCAAGGAATATAAGAGATATATGATGAAAAGAAGTAGGAAAATGATATGTTTTAGGAGGAAAAAGGAGGTCATGGGATGGTACCAACACGCATCCCACCACATCATTCAAGCAAGCTTTCACATTCTAGGTACCAACATTCATGGGCATCTAACGAATGTCTACTTCCCTCAGGAAGCGGGCAGTAAAATGGCTTTATTGGACACGATAGAAGCACTGAGTCTACACAGAGTCCACCCCCTGTGGATTATTGGAGGAGACTTCAACATGATAACTAAATTAGAGGAAAAGAAAGGAGGTCGAACAAGGTTGGAGCAGGAAAATGAGCACTTCAAGGAGTTCATTCAAAACAACGCCCTTATTGATACTCAGTTTTGCAATGGAACGCACACATGGAGCAATCGAAGGATTGGAAGGCATCAAATTGCCTCCAAGTTAGACCGATTCCTTCTGACTGACAACGCAGTCCATTTAGGAGGGGACATAACAGCAGCAATTCTCCCTTATGCAGGCTCTGACCACTGGCCCATCGCCCTTCAGTGGCAAAGACCGGGTAATGCTAATAAGAGACCATTCCGCTTCGAGGCATTCTGGCTCACTCATCCCGCATTCAAAGACTTCATCAAAAATACCTGGAACATTTATCAGCCGCCTGAAGGTTCCAAAATGTATCAGTTTCAACAAAAACTCAAGTATCTCAAAACTCATATCAAGCTCTGGAATCAAGAAACCTTTGGAAACATTTTTCAGGCGCAACAAAACCTAAATAGGGAAATGGAACAGCTCCAACAGAGAATAATCATAGAAGGGCACAATGAAGAAACTTTGGAACAGGAGAAACGCATTCATTACCAACTAGAGGAGAGGAGAAAGCAGGAGGAAATATTATGGAAGCAAAAATCAAGGATAAGATGGCTGAAGGAAGGGGAGAGAAACACCAAGTTCTTCCACAGAACAACTGTACAGCGAAGAATGCACAACTCTATCCCTTTCATTCAGAAGCAGGGGGGGGAAAGAGTAGAAGAGCATGATGCGATTGAGCAAGAATTCATAAGGCATTTTCGGCAGGTTCACCAAGAGCCCCAAAAAGACAGAAGGTCGGCCATTGAGAAAATCACTCGAAACGTGCCAAAGATCATCACTGAAGATCACAACAAGCTCCTTCTTCGCCTTGTTCAACAACATGAAGTAGACACTGCAATGCATCAGCTCAAGGAAGGAAAAGCCCCCGACCCAGATGGATTCACAACCACCTTCTTCCATTCCTTCTGGGATTTAATCAGAGATGAAGTCTGGCAAGTAGTTGAGGAGTCGCGCACCTTGCACTATGTCAGGCCAGGGTAACTCCACATTGAACAAAGGAAAACTGAGATATTATTTCATAAGAGAACAATTGTTTATATACACAAAGTGGACGGAACAGTTCATCTTCTTGATGACTGTTCACATTCCAGTTTACCCAATCGCCTTTGGATTAGGTGTGAACATTCCCCCCCTTAATCTGAAGGGATGTTGGTGAGTCCAAGCATCGTTCTGAATCTTTCAAGCTTTTCTCTTCTAAGGGCTTTGGTGAAGATGTCTGCAATTTTCTCATTTGTGGAACAATGACGGAGATGGATTGTTTTGGCCTCAACATGATGTCGGATCAGATGATATTTACTATTGATGTGCTTAGTACGATCATGAAACTTGGGGTTCTTGGACAACATTATTGCAGAGGTGTTATCAATCATGAGTGGAGTTGATTCTACTTGTTTTACCTGCAAATCTTCAAGAATTTTCCTCAGCCACACAATTTCTTTCGTTGCTTCAGCTGCTGCCACGTATTCTGCTTCTGTTGTGGAATCTGCTGGTACTGATTGTTTGCGTGATCTCCAGGAGACAACTCCTGATCCAAGACTCATAGCATATCCTGAAGTAGATACCCCAGTTTCTTTGTCTCCATCGAAGTCTGAATCAGAGTATCCAATCAAGTTGAAGTCGTCCACTTGTGTATACTTGATTCCAAGGTCTTGAGTTCCCTTCAAGTACCTTAGAACTCTTTTTGCAGCAGACCAATGTCCCTCACAAGGATTTTGCATAAACCTGGAGAGGATTCCAACAGCAAATGAAATGTCTGGTCTAGTAGTAGTGAGGTAGATGAGACTTCCTATAAGATGTCTATACTTTGTTGCATCCTCAAATTCCTTTCCTTCAATAGATGTGAGCTTCAAGTTTTGTTCCATTGGAGTAGAAAGAGGATTGCACTCTGTCATGCCAAATCTGTTTAACAAATCTCCAATGTATTTCTTTTGAGAAAGAAATATGGATTTTGGATGTTGGGTTACTTCAATGCCAAGATAGTAATGAACATAGCCAAAATCAGTCATTTCAAAACTTTTTCCTAATTCTTTCTTTATGGATGCAATATAGCTTTCATTGTTCCCTGTCATTAAAATATCATCTACATATACCACAAGATATACAACTGTTTTGCCAACGTTCTTGACAAATAAAGTTGCATCATCAAGATCAAAATGTTTGAAGTTGAGTTTCAGAAGATGCTCAGTTAGTTTTTCATACCAGGCTCGAGGTGTTTGTTTGAGGCCATACAAGGACTTCACAAGTTTGCATACTTTGTGTTCATGTCCTTTCACAGCAAATCCTTCAGGCTGGGACATAAAAACATTCTCTTTTAGATCTCCATTCAAGAATGCAGTTTTTACATCCATTTGATGAACTTTACAACCGTTCTGAGCAGCTAGTGCAAAGAGTGTCCGGATGGTTGCCCATTTTGCTGTGGGGGCAAAAGTTTCCTCATAATCGACCCCTTCCTTCTGTGCAAAACCTTTTGCCACAAGCCTAGCTTTGTGCTTGTCAAGTGAGCCATCAGCTTTGTACTTGTTCTTGTAGACCCACTTGCAGCCAATTGGTTTGGTTCCAAATGGAGGATCAACCAGCTTCCAAGTGCCATTCTTTATGAGGGCATCATACTCCTTCTGCATCGCTTCTTTCCATTCATCATGAGAAGCAGCTTCTTTGAAGGAAGTTGGTTCAAAATCTGTAGACAAGTTCAATTGACAATCATAAGTAACATCCATATCAATAGGTGAATTAGAGTTATCTACATCACCTCCATCTTGTCGGTTTGTATTTCTGGTTCCTGTTTTTCCAATTTCATCAGGATGAACACTTTCAAGTGTCTTTGTCAGCCACTTTGGGGGACCTTTCTGAGATGGTCCAGGCTGCTCTGTTGATTGAGTTGGGTCTGAATCAAGATTGAGTCTCCCAATTCTATCAATTACATCACTTAAAGCATCATCCGTTGTTGGAGTGTCATGCAGGGGAGATTGTTCTTCAGAAGAAGATTCCACATGTTGATCTAGTATAGGAATCCCCCCTTCAAGATGTGGAATCTGATTATCAAACTCTTGAAATGATTTTGGTTTTGTGAATCTATCCAAGCGATCAAGTTGCCGCTCAACAACACTGTCAAATTTGGACGATTCAAGAAAAATGACATCTCTAGATAAAACAAACTTTTTATTTACTTCATCATAGAGATGGTATGCTTTAGATGTGTTTGAATACCCCAGGAAGATACCCTTACGACTTCTAGCACCAAGTTTGTTTCTATGTACCTTTGGTATTAAAGCATAACAGGTGGAACCAAAGATCCTGAGATGTTTTACCGAAGGAACATGTCCATACCACAATTCATAAGGAGTCTTGTTTCTTATAGCACTATATGGACATCTATTCTTTATATATGCAGCACATAGAACAGCATCAGCCCAAAACATTGTCTTTACATTTTTGAAGAAAAGCATGGATCGTACCATATTCAAGATTGTTCTATTCATTCTTTCTGCTACACCATTCTGTTGGGGATTATAAGGTACAGTTGTTTTATGTTTAATCCCATGTTGGCGAAGATAGTGTTCAAATTCATTTGATGTATATTCTTTTCCATTATCAGTGCGAATAGACCCAATATGAGATTGTGCATCATTTTCAACCCACTTATGAAAATTCTTGAATGTTTGAAAAGCATCAGATTTGTTCTTCAATAAATAAACCCAACACATTCTGGTGTAATCATCAATAAATGTCATGATATATTTATTTCCATTTGCAGAAGGAACAGACATTGGACCACATAAATCTGAATGAATGAGTTCAAGCTTCCTATGTGCTCTTGAATGTGAATCATGAAAAGACTGTTTGCTATGCTTTCCTAGAATGCATGCATCACATTGCTTATGTTTTCTAGGAATGGTAGGCAAACTAGCAACACCATTTTTCTTCAACAAGCGGAGACTATCATAGTTTAAATGTCCAAATCTAGTATGCCATAATAAACTTGACGGAAGTGTACCTTCTTCATGATGAGAAATATATGAGAAATGTTGTGCATGAGCAGAGGTTCCTTGCAGTTTAAGAAGTCTTTCTTCTTCTATACCCCTCATGACAAGTGAGTGGTCAGATGCCTTTCTTACCTCAACCTTGCCATCAAACATATGAATGGAGTGACCTTGTTGGCGGATGTGGACCAGGGACAACAAGTTTCTCTTGAGCTGTGGGAGATATAGAACATGATCCAGAAGAAAGTCTGGAAGACCAGGCAGTTTAAGCCTGATTGTGCCAAGCCCTGATGGCTTGATTTTTGACTGATCTGCAAAGTATACTGCTCCATCAACATTGTCAGTGAAATCTTCAAAAAATTCTTTCCTATGAGTCATATGACAGGTTGCTCCTGAATCAAGCAACCAGTCATTTTTCGAAGAAGCAAGTGAAGCATTAAACAAATCTTCATTTACTCCAATGTTACATTGTGCCTCAATATAGTGAGCGGATTTAGGTGCTTTACCTTTGTCTGTGTCATCAGTTTTACCTTTCTGCTGATTTCTTCTCTGCTCAATTTTGTCCCATGGTAGCTTGCATGTAGAAGCATCATGTGATCCATTTCGTTTGCAACGAATGCAATGCAGATCTGCCTTTTCTGCTTGATAATGTCTGCCCCCCCTCCCTCTGAAGTATCTTCCTCTTCCTCTTCGTCCACCTCTTCCTCTTGTAGAATCTTGAGCAGGATGCTTTTCTTTATGAGCAAGGCAAACAGTCTCTTCAGAAGATTCAGGGATTGTTTTCTTTCCAAAGGATTTCTCTCTTTCATCAAACTTTTTCACAAGAGACTCAAAGGTTATGTCTTTAAGATTTCCATTTGCTTGTAAAGACTCAAGATAATTAGAGTAGGTAGGATAGAGTGCTTTGAGAAAGACAATAAGAGAGATATCCAGCTCAACCTTAGTGGATTTAATATCATGCATTATAACTTTATTTCAGATGCAAGAGCAAGGGGATCATTATTTTTCAGTTCAAGAGTGAAGAGTTTAATCATGAGCTGAACAACTTCAAATGCAGAATGTGAATCATAGAGTTCTTTTAGCTTTTGTAAAGCTTCAAAGGCAGTGGAATAGGATGAAATATGACGACTTACTTCTTCATTTACAGATGTTGCGATCAATTCATAGGCTTTGTTGTTCTTGTTTTCCCAAATGACAAGTTCTTTATCTGATGTAGGCTGCACAGGGTCTTTGTCTTCTTCTCCGACACACACTCCTTTCCACAACTCATTGTAGATGAGGGTGTGTTTTACCATTCGAGACCATTCTGAATAGTTCTCCTTGCCAGTGAGAACTATTCCTACCATAGAAATGATTGAATGCATTCTGTAAAAAAAAAATATCTCTGCCAAAAAAACTTCTGTTGATAAAAAACTTCTGCTGAAAAAAAATCCTTATGCCATAGCCTTATGCACTTTATTTTCTTCTAACATTTGCATCAGCATTTTTTATATCACTGCAACACTACTATGTTTTGAAAAAAGCGCAAGGGATCACTTCAATATATCACTTTAATGTATTAATATATCACTTCAATATATCAATGCAACACTACAAATGTTTTGAAATATAAAACACTCTGACTGATATAACTTGAATGCTTTGAAAACTGCCTTGAATGATATATATATAAACGCTTTGAAAAACAGCGTAATACACTGAATGCTTTGAATGATACAGCACAATACTCAACACTTTCAACTATCCCAGCAGCATGGAAAATGACACAGTAGTAGACATGAATGAGCCTCGTTCTATGTAGATGTCCTTTCAGTGGTATCTTAGAGATTATATGCTATCAAGTTTGAAATATACCATCTTGCATCCTTCGTCAAGGGATATGATCGTTCCCTTTTTATATAAAATCAGAAATAAGATATTGTACAGACTCAAGTATGCAGAGATTGTAAGTTATCCATCTGCGAAGTTTACATTAGACTAAAAAAAATACTCTTTCCAAATAGCAGCAGACAGGAATGAGCCTCGTTCTACGACAGATTGCCAACAGAATCTGGAATATTACCCATTAGATTACAATAGATTGCTCGTTTCCCCAGCTCCGTAGGTATTACACCGGGGACAAAGCTGCAAGGTAGACAGTCGAAGCCAAGAAAAAGAACAAGCCGTTTTAACGCTCTCTATCTATCACACAACAAAAAGACGCGAGCTCCCTTGGATTCAGAGGAACAAACCACAGTAACCTCGATAGTTTGTTACAAACACAAGGTGAAAACACAAATAGGCGAGAAGTGAAAACCGATTGCTGTGAGGAAGCACAGGGTAACGATATTTAAGTCGGGGAGGCTGTGCAAGTGGGGCGCGATACCACGATTGACTTGAGTGCTGGCTTGCTATGAAAGTGAGGAGAAACAACGACTGCAATTCCTATTGAGAAGCCTGCGGTTAGCTACAATGAAACTCAGCAGAAATGACCAATGAATGTGTGGATAGGTTCAGAGAAAAGTCGTTTGGTATGCGCATATAGCGTTTTAAAAAGTAGTTGGGATGTAGGAAGGAGTCTTCTTTGTACAAAACAATTCCAAGCGGAATTTCGATGATACCAGTGGAATGTACCTGAAACGTGCTGCAAATCGGCGTCAAATCTCCTCAACGGAAGAATCTTCAACGTTCTCAGAGACAGAGGCAGCGCTGGTGCGCCAGAGAGCAGAGAGCGTTATGTCAGGCAAACGCTCAGGCAGATGCAGCGCTAGTGCGCCAGAGAGCAGAGGAGTTACAACTATTTCTGGGACCTGTGCTCTGATACCATGTCAGGCCAGGGTAACTCCACATTGAACAAAGGAAAACTGAGATATTATTTCATAAGAGAACAATTGTTTATATACACAAAGTGGACGGAACAGTTCATCTTCTTGATGACTGTTCACGTTCCAGTTTACCCAACCGCCTTCGGATTAGGTGTGAACACACTGGCTTCTACCCTCTCTCAATTCTACTTTTATTGCGCTCATTCCAAAGGAAGAAGGCAGTATCACCCCAGACAAGTTCTGGCCAATTGCTCTATGCAATGTAATCTACAAGGTGATTTCAAAGGTCATAGCCAACAGATTAAAACCGCTACTGCCCCTGCTCATCTCTCCTGAACAATCAGGCTACGTGGAAGGACGACAGATCCTGGACAGCATCATCCTCTCGCACGAAGTTATACACTCTCTCAAGCACACCAAGCAAGTAGGTATGATACTCAAGTTGGACTTGTCAAAAGCTTTTGATAAGTTAAATTGGATGTACATACAAAAAATGTTGTTAGCTTTTGGTTTCTCTCCTATATGGGTTCGATGGATTCATAGCCTCATATCCTCGACTTTCTTCTCCATCCTTGTCAATGGCATTCCATCCTGCCCCTTCAGACCCTCTCGAGGTATCCGGCAGGGCGATCCTCTGTCGCCCTTCCTCTTTGTTCTCATGGCTGAAGGATTAGGACGCCACATTACTCAAGCTCGCCTTGCCCAGCATATCAAAGGTCTTTCCATCCACAACTCTCCTGCTATTACCCATCAGCAGTTTGTCGACGACAACATGCTGTTCGGGTACCCCTCTGTCCAAGAAGCTTCTATGTACAAATCCCTGCTGAATGATTTCTCCGAGGCCTCAGGAACCAGTATCAATAATTCCAAATCTCATATCTTTTTCTTTCACACCCCTCCTGTCGTTCAAAGGGCCATCGCTCGTATTCTGGGCTTCTCCATTGACTCCCTCCCTTCCAAATACCTTGGTGCCCCTCTCATTGACTCCGCTATCAAGCATTCCTCTTGGCGCTTGCTTCTGGAGAAAATTGACCACCGGCTCAATTCATGGACCCATAGATCTCTGAATATCGCTAGCAGACTAGTACTAATCAAGGTTGTTCTACAGGCAATGTCGCTTTACCTTTTCTCAATCCTTGCAGCTCCTAAATGGGTAATAAAAAGAATAAGAAATATACAGCGCAACTTTCTCTGGGGAGCGATGGGTACAAACCGCAAATGGGCTTTGGTTAAATGGATCTCCGTATGCAAGCCTAAAGAGCAAGGAGGCATTGGTCTGAGAGACCCCAGCCACAGTAATGCTATAATGTGCGCAAAGATCTGGTGGCAATGGCTAACCATCCCCACCAAACCATGGGCGGCCATCTGGACAGCTAAATACGCCAACAACAGGCCACAGGAGGAGCTCATCAGACTAACGCCCAATGCAAAAGGCTCTCTCATTTGGAACGCAGCCAAACAACACTTTCAAATGATTCAACAACACAGTTTTTGGGAAGTTCGAAATGGCAGGACAGCACGTTTTTGGATGGATGCCTGGAACCAATTGCCAAAACTCAGCAGTCTCCTCAGTCAACACCCAAGCCACTCAGAGGATGAGCGACATCAAGAAGAAATATGGCACCATTGGACTCAGGAAAATGATCAAGGATACAGGAAATGGAAGCAAAGCGAATTGATAATCAATAGAGCTGATCAAAGGACAATTAAGGAACTGGAAGGGGAACTCCAAAGGCGCCAAGTGAGATACTCTGAGGATAAAGACATCATACGCTGGGGCTACCAGCCAAAAGGAACTTTCACCACTGCAGAAGCCCACAAGATCATTAGTGCGACCACATCGCCGCTAGATCCTATATGGGGGAGAATTTGGTCAGCTGGTAACTGGCCCAAAGTATCACTTTTCCTATGGTTGGTAGGGCATAGAAGAATATTGACATGGGACAAACTCAGGCGCAGAAATTACCATGGGCCATCAATATGTGTTAATTGCAAAGCGCAGGAGGAAACTCTTCAGCACCTTCTGGACTCCTGTCCCCTGGCAAACCAAATGTGGGAAAAGGCTAGTTTCCGTTGCCAAAGAAAATGCAGAGTATCGGAAGACATCATCGATTCAATACGCCAATGGCATCGGAGTCCATACAAAAGTGAAGTACTCAATCACCTTTGGAGATTAATACCAGGGCTCCTCACTTGGTGCATTTGGAAGGAGAGGAATAAGCGTATATTCAAAGATCAAACAACCCCCATAGAGATCATCTGGAGCAACTTTTGCTTGAACCTTAAGGAAACATTAGCGCTTCGCACTTGGATGCCAGATGATTTTCCTACTTTGGCTAATGAGAAGGCCATTTGGGCAAATTGGAATTTACCACTCCAACAAGAAAACCCTCCCCAAGCCCACTCAGAAAGCAGCAAAGGAAAAAAGGATACCTGGAATCCACCACCAAAGCAAACTATCAAGCTCAACTTTGATGGTGCATCAAAAGGCAATCCTGGAAATGCTGGATATGGAGGAATATTCAGAAATCATGCAGGCTCGCCCCTCCTCATCTACCATGGCAACATAGGATGGGACACCAATAACTCAGCTGAACTGGAGGGACTATGGCAAGGACTCCTCCTCTCCAGAATCCACAACTTTCAACCCCTGGAAGTTGAAGGCGACTCCCTCGTCCTCATCAACATGGCCAAGCAAATTCTCAATGGGACTCATGCCAGGAAAATTGCCAAGAGCTGGAGACTTGAAGCTAGATTGGAGGCCTTAGAACAATGGCTTCACAATAATCGAGCTATCATCTTCACTCATGTAAAACGAGAAGGAAATAAGGTAGCGGACCTCTTAGCCAACCTGGGAGTGGATTCTAAGCACACTCTCACTACAGGGACGCTTGACATAATCCAAAACCATGATCATGCACAGGAATGCAAACTTCAGATCCAAAAGGAAGCTGCTCCCCCGGATGCGGGTGTTAGCGACGAGAGTTAACGTGATAAGACAGTGGATGGGCGGGGCGGATCGCCACTTGCCCGACCTGCACAGGATACGTGGAAGGGCAATACTTCAAAGCGCGTGGCACACCTGCATGACCATCACTCAGGGTACGTTATATCACTGGTTCGGCTGGAACGTCAGGCTCACAGTGAGGGAATTAAGTTTCACACACATCAGCATGCAGCAGAGGGCTCAAGCCATCAAGGGAGCAGTAATGGGAGGTGACTCCCAAGGCATAGCCTGTAACCTTAAAACCCTAGGCAGGACGAGGGAGATGGTAAATTCGTTAGCGCTGCCGCTCTGCCGGCACTCCTCTGCGCATGATAAGAAACTCAGAGAGAAGGCAGGGAATTGGACCTAGGTGTTGATTATCTTGGTCCTCTCTGCGAGGCTGGTCACTCCCCTCCCCGAATATCGCTCAGGTATTGCAAGTCGGCCCTCCCGCTCTTTTCTCTTGGCATCTGATATTTGTGTTTGGTTTTGGTTAATGCAAAAGCACAGGGACTTGGCAAACCCAAAGAACACGTTCATTCTAGGCAGAGGAGGCTCAATTGGGAGGCATTGCCGCATCCAAGCTATCGCCCCACAGAAAAATCTCTGGATTTGGGCCACTATCATCTGGAGGATGTCTCAATTGAGACCTAGAGCAGGCAGTCGCAGAGGGCAGGCGAGAAGAGCCCCAATGGATTCATCCTCCAGCGACTTGAACCATCCTCCAAGAAGAGGGCTTTCTTCTCGCAGCAGAAGAGGAAGGTCTCGAGCCTCTGACTCTCGACCTGGTCCGATTCCTGCCACAGGCTCCACCATTTTCACCTTTGACAGTGCTCTCAATAGGCCCAGGATCACAACCTATTTTACTGTGGTGTTTCAGGAGGAAGGTTTAGCTGTTGATTTAAGGACACAAGCGGAAAATTCGAGGGATATCCAGGACCCCTCTTCATCTTTTCAACTAGATACGGAGACCACGCCTCAGCGGGAAACTAATGAGCAAAGAAGCAGCGCGCGGGAGCCGATGATGGTAGATATGGGCACTGATGCCCAGAATGTGACACAGTTAGAGGAACCACCTGATATGGGCTGGTGTCGAATTACTAAAGAGCCCATTGATGAATAGGAAGGCCATCCATGCTTCTCTTTTTTGTAGAATGCCCCTGTCCACAGGGCAAGGATGTAAGGCAGAATGGTCATGGGTTTTTGTTATTGTCTCATGTTTCAGTGTTCATTCTGCTCTGGTCTTTTCTTTTTGAGTTTTTGACTTGTCTCAGGCTTCAAAGATTATTCCCTTGCATGGGAAACAATATCAGACATTTTTCAAATATGCATGTGCTGAATAAAATTGCCTCCCGCAGGAGCAGGGTGCTTGACTACGGTCATGTTGTAAATTTACCACCTCTTTGTTAATATAATAGATTTAGCATTACGTAAAAAAATAAAAAATAAAAATGTATGTTTTATTTTCCCAACAATGAAAATTAACTTGTAATTGTCCTCTAAAAAACATAACTCTTAAATGAATCTGGAACTTTATTTTCTTTTGTGCATTTTAAGGGAATTCTCCATGGAGAATGGCTTTGGCTTGATGTCCTTAGCGAGTAGATATAAAGATCCCAAGTATGTACCCTGCAAGAGGATTTTCTTGTCTCGTTCTGTTCTTAGCCATTTCTATTTTGACTGCTCTCGTTCTCTATATTGGATTTATGTAACTTTATTTTTTTAATAGTGATGACGCCGTTTTTTCCTGAGTTTAAATCGATTGGGTCTATGTAACTTTATTTTTTTTTAATAATGATGAAGCTGTTTTTTTCCTGAGTTTAAATCGATGGTTGATTCCCTGAATATTCGGGAGTCAGACGAATATGAACACGGCCAAAAAATTAACCGCACCCATATCTATCCGATTCCTAAATATTCAGAGAATCAACATTCAACTTAGGAGGGTCATCTTTTTCTTCTAAAAGCCGTGCAAGAAGTATCCCTCTTTCCATATAAATTTCTACCTTGTGATGGTATGAGGGGTTACAACAATCCCATTTACTACTCTATGGCGTTTGGCGTTATCCAAGAAAATATAACTATCCCACACTACAGTATTAAATATTCGATAAAATTATTTATGTTGCTGAATCTAAAATTGATCGATCGTTCTATATATAAGCGTGGTTTAACTAGTAGATGCCTTTATATTAAATACAAAATTATTTAGTAAGTCGTAAAGCTGATATTCGATATGCAATTGATTGGTAGTTTAATTATTATGTAAATATAGTTTAATTATTAGATGCTTGTATATTTATATTAAATATAAAATTATTTAGATGGTTGAGTTTGAATTTGTTTCAATCTGCAATTAATTGGTAGTTTAATTATTAAATGTGTATGCTTTTATAAGGTATTTTTTTGAGTAGGATAAAAATTAACATATTTTAAAATTACATATTAAAATTATTAAAATTATATCATGAATAAAATTTAAAACATAATTAAATCTATATATTCAAAATTTTATTTAAAAGTATCTCATAAAAAAGTATAAATTTTAATAATTTATAGTTAAATTGTATCTTGAATTTATAGTTAAATTGTATCTTGAATGTGACCATCTGCACAATCCAATAAAATATAACTATTTCATAAAATCGTATATGTAAACTTTAAATGTGATATAAAATTATATATTTTAGTTGAATCGATATTGATCTTCCTAATTGAATTTGAATTAAACATCTTTTATTCTTCTATTCTTTTATAGTGGGATAATTACGTTGTAAAGTATTTTCTTTAGCAATAGTTATTTCTAATATTTTTTACTGTTAAATCTATTGTTAGATGATTTAACAATGGTTTGCCTCAGATTAAATAATTAATAAAACAATTAATTATTAAACATAAATATCAAAATATTAAAAAAATATATTATTTATTAATTAAAATAGCAGTTAATTTTAGTGATTCTAATCAGTGTTATGAAATGTTAATGAAATTATGTTTTTGTTGTTGTTTAAAATATATTTTTGAAAATGAAAATATAAATGAATTCAGCACCACAAAAAATCTTTTGGACATTCAAATTCTACAAATTAAACAACTTAAAATAAGATTAAAATTAAACAAACAAAAAATACCTTGAAAAATATCATTTAGTCTATTAATTAAACTACCTAAATAAATCAATATTAAAAAATGAATTTATCCACTCATACACTAATTTAATATCTAACAAATTGATAACACTTTCCAATTTAATATCTCACTTAACTGTCAAATTAAAATTATATTATTATTATTATAAAATTGTGGTTAGCGATTCATGGCTTAAAAGTGTTGTCAACGTGTTTATGACTCGTGAGTTTTTTCTATATATGCATGCATTTCCCCAAACATGATGAGGTTGGCAATTGTTGATTGCTTACAGAAAATTGGAATCGTTTCAAGAATTAAAGGTACTTCATGCCGAAGGCTTCTTCATTTTTTGTGTTGGAAATTTTCTGGTAAATTTTAAAACAAAATTATTCAACAGAGAGTAATACTCTGTTTTTGCCACAAGATATTTAACACAGGGAAGCTTAAAATAGATTGTTGGAGAAGCTCAGAGTTTTTACACACATTAAAACTTTATATTCATTAATAAACTACCTGATACAAACTTCATCCTCTTAACAGAGGGATTCACCAAGAACTTCCAAAAAAAATCATTGTCTCTTTTAGAAATTTTACACTGCTCTGTGTAACAATTTCTTTTATATTTAGTGCTGTAAAACATTCTTCAACTACAGAAAATTACATTCACTACTGTAAAAAAAATTCTTCAATACATATGCTGGAGCGCATTACATTTCATTTTCAACAAACAAAAAAAAATTCCTTTCAACAAAAAAGACCTGATATATTTATGCTGCTCCGTATTGCATATTCCCCTTCGTTTTTCAATGAACAACACTGCTCTGTGTATATTTTTCCATGCGCTTTGCCTCCCTTACATTACAATGCATTACAAAATTTCATGCTGCTGCTCCTATCTTCATTACATGCTCCCCCTGTATTTTCTTAACAAAAAAACTTACACATATACTTTCACGCTTTTTACCTATCATACTCTGGTGAATAGTTAAAAACAATAAAATTAAATGATTTTACCAAAGTTTACTTTTGCCCATACCTTTCTTTTAATCGTGCCATACTCTCGTACAAAATGAACTAAAAACTTTTACCTATATTTACGAACCTCAATTAATGTTACTTATTGTTTTACTAGCGGTCAACCAAAAACTTCACGCAATGTGTTTGCTGCAGGCCTGTACCCAACTTTGACTTTAATCAACAGTGGACAACCTTCCTTTCGATCAAACGCCTATCGCTTGCCCAATCCAAACGAGCGTTACGTCCCGATGAAAATTTGTTTTGCAAAACGTGCTGAGGACACGCGTCAACACAGGGTTTTATCGCATCCGTTTGGAGGAAAACCGCCTTTCAGCAAAAGCGATGCGATAAGGTTCAGCAGTTTTCTGAATTAAATGCACACGACAGTTTGAAATTAATATTTCAACACTCCCCTTTAATTTCAAATGCTAGGTTATCAGTCATACCCAAACATTTCCTCAAAAATTCAAAGCTTTTCTTGTCCAATGGCTTTGTCAGAATGTTTGCAACTTGTTCATGAGTCCTGCAATGTTTTAAAAAAAATTCTCCATTGCTTACCAATTCCCTGATGTAATGAAACCTTGTGTCAATGTGTTTCGTTCTCTTATGAAACACTGAATTCTTGGATAATGCAATAGCTGAGCTATTGTCACAAAAAATCACAGTTCCTTTTACTTACTCTTGGCATAAGCTCCTTAACATCCTTCTCATCCAAACTGCTTGAGATGTTGCTGTTGTAGCTGCCACATATTCTGCCTCTGCTGTAGACAATGCTACAATAAGTTGTTTCTTAGAAGCCCATGAAATGGCTCCTAAACCCATGTGAAAAACATAACCGGATGTGCTTTTCCGATCATCTACACTTCCAGCGCAAGCACTATCAGTGTATCCAATTAAATCTGAACATTCTAAAGTAGTATATAGAATGCCAAACCTTTTAGTACCTTTAACATACCTTAGAATTCTTTTTGCCGCCTGCCAATGTGCTTCTTTTGGTCTCTCCATGAATCTGGAAATTAAACTAACAACAAACATTATATCTGGCCTAGTTGTAGTCAAATACATGAGGCTACCAACTATGCTCTTGTACAAACTAGGATCAAAATCCTTGCTGTTGTCCTCTTTGCTAAATTTTAATCCCATCACTGTGGGAGTGATTGCTGCTTTGATGTCCTGCATGTTAAATCTTTCCAATACTTCATTAACATATTTTGCTTGTGAAATAAAAATTCCATTTTCATTTTGATCTACTTCTATTCCTAAGAAGTATCTCAGCAAACCCATGTCAGTCATTTCAAATTCCTCTTTCATGACTGCTTTGAAATTTTCAATGAGATATTCATCATTACTTGTGAAGATAACATCATCAACATACAACACAACAATTAGAATTTTACCATCCTTTTCTTTCATGTAGAGGGTGGGTTCTCCCTCATACTTTTCAAATCCATTTTCCAGTAGATAGGAACCTATCCTACTGTACCACGCTCTTGACGCTTGCTTCAGCCCATAAAGAGTTTTCTTCAATCTACACACTTTGTGCTCTTGGCCTTTCTTTTCATAACCTAGAGGTTGTTCAATGTAAACCTCTTCCATTAACACTCCATTTAAGAATACTGACTTCACGTCCATTTGGTAAACTTTCCACTTGTTTTGTGCTACTATAGACAACACTGCTCTCACAGTTTCCATTTTAGCAACCGGTGCAAAAGTTTCCTCATAGTCTCTCCCTGACAACAAGTCTTGCCTTGTGTCTTTCTATCTTACCTTCAGCATTACTCTTGGTCTTGTAAACCCATTTAAATCCAATGACTTCTTTTTCTTTTGGTAGTTCAACCAAATCCCATGTCCTGTTTCTTTCTATGACATTAATCTTCTCATCCATAGCTTCTATCTATTTCCTATCCTTAATTGCATCTTCAAAATGAATAGGGTCATCAACATGACAATATAAAGCAAACAAAGAATTCATACTTTCATCATAAATGTCACTTAAATTTATGAATTTATTACCTCTTTCATTTGGTGTGCAAGTGCTTGAAGACGCATTTGAATTTCCTCCTTGTAGTGTGCTTGTAGAAGCACTTTCATTTCTCCTCAAAGGTGTCCCTTGCTACCTTTGTGTTGGCGCTGTTGTTTTGGGATGTATTTCAGCCATCTCCTCATCATCTTCATCATGAGACAAACAGTTTTTAACATTCACTGTTTTCTCTATGCTTCCATCCCAAGCTTCCTCCTCAATGAATTGAACATCTCTGCTCACAAAAAACTTCTTGGTAGATAGAATATACAACCTGTAAGCTTTATATTCCTCACTGTATCCAATGAAAATACATTTCTCCCCTTTGTTGTCTAACTTCCTCCTTAGCTGATCTGGAATGTGTGCTTAAGCCACACAACCAAAAACTTTCATGTGGATGACTCCTTGCTTTCTCCCACTCCATGCTTCTTCCGGCACTCTGTTCATGACTGCTTTTGTTGGGCATCTATTCAAAATATATACTGCACAGTGTACAGCTTCAGCCCAATAATCATTTGGAAAATGCTTTGCCTTTAACATACTCCTCGCCATGTCCATGATTGTCCTGTTCTTCCTTTCAGCAACTCCATTTTGCTGCGGGGTGTACCTAGCTGTAAACTGCTTATGGATTCCATTTTCTCTACAAAACCATAGAAAGTCTTTGGAGATATACTCACCTCCTCTGTCAGTTCTTAAAACTTTGATATGCAGCCCGCTTTGATTTTCTACAAGTGCTTTGAAATTTCGAAATTTTTCAAACACTTCACTTTTGTTCTTCAGGAAATAAACCCAAGTATTTCTAGTAAAATCATCAATGAATGTTAGAAAATATTGGCTCACTGCAAGTGATGGAGTTTGCATCGGTCCACATAAATCTGAGTGGACAATCTCTAAGGGTGCTTTTGCCCTTATGCTTTTCCCCGATGGAAAACTTTCTCTGTGTTGTTTCCCCAAGATGCAACCTTCACAAAGGTTATTTGGTTTCTCTATCAATGGTAATCCTCTTACCATTCCTTTTCTACTCAACAAGTTTAGACCTCCAAAGTTGAGATGTCCAAATCTCAAGTGCCACAACCAATTTTTATCCTTTGGTACGCTTTGGAAAGCCTCTTGGGTATCTGCTGCAATTACTTCTTTGTTTTTCAAATCTGCCCTTATTCTGAGAGGGAACATCTTGTTCCTCGTCACCTTCACTTCAGCAATGCATCGTTTGTTGGGTGCTCTATCCATGATGGTGCATATATCATTCTCAAAGAAAACATTGTACCCCTTTTGAACAAGTTGTCCAATACTTAAGAGGTTACACTTCATTCCAGGAACATAATAGACATCTTCTATGGTTTTCTTTTCACCTTTCTTTGTTAAAATATTTACCTCTCCTTTTCCCATAACATAAATTTTACTATCAGTCCCAAGTGTGACTTGTAACTTCACATTTTGATATAAAGCAGAAAACAGGGCATATCATATGGTTGCTGCAACCGGAGTCTAGAAACCATATATCATCACTGTTTGTTTCAGCCATATTACAAGCTAACAGCACATTATCTTGGCTGATATTTTCTCCAGTAATATTTGCACTAGATCTATTATTCATATCACGCTCCTTCTTCCTACATTCATTGGTATAATGCCCATATTTTTTACAATAATAACATTGGACATTGGATTTTTCATACCTTTGTCCTTGAGCATGATGTTGTCCACTTTGTTGGCTGCTGCCTTGGCCTTGGTTCTGATTTGGATTGCTGCCTCTTCCTTGAACATTTGCTGGACTGTTTCTTCCACCTTTGTTTTGGCTTCTGCCTCTTCCTCTCTTGCTTCCTCTGCCTTGACCTCTTCCTCTTCCAAAGGACATCTGGGTCTTAAAGGCTTGTTCTAGGGATGATTTTCCATTTCTACTCAACCTCTGCTCATGTGTTATCAGTGATGCTTGAAGTTCATCAACTGAAAAGTTTGTGAGATCCTTTGTCTCTTCTATGGTGGTGACAATCACATCGAACTTTGAGGGTAGGACCCTCAATAGTTTCTCCATAATCCTCCTTTCTTCAAGAATTTCTCCATGAGTCCTTATCTGTGTGACCAGACCAATCACCTGTGTGAAGAATGAGTCAATATTATCTGACTCCTTCATGCATAGATTCTCAAAATCTCTCCTCAGCAACTGCAGCTTTGTTGTCTTCACTTTCTCCATGCCTTGATAGGCTATCTTAAGAGTTTGTCATGCTTCTTTGGATGTCTTGGCTGCTGCTATCCTTGGAAACACACTCTCATGCACTGCTTGATACAAAAATACGAGGGCTTTTGAGTCCTTCTTCTTATAACTCTTCAATAAATCTTTCTCTGCATGTGTCAAGTTATTAAACTCTTCTTCATCTGTTGGTTCTTCAAATCCATCTTCAACTAATTCCAATAAATCTTGAGAAGCAAACATGGCTCTCATGGTTATTGCCCAATAGTCATAGTTTTTCCCATTAAACTATGGCAGCTGAGTATTAAAGATACCCATGCTAGTGCTGGTGCTGGAGCTAGCCATTCTTGCACTCTAAACTATAGTGTATTTAAAAATCACTGATTGTTCTCAACAGCAACACACAAAAAAAAAATTGAGAAATACCTTGACTGAGTCTTCACTCTGTTAGAGAAGCTACTACAGCAATAAATCCTTCCTTCAGCATCTTTGACACCTTCAAAGAACCTGGACAAGCTCTGATACCACTGTTAGGAATTTTCTGGTAAATTCCAAAACAAAATCACTAAACAGAGAGTAATACTCTGTTTTTGCCACAGAGATTTAACACAGGGAAGCTTAAAATAGATTGTTGGAGAAGCTTAGAGTTTTTACACACATAAAAACTTTATATTCATTAATAAACTGCCTGATACAAACTTCATACTCTTAACAGAGGGATTCACCAAGAACTTCCAAAAAAAAATTACTCTGTCTCTTTTAGAAATTTTACACTACTGTGTGTAACAATTTCTTTTACATTTACTGCTGTAAAACAGTCTTCAACTACAAAAATTACATTCATTTCTGTAAAAAAAAAATTCTTCAATACATATGCTGGAGCGCATTACATTTCATTTTCAACCAACAAAAAAAAATTCCTTTCAACAAAAAAGACCTGATATATTTACGCTGCTGCGTATTGCATATTCCCCTTCGTTTTTCAACGAACAACACTGTTGTGTGTATATTTTTCCATGCGCTCTGCTTCCCTTACATTACAATGCATCAAAAATTTTTCCATGCGCTCTGCTTCCCTTACATTACAATTCATCAAAAAATTTCACGCTGCTGCTCCTATCTTCATCACATGCTCCCCTGTATTTTCTTAACAAAAAAAACTCACATATACTTTCACAATTTTTACCTATCATACTCCCGTGAATAATTAAAAACAATAAAATTAAATGGTTTTACCAAAGTTTACTTGTGCCCATACCTTTCTTTTAATCGTGCCATACTCCCATACAAAATGAACTAAAAACTTTTACCTATATTTACGAACCTCAATTAATTTTACTTATTGTTTTACTAGCGGTCAACCAAAAACTTCATGCAATGTGTTCGCTGCAGGCCTGTACGTAGTTTTGACTTTAATCAATGGTGGACAGCCTTCCTTTCGATCAAACGGCTATCGCTTGCCCAATCCAAACGAACATTACGTCTCGATGAAAAGTTGTTTTACAAAACGTACTGAGAACATGTGTCAGCACAGGGTTTTATCGCGTCCGTTTGGAGGAAAACCACCTTTCAGCAAAAGCGGTGTGATATGGTTCAGGTTTTCTGAATTAAATGCGCGCGGTAGTTTGAAATTAATATTTCAACATCTCGGACTGGAATTTGATCGAAAGGTAAGTGAGTGGTTTGTGAAAGTTGATGTAAGTGAGCCGTTTCGTTTGGTTTCGTTTTGTTTTTTTTTCCTTTTTAATAATAAAAATCATTTAAAATAATCTGCCGAAGGCTTCTTCATTTCTCGGAGTGGGATTTGATTGAAAGGTATGTGAGTGGTTTGCCGAAGTTGATGTAAGTGATCCGTTTTGTTTTTTTAATAATAAAAATAATTTAAAATAATCAATTAAATTTTATTAATTATTAAGATCATAAAATCAGTTTTATTGGAGTTGGAATATGCTTTAAAATGGTTTAATTAAGAGATTGTTTTTTTTATATGTAATGAAACAAGTTAATGGCTTAAATTTAGAAATTTAGCGATATGTTACAATGAGCCAAGGCTTGCTTCTTCATGGATCAATTCCAAGTGGCATGATTTTCTTTAAATTTGCAGATTGTAACTAATAATAACAATCTCCACTCTTAAATTTCACAACTAAATTATGACATATTTTCTCACTATTTAAAAAAAAAAAAATACTCCATTAATTTAAAAAACAATTATAAAATTAAATTAAAAAATCATTAATTAATTTACAAAATTAGTAGTGATAGCTCCATAGTTTATGCAATCTAGTAAAAATGTTATGCATTCTTTGCTATAATTATTTTTTTATATATAATTATAATTATATTTGAAATATAATTAAGAATTGTTAGAGATTTTTTTTTTTTAAATAGTTTTTAGAGGTCTTTGAAGTATTTTAAAAATTTGATGGAATTTCTCATTTAATGCAGAGTTCTTGGAAGGATTTAACAAAACTATTTAAAAACATTTTATATAATAGGACAGTCTTCCAAACTAATACATTTTACATTTAAAGTTATATAATATTTTTTTTTTTTTAATTTATAATTATATTTTTATTTGAAATATAATTAAGAAAATGTGGGAATTTCTCATTTTAAAAGAAGTCTCTTAATTATTTAAGAAAATGAAAACAATTTTTTTAAATATATTATATAATATTTATTTTTTATATGTAATTATATTTTTATTTGTAATTATTTTTTTTAAATATAATTAAGAAAAAGTTGGAATTTCTCATTTTAGGAGAAGTCTATGAAGTATTTAAGAAAATGAAAACTTTTCTTTTAACATTTTATATAAGAGGTATATATATAATATATAAAATATATTTTTTAAATTGTAATTATATTTTTATTTGGAAAGTAGAAATGGCTCATGCTACATATTTCTTTGAAGTTTTTTAGGAAAAGAAATTTTTGGAAAAAAAAACCTTCCTCTTATCTTATAATTTTGAAGAATATTACTATTTAGTTTAAGGATATATAGTATATTAAATTTATTAAAATGTTGTTTAATTATATTTTTATTTCAAATATAATTAATGAAAAAAATGGAATTTCTTACTCCAAGTTGGGGTCTTTGAAGTGCTTAAAAGAATACTTTAAAAAATAATTTTAGGTTGCCACGTGGTTTTGAAGATTAACGTATTTTATATTAAAGATATATAATATATATAAAAATATTCTCTAAAAGTTTTAATTATATTAAAAATGGTTTTGAAGATTAACCTATTTTATATTAAAGATATATAATATATATAAAAATATTCTCTAAAAGTTTTAATTATATTAAAAATATATTTTTTATTAATATTTATTTTTATAGAAAGTAAGTAAGAGAAATAAACTAAGTTTTTTAGAATTGATATATAATATTTAAAATAATATTATTCATATTATAAAATAGGTAAAATAGTTATTTTATATTTAGTTGACATGTAATATTTAAAAAAATATATATATTAATAACAAAAAAGTTATTGTGAGTTATAAATAAAATATTTTAATATCTATATTAAATAACATAAGCTCATATCAACATTATATAGTGAAAGAAAAATTAATTTATAATAAGATTTTCATATTTTGACTTTTCATTATAAGAGAAAGGTATAATTTATTCCATTTTTAATATGAAGTTTATATATAATAATTAAAAAATTTATAAAAATAAAATAAAATAATGTAGGTCATAAATCAAAAGAGAGTTCATATTCCATTAAGAGGTTCTTTCTAATTCAAGGTATGGGGGAAATTTGTTCAATGCTTAATATGGAGTTGACATGTAACATTTTAAAAAAATATTAGTAATATAATAATTCAATGTGTATAGATATATAGATAGATAACATTTTAAAATTCATCTTAATTTTGGATCTACCAAACGTAGAGAGGGGCCAAATCTCTCAAGATGCAAACTTCAATGTGAGTGCAAAGCTTGAGGAAAGGTTTGCACCTCGAGAGATTTGATTCCTCTCAATAGATTTAGGGTTATAAAATACTAATAAAATGTCTTAACTCATTTTTTGATATACTTCTTTTATATAATTACATTGTAAGGCGTTCCCCTTTGAGAAGAACTCCCCCAACTATCGCTCTGCACCGATCTACATCATCAGATCGAATGTAAGATTATTGAAGAATAATGTGACGTCAAATTGATACATTTTCAATTGAATGAAAAGACATGGCATATAACCCTCACGATATTGAGCTTGGCCTTATCATTTTCATTTTCATTTTGTAGAGGAAAACTCTTCTCCTATGGTTTCTGATACGATTGGATCTCACTAACATGCTCACAAAAAGATCGACAAATTTCCTACCTTATGATAGAGGGGTTTACATGAATTATCGTTGTTGGCCACTTGGCACATGGAAGAATTTGTCATGGATATCCAGCACAAGCTTGGATAATCCAAATAACTGAGAGAATGTGTTTGACATATGAAAACCAAATGTTTTTATAGGTGCACAAATTTTCTATAATTTCAAAGTTAAACTCTTAAAATTTGTTGGAAAAATATTTTTCTTTCTTTGCCCTTGTATTTTTTGGAGGCCAAATGTGAATCCCTTGTAGATTGAGTTTTGATCAATTCGTCCACCTTTAGCTAATAAAAAATGCAACTGCAGTTTAGCATGCAAATTATTTTGCTTCTTTATCTTATCAAATGATGTAACTGTGGTTTAGCTTGTAGAAAATTTTACTTTTGTACATAGAGGAAACGTTTGTTCCCAATCTATGTTCATTTGTTTTCCTGACTGTCGCTAAAATTTTTTGAATAGGTGCTTGGACAAACCTCAAAAAATGATTTTACTTATTCTTTACAATTTCATCTATATTTTCCTTTGTATTTCTTTATATTCTGAGCTTCTCCCAAGTGAGAGTGTCTCTTATACTTGGCTTTTCAATTTGTTGATAATTTTCAGACTTTGAGTCATGTTACATATTTCAAATAATAGTTTTGGTGATAAGTTTGGGATTGGGTTACTTGGTGAGTGTTGTAGTCTTTCGGCTATTGTGTATCATTGGTCATTAGTGGTTTTATTAATCTTTAAATATGCACCATTAGGAGTTTTTTTTTTTTTTTTTTTTTTTTTTTCTTTTTCTAGTTTGGACAAGATTCCTTTTCCAACAGATACAAATGATTCCACCTTTGATGGAAACAAATCCATTGATAGGAAATAGTGAGTGCATATCTCTGCTCATTTGACAGGAAATGGTTTTGATCTTGGAATTGCCAAAATTTTGATATTTGGGTGTGGATCCTTGACTGTTGAATATGACCTAAACTGTTTACCTTACACTAATTGTTATGTCCCTCTTATGCATGTGCTTATATTGATTAAGAAAGGGCTTTTCTTCATTAGAGATGTATACTATGGACTTATGTGGAAATATTGTACTTGTAGGTCAACTAATTAGTAGGTCAACGTTTTTTATTTATTTGTCTGAGAGGATTCCTCATAGTTATATTACATGTCTCTCTGATTCATGTGTGTTATAATTATTTTATTATTTATCTAGTTTGTTTTCATTTTATTTTGGCATTCTTACTGTTTTTGGTTTGCAGATGTTTACTCTAAAGGGGACTTCATAATTCATCTAGCTAGATTGAATGACAGAAAAAGGTGGGCCAACAATGATTCTACATAAACTCGAGGAAGAGAAGGGAAAATTTAAGGACAAAATTGTCAATTATTTAAGCATGTTTCATTTTTTAAGGCACATGTTTTTGTTTTCGAAACTAAACTATTTAGCAGCAAAAAATTACCCTATTCTGATTTTTGCATATAAGAGTAAAAACTAAATAATTGTAATACATTGCATATAAGAGTAAAAACTAAATAATTGTAATACATTATGACAAATGTGAAATATGACAGTTTGAAAACTCATTAAAACAAAATTATATCACCACTTCATGGGAATTTTGAAATTTAACAGTTCAAATCACTGATAAAAGGATGAAATCATTAATTACTTTTTCTGGAAGACATTGGGTCTGAATAAACATTGATGGCATAAGAAGGAAATAAATAACTATTATAACAAGTTTTTGACCTCAATTGGCTAAGAACCCCCAAGCTTGCGCTGGAGAGTACCATTTTGAGGTTTATTTTTGAAACTATGATGCATCAAATTCACTTTTAAACAATTATTTTTCGATAGTTGGATAACATACCATTATGAATTAGAAGAATATATCATGAGAAATATCAAACTTAACAGTTCTAAAAACTATTTAAAATAGAATTTTTCATATTGTATTATCAAAAATCTAAAATTTTACATTTCAAAAAACCGCAAATAAGTGAAAATGTGGAAGCTTTAAATTTTGATTTGCAGAAAATGGGCCTCAAATAGTGCTAGACAATCTTGTTTTCAGGTTCATTTCAAAATGTAAATTCAAAAATGTAATGCAAGCATGAAGTTAATAAGCCATTGTAGGGGTTAAAATAGAATTGTAGAAACAACATTATGAGAAATTTGGAATTTGATAGTTTAAATTTTTCTTTAAGAAAGCATTATAGATATATACTGTATATGATGAGAGTTATGATATTGGAGTTGAATTAAGACAAGAATTTTTAGTATTTACCTATTTTTTTGAAGGTACATGGATGAAATATACAAAGTGCATAAGTAAGGGGAAATTGTTAATTTTCATATTGTATTTGGCTTCAAACAAAGTTGGAGAGTCCTATTTTGAGTCCTATTTTATGATCTCTTTTGGAGAATCTAAATCTATGAAAGCAATTTAAGCCATTCTTGTATATTTCAATCTGATTTTAGATGTTAGGGTACAACTTAATACAATTTAAACTTTGTAAAATTATGATCATTGATATTAAATTTCCTCGCTAGGGATGTTGAATATTCAAGAGTGTAACTTTGTGTTTCTTTGTAGCTAGTCATCTCATGAATTTTGAATCGATAATGTAGCAATCAATTCT
This sequence comes from Pinus tabuliformis, assembly GCA_031772625.1. NCBI lineage: Eukaryota > Viridiplantae > Streptophyta > Pinopsida > Pinales > Pinaceae > Pinus > Pinus tabuliformis. Next base: position 1,189,341,423 of record CM062804.1, read on the forward strand.
TAAGGTGAAATTAAATTGAAACAAAGGGATGTGGACATTGCAGAGGTATTGATGGGCTTAAAGTTTTAAATTTTTATTTTTTAATTTGTATTGTAATCTGTCGTCTTTGCATAAAATGTTGATTATTTTACATTCTCATCCAGGCAAGATATGAGTTTCACTCATTTGTTTGTTAAGATATAAGTTTCAAAATTAAGGTGCCCTATCTCCCATCTCCCTATAGAGTGTGTTTTACTCGTTTGTTTGTTAAGATATGAGTTTCAAAAGTAAGGTGCCATATCTCCCATCTTCCTGTAGAGTACTATGATCACATCTTCTTTCATCTATGTTACTAGTTCCTATGCTACTGCCTTATGACATTTCTTTTGGAACATTTGGTCCAATTGCTAGTATATAATTATTATGTTGTAAGGAATTCCCTTTAAGAAAGACTACTCTAGGTGTCACTTTGTACTACTCTACACCTTTAAATTTAATGTTAAATGATTGAACAATGTTCAGCTATCAGATTAATAATCAGTTAATAATTAATAATAATTTTAAATTAATAATCAATTAATAATTATTTCAAATTAATAATAAGTTAATAGTTAATTAATAATAGTTAAAATAAATATATAATTAATAATATTTAATAATAGTCAAAAACACCCATCTCTCATGCAATGCAATTAATCACTACAAACTCCTAAATAAGGTATAGTAACACTAAATGAATGGATGTAATATTGCAGATATTGTAGATACGAGCCTAGGTGGTGTCTACGAACTAAGCATAAATGTTAAAATTCCTTTATATTTGATGCGTTTATTAGATTTCACATCAATCTTAAAAACCTTAGTTCAAAATACTTTTCATTATTCTATAAAAACCCCAGTTCAAATAATTTTTCATCATTCTCTTAAATTATTTAGTTCAAGTACTTTTGTCTTGCTACTATATTTCTTTTAACATGTGAAGTTGTAAGAATTCTTTTGTATGTCAAGTTATAAGAATCTAGGGGCTAATATTTGCAGGTGTGTTAATTTTCCATGATTTTTCTACAAAAAAATGTTTGTTAATCTCCATTTTTTATAAAAATTATTCACTCAAATTTTACAATATAAAATTATTTACCTTAAAAATTGCCAACATTATATAGAGACTATATATAAAATCATTATAAATTTTAATAATTTTACAAATGTATCAATAGCTATTTTATAGTTTGCATATCAAAGATTAATGAGATTCACAACTTTTTATAAACTTTAATTTTCCCTCCTTAAAATTTTTTATGAATATAATGAGATTCAATGTTTGCCCAAAATAAAATTTTGGAGAGTTTGGAATTCGTTACCTTGGCTACTTAATAACTGAAGTTTGTTTGCTACATAAGTCTGAGTTCCTGTATGCATATGCAGGGAAGTTGAAGCAAAAGGAATTGGAATTTGCCACTTCCTTCACTCCGTAGAGAAAAGTCCATAATATTTTTCAACAATACAAGGTTAGGGTTTATTTGATTTTGTATTTTTGTTTTTAGAATTTAGCTTGCTTTTTTCTTTTCTTTTTCTTTATGTTTTTTTAATATTAGTATATTTAAGATTTCTATGAATTTTAAATTTCAAATGGAAATCATCTTATTTTTTAATGTGTTTAATCATCGCATATGTTTTTTTTTTTCCTTAATTTTATTATATTTTATTTTCAATTTATTTTTTTTTAATTTTAATTTTATTACAAATTGTTTTTCAAAATTTTAACAATGTATTGTTTTCCATTGTATGCAGTATTAGTAATATAACTTTTTTTAAATGTCTTTACATGGAGTTGGAGAATGAAGTTGATTCAGAAATACAACATGTAATTATTATTTTTAGTTGTAAATTATATCATTATTTGTAAACACTCAAATGATCATAAATTTTTGGAAAAAAACATTATTTAATATATTTAAAAAAATATATCACAAAATTCTCATCATAAATGGAAAGAAACATATGTTTTGGAAATTAACTAATCAAGTTTATATTTTATGATATAACTTTAAATAATTATATATTTTTTTAAAATGTGTTTGTATACATGATATCATTTGCAACAATTACATTTAAATAAGTTGAATCCCGTATTTTAAAATTTTTACATTCAATTTAATAATTTATTATTATTATTATTACTTTAAACATTATCAATCAACATATATTTTAGAAATACAACATACACTTTAGAAATACAACTATGAAGCTGAATATTTTTCTTTTATTCTAGTTTAATGTTAAATCTAATAAAATTAATGTTTGTAAGCATATATTCATTTTTTAAATGTATAAGTACAATTGATTATTTATATTTTAATTTATGAGAAGATTTTTCGGCGTAATGTTCCCTCGTCCTTTAGACCTCTTAACACCCTTCACAACTCCCTCTGATCGGCGAAGGATCCGATCGACCCTAAGGACATGAAAGGTGTCTATATTATTCACTGTTCTTGTGGGACACCCTACGTTGGAGAGATTGGTCGCTCTATTAATCAGAGTACTAATGAGCACTCAACAGACTTAAAACATCGGAGAACCCGGTCTTCCGCTCTTGCAAACCATGCCAAGAAGACCAAGCATCATGTTTGTATTGAGGAGGATCGAGTTATTGTTTTGAGGCTTCTGCGATTAGTCTCTTGTGTAGTGTTTTCTTCTTCTGTGTTATCACATCCATGATTATTTAAATCGATGTTTTGAGCCATCCACTGTGGCTCATCATCAGGATAGATCAAAAAGATGTATAAGCTAAGGTTCCACAGTTTCACCACCAGAAATTTAGAGAAGCCATTGAGATTGAAAAAAGGCCAAGAAAACTCAATAGAGATGATAGCTGGAAGATCAGCAGTTGTTGGATCCCTGCCCTCTCTTCCTAGTTGGTTTATTCCACCTTGTCTTCTGACCCGTCTTCTAAATTTATTAAAATGATTATCTATGCATTAGATATCTTTAAGTTTATATTTAATTAATAAGCCCTATTAATAAATTATATGATCCATTAAAATTAATATCAGTAAAAATAATACTACCATAAGATTACTATAATAATTAAATTTATAATATCAATATTAGAGTTATAAGAATAGTAAAAGTAATAAGTCCATACCTTTTGGTTTTTTGTCTATTTTAGGAATTTTCCATCATATTCTTTCCCTTAAATTTACTAGATGATCTCTTATATAACTAATCTAGAATTTATTAGATAGTTTAAATATACATATTTAATTATTGGACTCTACTTATAAGATATACACGCCATTAATAACTTAGGATTATTAATTATTAGGTAATTAAATCTATAATATTAATATTATAGTTATAGGGATATTAAAGGTAATATATATAATATTATTAATATTAATCACTATTAAACATTTTAACATAAATATAGTTACTTTTTTCTTAATTATTAATACTACAAGTTTAGTTAAGCATTATAATATTCATAAAATTATTATTTTAACATTCAAGAACCTAGAATATATTATATTAATAGGTATTAATTCATTGAATAAATTTATCTAATAAAATTATTAAAATTAAAATAGTATTAAATAGAATGTTGGTCCATGTCCTTATTCCTTGATGGGGACCAGACTTTGGGGGTGACCCAAAATTCCATTTCCCCAATAAATCGTTCTTGAGGCCTATGGGTTATGGGCCCATGAAGCCTATTAGAAATGCTACACATGGTCTCACTTGCCTTGTGGGCCAATGAGTCGTTCATCTTTTCAAGAACTGTGCTTTGTTCTTGGAATACTGAAGGATTTCACCAAAACAAACTAGATGATAATGCATGCTAATGTTCTCGTCGTTCTTCATCCACACACGTGCTTCCTTTTCAGCGTTCTTTGCTGCGGTTGATTCCACGGATTCTTGTTGCTGCTCCTTCTCTGTCTCAGGTCTATTTACTTCGCGATGCTCCAGCTCAAAATCCATTTTGCGTCAATCCTTTCCCTTCTATTCCAGCAAAATTTCGTGTGGTTTTGCATCTCCAAAGGGATTAACCTTAGGACGAGCCTAAGAGGGTGCAGCATCAGTGAGAGGACTTTGCGGGTGGCTCAAGTGTGAGCTGATGGGATGACTGGAGGTTCTACTCTCAATATTCGAGTCCACTTTCTTCCAATCATCACCCCTTTTAGCCAAAACCTGCTCCCTGGGGTGAGCATCTCCGAACGGACTTGAATTCGGCTTCTTCTTTGGTGCATCGACCTCTAGAGGGTCTGATAAAGATGATGCCGACAATGGATCATTCCTTGGTCAACTGGGCAAATCCAATACAAGCTGAGGCCTTCCCCTGTCGCTGTCCTTGTCCCGGTCTGAAAACCCAAATCGCTGGCAAACAATTCAAACAAAAGATACACAGACATAAATTCACAAAGACGCATTTCCATTATTTACAAACTCGGTTACAATTTAAGGCATCTCAGCCTTAATCACGAATTCTCCCGCAACTACATTGTATCCTCTTCCTTACACTCTCTCACATGCACAGGTTCTCTGTTTCTTCATGCACGAACAAATTCTTAGTATCTTGATATATATACATGGTGGTTTTAACTGAATTTTGAACTGAGATATTTTCACTAAATGAATTTTATTCACGGTTGGCCTGGTTGTCCACGTGTCTTCTTTCTCTAGTTCTTTTTTCACTAAGATACTCGGATGCTCCTACATCAGACTCCTGAGGTACAAAAATTTATGACCTCCTGGTCATATGCTTTTCCTTGTCCTTAGCAATTCTACCCACTGTTTCACTTCTTCAGTGGAACTGCCTTCATGGTCTTCTGTGAGCTGCAACCAACCCTCTGCAATAGCAAGTACTCCCTGCTACCAGATACCTTACCAAGCTTCTGTCCTGAGCTTAGTCCTTCGGCATCTCTTTGGTTCTCTCCTCTTGAACCAATTGAGCACTCTTGCCCTAGGTTTGCTGCAATCTTCTCACCTTCACAAAATGAAATAAAAAATTTACAAGCTTACAAATCTTCAGCAAAATTGTACCTCTTCTTTATTCGCATGCAAAAGCTCCTTTCCGCAGCAAATCTTTTCCCGCTCTGATACCACTTGATGGGGACGCGAATTTGGGGGTGACCCAAAATCCCATTACCCCAATAAATTGTTCTTGAGGCCTGTGGGTTATGGGCCCATGAAACCTATTAGAAATGCTACTTACGGTCTCACTTGCCTTATGGTCCAATGAGTCATTCATATTTTCAAGAACTATTCTTTGTTCTTAGAATACTGAAGGTTTTCGCTAGAACAAACGAGGTGAAAATGCATGCTGATGTTCTCGTCGTTCTTCATCCACACACATGCTTTATTTTCGGCGTTCTTCGCTGTGGTTGATTCTACGAATTCTTGTTGCCACTCCTTCTCTATCTCAGGTCTGTTTACTCCGCGATGCTCCAGCTCAAAATCCATTTTGCGCCAATCCTTTCCCTTCTGTTCCAGCAAAAATTCGCGTGGTTTTGCATATCCAAAGGGATTAACCTTAGGACGAGCCTGAGGGGGTGCACCATTGGTGAGAGGAATTTGCGGGCGGCTCAAGTGTAAGCTAATGGGATGACTGGAGGTTCTGCTCTCAATCTTCGAGTCCAATTTCTTCCAATCATCACCCCTTTTAGCCAAAACCTCCTCCTGGGGGTGAGCATCTCCGAATGGACTTGAATTTGGCTTCGTCTTTGACACATCAACCTTTGGAGGATCTGATAAATATGATGCCGACATCACAAGTAACTATGAACATGGATTTTTTGTAAGGGCCATAATTAAATATAAATTTATAAATCATAACTTTTCATGATTGTTTTTAATTAATATTATTTCAATAATACAAATAATAATAACATCACAATTGAATACAATCACCGATTTTTTTTGTAACTACAATTATTTAATATATATATATATATATATATATATATATATAATATTTTAAGATAAATTACAAACAAGACAAATATAGAATTGATTATTAGTTACAAATTAATGTTTTATGATGATAAAATTTATAAATAAAGATATTTTTTTAAATTTATTTGTAAATTATAATATTAATTTGTAAATGTATGTATTAGTAAATTTAATAATTGTTTTTAGGGGTTTGGGCTATTCTCTTAAGTGCTCAAGATACCTATATGTCCGTAACATGCTTTACCAAAAAAATAAATTGTATTCTTTATATTTTTAACTATACACACAACATCCTAGTTATCTATGTCATCTTAATATTTGAGGTTTTATACCAAATGATCCCAAATGCATTTTCTCATATATAATTACACAAGTATTAAAGTCTGAAAAGAAGTAAATCAAGTTGAAAAAAATATGGTCATGTTTGTTTAGATTACAATGTGGTTATCATTCGTGTTCCTTTTTGAGTTACAAGCAAAGTTTCCCAATGGTTTGATTGGGCTAGATAGATGGATGAGTTGAATGCCAACTAGCGTTAGATTTATTACTCAGCTAATATAGAACCTTAGATTCCTCCCAACCCTAGGTGGGTATAGTTGGAGCTCCCTCCTTCTTAGATATTATGAGTTCATGATCTGACGGTCTAGCTCATTCCTGTATGTTTTTGGTAAACACCGTCTTTTCCCAGTCAGGCTTATCGTCATTCGCTCTCTGGTGAATGCGGGAAAGAGGGATCTAATACAAACTCTCACAGCTTTGGATTCTCTACCAGGAAACCATCGAACCCTTCTTTATTTCATTCACATTTGGTTTTCCTATAGTCAAGGGGTTAAATTTCTTCTTGAGGTCTCTTCTCTTATTGTTTTTCTAACACAATACTCCGCCCATGGTTCTCAAATAAGTTTAACTCGAACCCAAAAAGGTTGTTTGCAGGTTTTATAGTCAATTATTTTGCACCTCAAGAAAAGGAACATGTATCAGTTGTCTTTTTCTTGAATTGTTTCCTTTTTATTTTTACACACACAGAGGACCATTGTACATACTTACGATAGCTAATGCTTTGCCTCTTTTTGGCAGGTCAATCCTTATACTTCCAGATCATCACAGGTAAGAAAGTTGTTTTCTTGTCATGATTCAGCTTCTTTTCGGGTTTGCTAACCCCCAGTTCCTCCTAGGCTGACATGGGTATTTCTTGATTTGGTAATTGTGTAGGTGGGTCTTCGACCCTTTCCAAACTATTCTTTAATCTCTCAATCACTATTAAGGACGAGAACTAAATCCAACAATTGACTTCTGTGCTCTTCTACTTTCCAGGTTATTGATTCTTGGTCCATCTTGTAAACGGTTTTTCAATGTTTGATGGGGGTGTGTTGAATCACTGAGCCTTCATTTGTGCTACTGATGGATTGACTGCAACCAGCAGTATGGCTCTAGGTGTTGTTGCAAGATGTAATAGTCCATCTGAGTGGACACGACAATATCATTTTGTTTTTCGGACATTTTCTTGGAACTATTTAATATTTGTATAAACATGGGTATTGTTTTATTGGTGTTTCTGAACGAGGGTTTCATAATTCATCATGTTCATTTTTTTTATATATTGGGATTACGTGGTTAGTTTATAATGGTTTCTTCCTTATTGCAACCTTTCATCAATATTCTATGAGTGTTGTTCCTTCTGTTATTTAATCTTCTCGGACAATTTTGAAATGTTAATAGAACCTTCCAGGTCTTATTACTTCATGTTTTGATCAATATTTCTAATTACCTCTTAATATTCCATAGCAAGGTTTTGTGGGTTTCCAGACCGGATCCCTAGTTACTGGTATGCCCAGCTCGACTAGGGAACTAAACTGGTTTCCCCAGCCAATCAGTTTAAGAATTTTTGAAGGTTTTTTTTTTAACTATCTTATGTACAATAGTATAGACAAATTTTAATTACAACTTGGCGTTTTCTCATCATATAGAAAAATAAACTTATATCTCTATTGGCACCTAGTACCCAAAATGATTAATTAGGGAATAATCTCAAAATTCCTTTCCTCTATATTACTGTGTTTTTCCCCTTAATTAGGATTAACAGAATCCTCCTCCATGCCATCCCAAGCATACACACTTTACCAGTTCAGCCATACGACTACCTAGTTATCACATATGTGCACTCTCAAGTTCATGTGACCCTTGAGGTACCCATGTAGTGTGGTGCAACACTGCACTTTCAAAACCCTTATCAGATTTGATACATATATATAAAGAAATCATGAAATTTTTATATTATGAATTCCATAGTAATTTTTTAAGCCTTCCCAACTACTGTGAATATGGGTACCGAGTTTGTTAAGTAAATAATTTAGCATTGATTTCTTTTTCCAGATAGTCATAATAACAACAACAGGTTTCAAACAAATTACTTATCTGATTTTCAACTAATTGAAAATTCCACCAGAAAAGACCTCACCACCCAACCTTGAGATTGGCAATTAAATTCAATCTGACCCTTGTGCCTTTTCACCTTCAAAACAACAATGTAGATAGTGTTTTTTTATTAGCTTTCTCATACATCAAGACCACCTAGTCTAGTTTGGAACTCACATCCTCAATTAGGCTTAGGCCTTCCATTGGCTCTTAGTCCAGCTCAAGAACACCCTACATGCAGTGCCATGTGATACCTTTTCTTTCTCTCACATACCTCTATCTTCCTTCTTCTTCCTTTCTTGGTCTTTTCCCACTGAGATTTTTATCTCTAGGGAGAGAGAGAAATAGGTAATTGTATATTGTTGTCTGTTAGTTGAAAAACTGCATCGACTGTCTTTTCCATGAAATTTCCAAACTTATTTAAAATATTTATATTCGACACACAATTAAAATTTAAGATTAACTTAATCACTTAAAAATCCATTTATTTTTTCACTACTTCATAAATCATGCAACCTAGAGAGGTAAAATAAAATGGTAAAAAGAAAATAATTACAAATTGTGGGGCATTACATTCCCTCCCTTGAGAGAAACATCATTCTTAGTGTTTATCCTTGCCTCTGGAATAAATTTGGGTATGCCTCCTTCATGAAATCTTCATCCTCCCAGGTGGATTCTTCCGAGCTAAAGTGCTTCCATTGCACTTTAACCTAGGTGATAACTCGCCTCCATAACATTGTTTCTCTCTGATTGAGGATGAGTAGGGACTCTACTAGAAACTCTCTGTCTAGTTCGACCTGATAACACAATCATAGAGCTTCATTAGTTTTCTATTTTTTTTAATTGAACAATAAATTATTGTACTCACATATTTTCATTACCATTAATTCTTACTTGTACTTCCTACCAATTTATAAAATGTCTAGGGTCATACACATATTTTTTAACAACGAAACATGAAACACGTTATGAACTAGTATGTGACTTGGAAAAGCAAGTCGGTACACTACAGGTCTAATTCTTTCCAAAATTTGAAACCATAGTAGCGGGGGATAATTTTGTGCAGCCTCCCCATCTCAAAGTACTCTTCGTAGGTTTGATTCTCACAAAAATATGGTCCCAAATCTAAAATTCCCTATATGTTCTTCACTTGTTCGCATAAGCTTTTTGTCTGTCTTGGGCAGCTTTTAGACTCTGTCACACTTTTCTTATTGTTTTCTCCATATCATCTATCTCGGGTCCTAGGATTAGCTTATCCTCTAGGTTATTCAGATAGTAGGTGTCTTGCATATTCTTCCATATAGCACTTCAAAAGGACTCATTCTCAATGCGTCATGATAGATATTATTGTATGCAAATTCAACCATATGGAGGTATTCTTCCCACTTGGTTGGTTGTTGCATAACATATATTCTTAACATATCTTCCAGTATGTGGTTGACCCATTTAGTCTTCATATCCATCTGTGGATGATAGGAAGTACTAAATCGAACTTGGGTACCCAATCCCACAAAAAGATCCTTCAAAAAAGAAGAATTAAATTTTACATCTGAAGATGACTACTTTAGGTATGCCATGTAACTGAAATATTTTCTTCATAAAAATGTCAGTAATTTGGACAATCTTGTATGTAGATTGTACTGGAATGAAATCAGAGGTTTTACTCAGTTTATCCACCACTACCATTATTGAGTTATTTTGTCTCTTTACTTTAGGTATCCCTGTAATGAAATCTGATGTGTTAACATCCCACTTCCATTCCGGAATAGGTAATGGATGAAACAATCCTGCTAGGTGTTGATGTTTGACCTTGACTTGTTGACACTACAAGCGTTTGGCTAAACAGTCTACAATATCCCTCCTTATCCCAAGTCAGAAATATTTTTTCTTTTTCACAGAAAATAACTTTTGATACCCGAGATGGGCAGCGTAAGGACTTCTATGAAATTCATCCAAAATAAAGTATTTGATAGAAAGCTCATTGGAAACATACAAAATTCCTTTAAAAGTTAACAAGATTTCCTTATTTATACCATACTCAGTTTGAGTTCTAGATTTTTTTGCTTGATGAGTTTGCTGCCATAGAAACTTTTATTCAGGATCTCTTAAGGTGACTTCTTTTATCTGATAAAAAAAAAAACAATTTCAATATGATTGTAGGAGACTTCATACACACAATGCAACCTCCTATTTAATGCATCTACTACCTGATTCTCTTTCCCTTTAAGATGCTTAATATTAAACTCAAACTCACTCAAAAAGGTGGTCCATCTGGCTTCGAATACATTAAGATTAGGATGCATAAATAAACTTGTGAGACTACTATGGTCAATCATTAATATAATTTATTTTCCTAACAAATAGTGTCGTCATAATTTTAAGCGTGAATTACCGCGGTCAATTCCAAATCTTATGTGGAGTATATTTCTTCATGTTCCTTCAACTTGTGTGATTTGTAGGCTATTACTCTTCCCTACTGCATCAAGACTCCTCCAAATCCTTCTTGGTACGCATCTATATAGACTACAAACTCTTTTTTGGGGTCATCCACTTTTAGCATCGGGGTTGTGGTCAATGAATATTTCAGTTGCTCAAAATTGTGTTGGAATTCCGGTGTCCACTTAAATACCCTTCCCTTTTTCTATAAGGAGGTGATATGATAGGAAATTTTTGAGAACCCCCTATAAATCGATGGTAGTATCCAACTAATCCCATGAAGGATTGGACATTTGCCACATTTTTAGGGACAGGACATTCCATAATGGTTCTAATCTTCTCGGGATCCACAATTATTCCTTCAGAAGAGATTATATGTCCCAAATATTGAATCATTTCTTTTTAGAACTCACATTTACTAAACTTTGCAAAAAATTATGGTCTTTTAAGGTCTGCAATACTAGCTCCTCTAAATTCCTTGAGTAAATAAGAATATTATCAATAAAGATAAAAACAAATTTGTCTAAGTAGGGATGAAAAATATTATTCATTAAACTCATAAATGTTGTTGGAGCATTAGTAAGCCCAAGAGGCAAGATAGTAAATTCATAATGACCATATCGAGTTCTAAATGTTTTCTTGTAACTATTTCCCTCCTTTCTTTTGATCTGATGATATCCCGAGCGCAAATCTATCTTGGAGAATATGTTGGAACCCTTAACTTGATCAAACAAGTCAGAAATTCTCTGCAACATGTACTTATTTTTAATGGTTAATTTATTTAGCTGCCTATAGTCGATATATAACCACAGGGTGCCATCCTTTTCCCTAACAAATATCACAAGGGTTCCCCAATGTGACACACCTGGGAGGACATATCCTTTGTCAAGTAATTCTTGTAGTTGAATCTTGAGTTTTGTTAGCTCTAGATTCGGTAAGGATTTCTCGATATGGGATTTTCACTCGGGACTAACTCTATAGTGAAGTTGATTTCTCACTTAGGAGGAAGCCCCAGAATCTCCTCCGAGAATATATTAGGAAATATTGAATGACTGGTATGTTTTCTATAGTGACTTTTTTATATTTAACATTGGAATATCCAAACTATACAACATAAATTTGGAAACCTTTTTTAATACACTTGCCTATCTAGGTGATTGTAATGGGTCATAACTTAATGAGTCTCCTAATCCCCTAGGGTTCTTGTCTTATTCCCTCTTTTGTGAGGAAACTAATAGTCTTTTCCTTGCAATTTATGAAGGACCAATGTCCTTCCAACCAATCCAATCCAATTAACACATAATAAGATTTTAAGGGAAACATATTTAATTTTACATCAATATGATGTCTCATTATTTCAATAGGATAGTTTTCTACTTTAGTGGTTACCCTTATTTTAGCCCCGATATCTATCTGTACTAGCCAAGAATCTTTAAACTTGTTGGTTTGTAATCAACACAGCTCAACAACCTTTGGGTTGACATAGATTAAACTAGCTCCTTGATCTATTAAAATAGAAACAAAACAATTAGCTATCTTACCTTATAGTTATATCGTTGTAGGTTGATATTCCGATTTGTGGTCCTATAAGGAAGCATGAATCCTTGGTAAACACCTCGCTACTTCTCCCACTATAGAAGCCTCCTAGATTAGCGGCCTGATCTTACCTAGTATGGTAGGAGCAATTTTTATAGTAATGGGGCTCCCCACAACCCTAACATTGTAAGGGAGGTTTTTGGGATGGAATAGGTTATGGCTTGCTTGATACTTTTGTTTGCTTGGTCCCACTCTGAAATTTGGGTTCTTGCTAATTTTTTCGAGGATATCTACTTTTTTTTCACTTATGTCCATTCTTAGTGCTGGCAGTTTTTACACCCTTGGTATTCTGAAAATGCCTTTGTATTTTCTTACTAAGATTTTCTCCCTTTTTCTTCATTTGCTAGTAGCAAATGAGGGCCTTCCGAATCACATCATCCATTGTCCTTGGATTATCAAACTCCAATCTCTCCTTCATAAATATCAATAAACTACTGATAAAGCACTGCACTTTAGCTTTCTCTTCCCGAATATAGGGAACGTATCTCAGCAGAGAATTAAAATTGGTCACAAATTCATCCATGGATAACTTCCCCAACCTCGGGTCATGGAACTCCTTCGCTTTCTCATCATAAAATAGTTTTGTGAGATACTTATCCTTAAAATATTTTTGGAAGTTATCCCATGTTACTTCCTACTCCTCAATTCCAAAAACCGTGTTAATTTCTTCCCACCATAAGGTGGCCTTACCTTGCAACTGGTAAATCTCCAACCTAGTCTTCAAATTATTGTCATACTCATAAATCTCAAAGTACTTATTCATATTAATTAACCAGGCCTCAGCGATTTCTTCTACCTCTCCATCAAACATTGGGGGTGCAATTTTTTTAAATTCTCCCTATAATTCACTTTTTTCTCTTTTGGACCCTTGTCCACTGGTACCACTATCATATTCCTCTCCATTATCATTTTGTCCTACTTCTGACTCAAAATAGTTTTCCCTTTGTTGGTGTGTTTAATCCCTGTTTCCATTATCAAGGATGGGGTTCTGATTCCTTTGATTTTGTCTATCAGAGAGACTCATCATAATTTTGTCTTGTTCTTTTCTCAATCTCTTGTTATCAACCCTTGAATTAATCATTTATGCTCGCAAATGCTAGACTATTTCTAACAACAAGGTGTTGGCACTGCAAGATTCCTCTCCAAATTGTACCCACATTTATGGGTTTGCAGACTTAGGTTGGCTTCTGCAATAGCTACAGTACTATTTCCCATAGTTGGTCTTATTGGAAGTGTGAAGTCATCTCCTCTCTACATTTTTCTCACTCTTTGTGCACATTCACACATTTTGTTATTCCATAATCACCCATTTGGTGACAATGTTGTAACTTGGATTTTATACCACTTGTAACATGCTTTACCCAAAAAAAAAAATAGTTGTATTCTATATATTTTTAAATATACACACAATATCCTAGTTGTCTATGTGATCTTAATCTCTAATATTTTATACGAAATGATCCAAAATGCATTTTCCTACATACAATTACATAGACATTAAATTCTAAAAAGAAATAAATCAAATTGAACATAATATGGTCATGTTTGCCCAGATTACAATATGGTTATCATTCATGTTCCTTTTTTAGTTACATCCAAAGTTTCCCGATGGTTTGAACAGGCTAGCTAGATGGATGAGTTAAATGCCAACTAGATTTGGATTTATTACTCAACTAATATGGAACCTCAGATTCCTCCCAACCCTAGGTGGGTATAGCTAGAGCTCCCTCCTTCGTATATCTTATGAGCTCACGATCTGATGGTCTGGTGCATTCCTATATGTTTTTGGTAACCACCACATTTTATTGGTGAGGATGATCATCATTTTCTCTCTGGCGAATGTGGGAAAGAGGGTTCTACTACAAACCCTCACAGTTTTAGATTCTCTACCAGGCAACTGTTGAACCCTTCTTTGTTTCATTCACATTTGGTTTTCCTAGAGTCAAGGGGTTAAATTTCTTCTCGAAGTCTCTTCTCTTATTTTTTTCTAACACAATACTATGCCCAGGGTTCTCAGATAAGTTGAACTCAAACCTAAAATGGTGGTTTGTAGGTTTTACAGTTGATTATGTTGCACCTCAAGCAAAGCAATAGGCATTGGTGTTTTTTTTCTTTAATTATTTCCTTTTTATTTTTACACACACATAGGACCATTTTATTTCCTTACGATAGCTAATGCTTTTCGTATTTTTTGTAGGTCAGACCATTGCACGTAAGAAATTTGTTTTCTTATCATGATTTAGCTTCTTTTTGGGTTTGCTAAAGCCCAGTTCCTCCTAGGTTGACATGAGTTTTCCTTGATTTGGTAATTTTGCAGGTGGGTCTTCAACCCTTTCTAAAATATTCTTTAGTCTCTTAGTCGCTATTGAGGATGAGCACCAAAATCAGGAACTAACTTTCGTAATCTTCTACTTTCCAGGTTATTGATCCTTGGTCCATCTTGTAAATGGTTTTTCCTTTAGGGTTCTCACTGTATTTACCTTAGTTTTTCAATGTTTGATGGGGGCGTGTTGAATCGTCAAGACTTAATGGTTAACTGTAACTTCAATGTTTATTTTTGTCATTTGTGCTATTGATGGCTTGACTGTGGCCAACAATATGGCTCTAGGTTCTGTTGCAAGATGTAATAGTCTAGCTAAGTGGACACGACAATATCATTTTATTTTTGAGACAACATTTTCTTGGAACTATTTAATGTAACATCCCTTGTGAAAAGTTTATGTATTAAAAGTTAATAAGGACAAAATAAGACCACGGTTAAGGGATACTTATTCCAAGATGAATGTTGGGAAAAGATATCCTAGTGGGAATCACTGGATGTGTGTTTGGGCTAAGGAAATTGGCAAAGGCTAAGGCAAAGGAATTAAAAGTAAAAAAGGCATTTAAAAAAAATTATGAAAATAAAGGAAATTAGGAGAAAAGGAAGGAAAAATGTCATAGGTTGCATGTGAGGAGGAAATTGAAGGAAAATAATGGAAAATGAAGAAATTGGAGGCCTCATGGATTTTGTCAAGCTTCAAGTTTGGATCTCTCTCATTATTCTCTCTCTCTCTCTCTATCTCTCACTCTCTTGGTCACTTAGAGATTCTTGGTGCACTCTAGTTTTGGAGCAAAGGAACAAAAAGGAAGCAAGGGAGAGGAAAAATAAGCAATGATCAAGGAAAGGAAATAAGGATCAAGCAGCTTCAGCAAGAATACTTGTAAGTAACCTTTTGCATCTGTGATTTCCTAGCTGCTTTAGACAGGCATGGCTTTGCATGTTGGTGTATGGTTCTGTTGACGGGTCAAAATGTACTGCCAACGACTAAGGGGTCTCCCCGGTGTGAAGTCCCAATTAGACCTCACAACGTTTGGGATAGGAGCCCAATCTGGTATGTGGGCCCGACTGCCACCATGAATGTTTTCTTCTCTTGGTTATCAAATGAGAAGGTGCCAGACTGGGGCGAGAATGAAGTGCTCGGGAAGTGAAACAAAGTCAGCCCAAGATTGACAAATTGTAGAAAGACGTGCAAACAAGTCAAAACAACGATAATAAGAGATAAACGATGAGAGGTATTACAGAGCTAAAACCCCATCGGGCATAATAAACAAGAACATGCCAAAGGTCAATTGAAAAGTAGTTCACAATAGGTAACCAACATGGCAAGGAACAAGTAAACACAGATTCATAAGTGAAACATACATGGAACCACTATGTATCAGAACATAACATCTTGCGTATATGAAACTACACATACAAATATGGTGAGGTACTAGACAACTAATAAAACCACAATGAGTGAGCATGGGAATCAGTGCCAAAGATAAAATAAAACATCTTATTTATATTGAAACTTCAAATACATATCATGCAATTGGTCAATACCCAATAGTGGAACATGGGCTATTCATACCATTGCCCGATGCCAAAACCCTAGCCCTACTGCAAACCCACTCTCCTAGCTACCAAGAACTGAGTGGCCCTAGCTCTCAAGCATCTATCAACTATCTATATTGGCCTCAACTCAAGTGCTAAAGTCCTTGGTAATGAGGCCTAGGGAAACATTTATAGAGATGAGGTGATTGTTCACCTACTATGACCCTTGGACTTTCGTCGTGACCCTTCAAATACCCCTGTGACTTTTGAGTTTTCGCACTTCTTTCTCAAGCCAAGAATGATTTTTACATGCCCACATCAGTCCCAACATAGTGGTTGATATAATGGTGGGTTAAATTTACATTATGATGAAAGAGAGAGAGGGGAGGGATGTAGAGGGTCATTAGAAGCCCTAGAATGCTTGTTTCCCATATGTCGCAATGATGTAGATGCTTGGTCATTGAACTGGCTAGTTCTCTTTCCACTATGATTCGCTCACATACATCAATCCTCTGGTGATGTGCCTTGGGGTTGTTGAGGGGTTCTTGAAGCTTGAAAGGGACCATCTATCTTGATGGAGGAGAACCTTAGCCAGGCAAGCTTCTTGATAAAATGTAATTCTTCTGCATGGACCAACATCTTTCTTCCTTCTTTCTAACTTTGAGACTTGTCCTCTACTATGATCGGAGTTACCCTCTTGCCATTTAGGTTGTTGATCTGAGCTATCATCCACCTAATGAGTGTTTAATGCATCTTCATGTTATGCAATGTCGTCTGGCATAATGCTTAGAAATTAGATGGTATCTTCATTATGTAAACAAATTGCTCGTGACCTTAATGGTGCAAGCACATACAACCATTGATTAATTATCAATATGAATTTACTTAAATAAGAAAAGTAGAAAATATAAAAAATAATAATAGGCAAGAATTCATGGCCCTTGATATATTGTCATCAAAACAGCTCGGTCTTCCACAACGCTTTATAATGGCTTTCATCATTCTTTGTATCATCATTTTAATATTTTATCCAAGATGTATCCTAGCATATTTCTTGACAATGCATGTTTTAGAAGTGAGCTCACCCTTAGGTCACAGATTTGATGAGGAGGTCACAGGTGGGAGGTGGGTCACATCTTTAGTTGACATCTATGAGACCTGCAATGCGACTTTGTGATCTAGAAGGAGACCGCAAATCTATCACACAGGATTGCGACTTAGGAAGAAAAAGATTCCCAAATCCAGATCGCATGGTCATAATCTGCTGAAAGTTTCACACCATGTGCTTGTATGCGGAATTTTTTTACAACTTGCAAGTTGTCATGGTGATGTTGGTGAAGACTTGATGATGTAACCTAGTCCAATTCACATTGTGGAGTGTGAATTACATGGGAAATTGCGACCTACTCTTAACACCTTCTGCATCATCCTGAATTGCATGGCACTATACATGGCTCAAAACATGTTGATGAGTTTCCTTCCCACCATCACTACTTTTGTAGTAATATAAAGCATTTCCTTTTCATTATGAGACCTTAGCCATTTTAATTTATCATATGCAACCAATAAACACCTCATAAAATACAATGGACCTCTTCATATAGTATGATTGTTTCTACTTTGGTCGAACCCTACATCCCTTCTGGAAATCTGGGTCACAACTTAGAAATGCGACTTATGGAGGTCACTCAGTCACACGATAAGCAGGTATCACTGCTGAGATTTTAAGATGCAACTTTTTGAATTCTGAGGAGTTGTAATGCGACTCAACGACTTGGTAGGTAGTGCGACCCCCTTGGAGGTCGCCAGGTCGTAACGCAATGCAGGTCGCATTTCTTGGATGTCCACTTGAGGTCTTTCAGTGTGACTTAGTGACCATTAGTCGCATAGTCGTATCTGGAGCGAGGTCACACCTCTAACACTTGTTTGAGGCTCCGAAATTTTGATCTTGCGACTCAAAGAAGAAGTATGGTCGCAAGTCGCATTTAGAGCTTTATTTCTGAGCATCGTCTCCTATGACTTCACGACTTGCCCAGCTATTGCGATAGTCGAGCCAAAACCTCAACCTTCCATGGCAGCGCAATTATCACCGTGTGATGCATTCCTCTATATCTGTCATGAGATTTTCCCCGCTATCAAATTGATGGGGAGACATAGTTGTGATGTTCCATCTGGTAATCATACCTCCATTGTGAAAGCTAATCGGCACCATGTTTCATTAAAGACAGCTCAAAAATTTGAGATCATGGGGAGTCTTCGAACCAAAAGGTGATGTGTTTTCTTTGTATAATAACTTCACCTTCGGGACGGTCCATTGACAACAGGATAAGGTCTCTACGGGGCATGACTTCATTATACACGCCTCCAGACAATGACATTTGGTTATTAATGATCGTATTAAATATGTGAAACGGACCCAGTTCCATTTTTTGGGCTAACGTAGCCAACTTAACAACACTCCCCTTGGTCGAAAATAGAGATGTGGTGCACCCAATTACCTCCTCCTCCACGAAAAGTTTGATTGGTAGGTGTCACTCTAGCCTCGACTTGATAACATAGGGTCCTACCAGGTAGGCCTACTCATCGCTATGTGTTTCCTCATGCTAATACTCCAAAAGGTTTGCCAACAAAACAATGGTAATTGATTAAGAAGGAAGATATCTGCTTTTTATATATGAGTATCCCTCGACACATAGATGAGGTTATCACCCCTAGCTAAACAATACGACTAAGCCACTCAGAAAAACAAGACTATCGATATGTATACAAGCAAGGCCTTGAAGTTCTAAAGTCATTCCATTCTGTGCTATAGTTTAACTATTATCGTCGAATTTGAACTTCGATTGCATTGTGCCCATTCTTCATCTTCCTTTGCGGATTGATATTATTTTTGTAGAGTTGAATTTGGTGGTCAAATAAAACCTCTTCAACGCGATTCTTCAAACCTTTTATTTTAAAGGTATGGTTTCAGATCACTTCCAAATGCATCATTTGGGACACGCATCGTTAATTCCTTCATAAACCTTCTTGCCACCCTTGAGTATGATGTGTATCCTTACACTGCTTTAATGAGAGGCACTTTAATAACTACCCCACAATGAGCACTTTCCTAACTCCTTGTAATAGCAGTTAAGTTGAGAGAAAGGCTATGGGGGAGTTGTTTACTCATTTTCAAAACCCTTCAAGTTCACATTTGAAATTATTTTTGTGATAAATGGTTGCCTCGTTGGATATGTGCCCAATCCACCTTCCTTTGACCCCTATAGAGAAGATGAAACAAAACCAATTAGTTTACATAAACAACATACACATGTATATATTTTCATGTGAAAGCATGGAAAATAATGGAAATAACTCATTAGAGGAACCATATTCCCATGCTTTAATTTAGAAATCAACTTGGCATCAGAGCACCTTAACGAGCTAACTAATCACCAATGATCATGGTATTATTTGAGGCCCAAGGTAATTCCCTACTCATGGGATAAATGCATAGAAGTATCTATTAACATACATCTTAGGGAGTGAGGACTAATTTAGAATAGGGTTGGACCTTCAATCACACATTCCAGAGTTATAAGGATGCAAGGGAAAGCTATAATTCCCACAGACCCTAATGCACATGTTGAGGTGAAGGATCCACCAAGGGCCTAAGGAAAATGCATTGCTATGACTCCCACGATGATACCATGTGATGCCGAGGAGAGTGCACCCCTAGAGGCATGTGAATTTGGTGACAACAGGGGGGGATCACTCTTCTAACAATCTAGGGTTTCTCCCAAACCCTAATATTGTCACTCTCACGGGAAGCCACCTTGAATGCATGCTTTTTCAAATATAGGACATCCACTGATCACGACATGTATCATGTGAATATGAGATTTAAAATCATGAGAAACTCTTAACACATTAATGAAGCCACTAACCTTCGAAACCCTAATGCAATCCTAAGGCCTATATCTGAGACAAACATGATGTGTGAATGCAACGCATGAAACGTGAGTGGGCACACCAAAAAGGGGGGGGATAGGCAAGGTCATAGGGAGAGCAGTCGGTTGGGACCTTATTGAAAACCTAGTAGCTTGGGGTGAGTGGTGGGGTACCCAAAATTTTGAATATGCCCAAAAATTTGGGTGGTGTTGTAGCGACTACAACAATTGGCGAACCACTAGTAGAATTCAGTATCTATGTCAACACTCCTATAGTAGTCCGAGTGTGAATAATAATGCAAGGGAATTTTTAACAGAAAATATGGGCACCTCTTACATTGCCTCGACCTTTGCAGATATGCCTTCCCTTCGCACCTCAGCTAGGTCTTGCCATTCGGTAAACACCCAATCAAAGTTCACATGTTCCCATAGTTGATAATGAAGTGAAGAGCATGTCAGAGGTCTTATTGCATTTAGAATTTTAAAAGTAAGTTTCTGGTGTTGCTCCACTACCAGCAAGCCTTGGCAGTACCCCGGTGGAGCCACTCCAAGAAATCACAAATGTTGCACTGCTACCAACGAGCCTGGTCAGTACCCCTACGGAGTAGTTGCATGACCTCTCTGCGCAGGAAGCTTTTCTCGATAATTTACCCTTTATTTGGTTTCATTTTCTTTTATGTGTGCATTTGCACTTACTTATGGGCATTCATTATTCCAGGTTGGATGAGGGATCCCGACTTATTTTACAAGCAAGAGAGGTTGTTTCTTGTTTGACAGAAACTAAGAGATATCCTGATTTAGGTTTACCTTTATGCCAAGCTTCCACATCTCATTTCTAGTTAGCAAGTGAACAATGAACACAAGTCATTGAAACAATCAAGACCATGCTAAGCACGAGTTTCAGGTTATGGGTATAGGTCATTTAAACTGATTAGGGTTCCCCATGAGAAATATGTTCTTATTTCCCTTGTTAATAAATTAGACTTGTAGGGGAGCTCTCCAGGATGCAAATTTGATGACTGGTTCCAAAAGAGGCTACTCATTGGTGTCACCATCACAACTTCACACCATCATTAGGGCTAGGGTTTCAATTCTAGGGCTAAGATGACCAAGAAACTCTCCCAGGTCTTTCAAACAGGTGTGAAGAGGTTGAAGAAATGCATTTTGAGGCTGGAGCAAGAGAAAAAGGTGTGAGAAAGTTATTCATAGCACCACAGGTGTGAAAACTTCAGGTTCATGAAGGCTCATGCCGCGACATGCAACATAGAGGAAATTTCCAGGCTAGGTCCAAGGTGAGTGTATGCCAAGTGAGAAAGAAAGTGTATGATGCAATGTAGCGCACATGACTAATGATGCAATGTAATGTTATGTGCAGAATAAATCAACTAATTGCAATTAAATGACCAATGCAATACATATGCAATTATTTAATGAATTCCATGCAAGAATAAACAAATCCAAGGACATGAGTGCAAAAATAGACAAGCATGGAACTAACTACCTATAGCAAAGAAAATGGAGCATGACAATTTTAAATCATAAACCAAATTCTAATAAACCAACTAATAAGAAAAACTAAAACCTAACTAGTCTAAAAACTCAATCCTACTTTAACCAAAGCATAGGTCGGGTTATGTGAAATCAAATTTCCAATGCAGCCATCACAGCAGTTCCTCACCTAAATTAGAATTTGTGAGAAGAGTTGTGAAAAAAACAAAATGCTTACCTGTAAAGTATGCACAACAAAAAGAAAATCTTGTCTACTTGCAGGGAAACATTCCAGACAAGACCTTTCAAGGAAAATCGCAACCCAATCCTGGTAAACCGAAGCACAGGCATGAAATTTATAGTCATCCAACCATGACATACATTCGTTTATGCTTAACCCTGAATCTAATGCAAGTAATGCAAGATATTTTCAGCTAGTAAAGGAATCTCCCAAATTAACCTGATTAGCAACCTTATCATGATGTAGAGGATAATCAAATTGATAACCCTGAAAAGAGGGGCCTTTGTCGGGTGTAACTGAGATCCCTAAGGATTCAAACACAGAAACTTTAATTTCAGAAACCCTAGTTTGAAATTGTTCATAGACTTTGTCAAGGACATGAGGACCTGACATAACCATCAACGGAAGGTGAAGTGCCTCATCATCCTGGCCAATCTCTGAACCTTCAAATGACATGCCATCAAACGTCGCTAGCTTCGTAAGGTTTGTAGGTGAGTGCATATGGTTATCGTTGGTTGTGACTAGAAAATTATCAGTGAAAATATTGTGGATTGGATCCAATGTCTAAACATTGATAGATTAGCAGATTGACAGATCTGATTCTTTAGATTCCAAAAAATGAACTAAATCAACCGAAGGAGTCTAAGGCAGAGGGGAGGTCGGGAAATTTTCACTTTCCCATAAATGTGATTGTAATAAATCATTTGATTGTGTATGTGGCCAGACTGTATGGGTTGTGAAACAATAAAAATTATTTGAGACAATGGCCAAGGCACTCCCTTCAGCAAACAAATTAGTGTATAGAGGTTCAAACATATCAATTGTTAGGTGAAGGAAATATTTGATCAGAGAGACATTGATTGAATCAGAGGATTTCCAAGATTAACTCACATCTGGCAAGATGATGTTGAGAGGAGCGTGATGCGTAGAAACCCTAATTTCACAGACCCTAATTAGACTTGGTTCAAGGGTCTCATCAAGAATGTGAGAACCTAACATAACCATCAACAGAAGTTGAACTGCCTCAACTTCCTGATGAGTACCCAAACATTCGAAAGGTGGATCATCAAATTCTAGGGGATTCGTAGGATTAATCGACGGATGCGTAGGATGATCACTAGAGGCATGAGTGAATATATTTCTGGTAAATTGAGAATTATTAAAACCACCAGTTTGATCAAGTTGGGTATCTAACACATAAAGCTCTTAATGGGAGTGATGAGGGATTAATGATAGAACCAACTTGAGATGGGTGAGATGCATGGCCCTCTTCTTCACTTGTTAAAGACTGTGAGTGCAAAATATCATGCATAAGAGAATCAAAATATACATTCCTTGACTATGAAATATCACCCCCATGTACATGATTGTAATCAACATAAGAAAGTTAAAAATGTGAATGATCTGAAGGAACAACTGGTGTAGTAAACCCATGAACTAAATCAGGGTAGAATGAATGCACATGGTCAGATGAAGGGGCACCTATTGGACCGAGACTCACATCCTGCCCATTTATGTTCGCTAAAGGGAAAGACAAATTTGTAAGCCTTATGTGGTTTGTGGATTTGATAGGACAGTCAACTTCACTTGAGACAAGACCCAAGACATCATGCGCAGGTGAAAGAGATCCCGAAATATAGTGAGATGTATGTTGAATGGACTCAATTGGGGTTCCATCAGCAAGAAGAGATGTTATGTAATTTTCAAATTCAAGATCAAAAGGATGTATGGGGGATCTAGAGCTGAGACCATCAAATTCATTTCCCAGAAAGCATTGTTCATCGTTTGAACCATTTACAACCAAAATCTTATTATGTAATGAGTCAAGAGGAGGATGAGAAATCCCACGAGCAGTAATATCTTCCTCAGTGGCTTGAGGTTGTTTTAGATTTTGAGAGATAGGAAAAAAAGTTTACAGGTGGAATCTGGACACCTTGTAATCTGCAAATTATGATGATACTCATGCAAAATAGGACTTGTTTCTAATTGAAAGTGTTGTAAAGAAACAAGAACCAATCATTGAAAATTTATATTCAAATACACCCAGTCAACATCACTCTCAGGAAATTCAAAAAATAGATGCACAAATTTGAAAGCAAAATCCTCTAAAGATTCTTCAAGTTTCATCCTAAGCTCATTTATCCTCTTTAACACATCTTGAAAATCGTACCTGTCAAATGCTTGTTGGAGCTTACGAATGAGTTGCTCGAACGAATGAATGGATGCTGTTGGCAACGTGTGGCACCATTGCTTGACGCGACCTTCAAGGGTGAGGGAGAAGAACACACAATAAAAATCTTCATCATCAATCTCAAAAGATTCACAAAACTTGAGGAAATAAGAAATGTGCTTGATTATGGGTGTTCCATCCTCACCATCAAACTTTAACTAAGACAAGTGAAGGATTTGCTCTTGGGGGATTGAAAATCGAAAAATACACAAACCAGATAAACACCCCAGGAGAAAAATTCTGGTTGGAGCCATTTAAAGATATGATACTAAACTACAGGCTCCAAGGGCTCAGCTTGTCATCATATCCTTCTTCTAGCGCCAATTTGTTGATGGGTCAAAATGTACCACCAATGACTAAGGTGTCTCCCCGGTGTGAAGTCCCAATTAGACATCACACAGTTTGGGATAGGAGCCCCATCCGGTATGTGGGCTTGGCTGCCACCATGAATGTTTTCTGCTCTTGGTTATCAAATGAGAACGTGCCAGATTGGGGCGAGAATGAAGTGCTTGGGCAACAAAACAAAATCAGCCCAAGATTGACAAATTGTAGAAAGAGGTGCAAACAAGTCACAACAATGATAAGAAGAGATAAACGAATGAGATGGATTAGTGAGCTAAAACCCCATCGGACATAGTAAACAGGAACATGCCAAAGGCCAATTGCGAATAAGTTCACAATAGGTCACCAACATGGAAAGGAACAAGTAAACACAGATTCAGAAGCAAAACATACATGCAACCACTATGTATCAAAACATAACATCTTGCATATATGAAAGCACACATACAAATATGGTGAGGTACCAGACAGCTAATACAACCACCATGAGTGAGCATGGGAATCAGTGCCAAGGATAAAAGAAAACATCTTATTGATATGTTGCAACTTCAAATACATATCATGCAATTGGTCAATACCCAATAGTGGAACATGGGTTGTTCATACCATTGCTCGATGTCAAAACCCTAGCCCCACTGCAAACCCACTCTCCTAGCTACCAAGAGCTGAGTGGACCTAGCTCTCAAGCATCTATCAGCTATCTATATTGGCCTCAACTCAAGTGCTAAAGTCCTTGGTAATGATGCCTAGGGAAACATTTATAAAAATGAGGTGATTGTTCACCTACCATGACCCTTGGCCTTCCCTCATGCCCCTTCAGATACCCCCATGACTCTTGAGTTTTCCCACTTCTTTCTCAATCCAAGAATTATTTTTACATGCCCACATTAGTCCCAACATAGTGGTTGATATAATGGTGGGTAAAATTTACATTATGATGAAAGAGATAGAGGAGAGGAATGTAGAGGGTCATTAGAAGCCCTAGAATTCTTATTTCCCATATGTCGCATTGATGCAGATGCTTAGTCCTTGAACCGACTAGTTCTCTTGCCACTATGCTTCACTCGTATACATCAATCCTCTAGTGATGTGCCTTGGGGTTATTGAGGGGTTCTTGAAGCTTGCAAGGGACCATCTGGCTTGTTGGAGGAGAACCTTAACTAGGAAGGCTTCCTAATAAAATGTAATTCTTCTGCATGGACCAACATATTGCTTCTTTATTTCCAACTTTGTGACTTGTCCTCTACTACTATCGAAGGTACCCTCTTGCAATTCAGGTTGTTGGTCTAAGCTATAATGCACATAATGAGTGTTGAATGCGTCTTCATGTTATGCAATGTCGTGTGGCATAATGCTTAGAAATTGAATGGTAACTTTTTTATGTAAACAAACCTCTCGTGACCTTAACCTTGCAAGCACATACAACCTTTGATTAATTATCAATATGAATTTACTTAAATAAGACAAGTAGAAATATAAATAATAATAATAGGCAAGAATTCATGGCCCTTAATATATTGTCATCAAAACAGCTCGGTCTTCCATGGAACTTTATAATGGCTTTCATCATTCTTTGTATCATCATTTTAATATGTTCTCTAGGATGTATCCTAGCATATTGCTTGAAACAATATGTTTTAATAGTAAGCTCGTCCTTAGGTCACAGATTTTATAAGGAGGTCACAGGTGGGAGGTGGGTCACATCTTCAGTTGACATATGTGAGACCTATAATGCGACTTTGTGATCTGGAAGGAGGCCACAAATCTATCACACAAGATTGCGACTTAGGAAGAACAAAAATTCTCAAATCCAGATCGCATGGTCCCAATCTGCTGAAAGTTGCACACTGTGTGCTCGTATGGGGAATCGTATTGCAACTTGTGAGTTGTCATGGTGATCTTGGTGAAGAGTGACGATGTAACCCAATCCAAGTCACATTGTGGAGTGTGATTTACATGGGAAATTACAACCTTCTCTTAATACCTTCCACATCATCTTGAATTTCATGGCACTATACATGGCTCAAAACATGTTGATGAGTTTCCTTCCCACCATCACTGCTTTTGTAGTAATATAAATCATGTCCTTTTCATTATGAGACCTCAGCCACTTTAATTTATCATATGCAACCAATAAACACCTCATACAATACAATGGACCTCTTCATACAGTACGATGGTTGCTACTTTGGTCGCACCCTACATCCCTTCTGGCAAGCTAGGTCGTAGCTTAGAAACGTGACTTATGGAGGTCACTCAATCACAGGGTGAGCAGGTCACAATGTTGAGATTTTAAGACATGACTTTGCGAATTCTTAGGAGTTGTAATGTGACTTAGTGACTTGGTAGGCAATGCGGCCCCCTTGGAGGTCACTAGGTCACACCACAATGTAGGTCTTATTTCTTGGATATCCACTTGATTTCTTTGAGTGTGACTTAGTGACCATTACATGCATAGTCGCATTTGGAGAGTGGTCGCACCTCTAGCACTTGTTTGAGGCTCTGAAGTTGTGATCTTGCAACTCAGAGAAGCAGAATGGTCGCAGGTCGCATTTAGAGCTTTGTTTTTTAGCATCATCTTCTGTGACTTCATGACTTGCCCAGCTGCTGCGATGGTTGAGCCAAAGTCTCAACTTGATGTGGTGGTGTAATTATCAGCGTGTGATGCATTCCTCTGGATCTTTCATGTGATTTTACCCACTCTCAAATCGATGGGGTGACATAGTTGTGATGTTCCATCTGGTAATCATGCGTCCATCGTGAAATATAATTGGTGCCATGTTTCAGTCAAGACAACTCAACTATTTGAGAGCATGGGGAGTCTTCGAACCAAAACGTGATGTGTTTTCTTTGTATAACAACTTTTCCTCTAGGACGCTCCATTGACAACAAGCTAAGGTCTCTACAGGGCATGACTTCATTATACACGCCTCCGAACTGCGGTAGTTGGTTATTACTTATCGTATTAAATATGTGAAACATACCTAGTTCCATTTTTTGGGCTAACGCATCTAGCTTAACAATGCTCCCCTTGGTCGAAAATAGAGATGCGGTGCACCCAATTCCCTCCTTTGTGGCAAGTTTTATTGGTAGGTGTCACGCTGGCCTTGACTTGATAACATCGAGTCCTACCAGGTAGGCCTTCTCATCGCTATGCGTTTCCTCATGCTCATACTCCAAAAGGTTTGCCAACGAAACAATGGTAACTGATTAAGAAGGAAGATATCTGCTTTTTATATATGAGTATCCCCCGGTGCATAGATGAGGTTATCGGCCCTAGCTAAACAATACGACTAACCCACTCAGAAAAACAAGGCTACCGATATATAGACAAGCAAGGCCTTGAAGGTCTGAAGTCATTCCATGTTGTGCTATAGTTTAACTATAATCATCGAATCTGAACTTCGATTGCATTGTGCCCATTCTTGATCTTCCTTTGCCGCTTAATATTCTTTTTGCAGAGTCAAATTTGGTGGTCAAATAAAACCTCTTCAACGTGATTCACGAAACCTTTCCTTTTAAATGTGTGGTTTTAGATCACTTCCAAATGCATCATTTTGGCCACCTATCTTTAATTCCACGGTAAACCTTCTTGCCACCCTTGCGTATGATGTGTATCCTTTCACCGCTTTAACGAGAGGAACTTTAATAATTACCCCATAATGAGCACTTTCATAACTCCTTGTAATAGCGCTTAGGTTGAGATAAAGGCTATGGTGGATTTGTTTACTCATTGTCAAAACCCTTCAATTTCACATCTGAAATTAGTTTTGTGATAAATGGTTGCCTTGTTGGATATGTGCTCGAGCCACCTTCCTTTGACCCTTGCAAAGAAGATGAAACAAAACCAATTAGTTTACCTAAACAGCATACACATGTATATATTTGCACATGAAAGCATGGAAAATAATGGGAATAACTCATTAAAGGAACCTATGTCCTAAGTATTCCAAATTAAGGTATCATGCTTTAATTTAGAAATCAATTTGGCATCAAAGCACCTTAATGGGCTTACTAATCACCAACGATCATGGTATTAGATGAGGCCCAAGGTAATTTCCTACTCTTGGGATAAATGCCTAGAAGTATCTATTAACATACATCTTAGGGAGTGAGGACTAATTCAGAATATGGTTGGACCTTCAATCAAACATTCTAGAGTTATAAGGATGCAAGGGAAAGCTACAATTCCCACAGACCCTAATTCACATGTTGAGGTGAAGGATCCGCCAAGGGACTGAAGAAAATTCACTACTATGACTCCCACAATGATACCATGTGATGCAGAGGAGAGTGCACCCATAGAGGCATGCGAATTTGGTGAAAACAAGGGGAGTCATTCTTCTGAGAATTGAGGGTTTCTCCCAAACCCTAATATTTTCACTCTCACAGGAAGCCACCTTGAATGCATGCTTATTCAAATATAGGAAATCCACTGATCACAGTGTGTACCATGTGAAGATAAGCTTTAAAATCATGAGAAACTCTTAATTCATTAATGAAGCCACTAACTTTCAAAACCTTAATGCGATCCTAAGGCCTATATCTAAGACAAACATGATGTGTGAATGCAATGCATGAAATGTGAGTGGGCACACCAAAAGAGGAGGCATAGGCAAGGTCATGGGGATAGGAACCAGTTGGGGCCTTATTGAAAACCTAGTAGCTTGGGTTGAGTGGTGGGGTACCCAAAATTTTGAATATGCCCAAAACTTTGGGTGGTGTTGTAGCGGCTACAACAATTGGTGTACCACTGGTAGAATTCAGTATCTTTGTCAACACTCCTGTAGTAGTCTGAGTGAAAATAATAATGCAAGGTAATATTGAAAATATGCTATTGGAACCTCTTATGTTGCCTCGACCTTTATAGATATGCCTTCCCTTCATGTCTCAGCTCGGTATTTCCAGTCAGTAAACACCTAATCAAAGTTCACATGTGCTGGTAGTTTGTGATGATGCGAAGAACATGTCAGAGGAATTATTACATTCAAAATTGTAAAAGTAAGTTTCTTGTGTTGCTCCAGTGCCAGTGGGCCTATACAGTGCCCCAGTGGAGTCACTCCAAGAAATCACAAATGTTTCTCCGCTACCAGCAAGCCTGGTTAGTACCCCGGCGGAGTCGTTGCATTACCTCTCTATGCAGGAAGCCTTTCTCAATCCTTTAACCTTTATTTGGTTTCATTTTCTTTTACGTGTGCATTTGCACTTATTTCTGGGCATTCATTGCGCCAAGGCAGATGAGGGATCCCAAATTATTTTACAAGAAAGAGAGGTTGTTTCTTGTTTGATAGAAACTAAGATATATCTGGATTTAGGTTTACCCTTATGCCAATCTTCCACATCTCATTTCCAGTTAGCAAGTGAACAACAAACACAAGTCATTGAAACAATTAAGACCATGTTGAGCATGAGTTTTAGGTTATGGGTATAGGTCATTTAAACTGATTAGGATTCCTCATGAGCAATCTGTTCTTATTTCCATTGTTAATAAATTAGAATCATAGTTGAGCTATCCAGGATGCAACTTTGATGACTGGTTCTAAGAGAGGCTACTCATTGATGTCACCATCACAAATTCAGAATTAGGGCTAGGGTTTTAGTTCTAGGGTTAAGGTGACCAGGAAACTCTCCTAGGGCTTTCAAGCAGGTGTGAAGAGGTCGAAGCAATGACTTTTGAGGCTGGAACAAGAGAAAAAGGTGTGAGAAAGTCATTCGTAGCACCACAGGTGTGAAAAAATCACATTCATGAAGGTTCATGCAACGACATGCAACATAGAGGAAATTTCTAGGCTAGGTCAAAGGTGAGTGTGTGCCAAGTGAGAAGGAAAGTGTATGATGCAATGCAGTAGACAGGGCTAATGACGCAATGTAATTTTATGTGTAGAAGAAATCAACTAATTTCAATTAAAGGACCAATGCAATACATATGCAGTGATTTAATGAATTCCATGCAACAATAAACAAATGCAAGGACATGAGTGCAAAAATAGACAAGCAGGGAACTAACTACCTATAGTAAAGAAAATGAAGCATGACAATTTTACATCATAAAGCAAATTCTAATCAACCAAATAATAAGCAAAACTAAAACCTAACTAGTCTAAACCCTCAATCCTAATTTAACCAAATCATAGGTCGGGTTATGTGAAATCAAACTTCCAATGCAGCCACCACATCAGTTCCCGACCTAAAAAAACAAAGATGACATCAATTAGAATTTGTGAGAAGAGTTGTGCAAAAAATAAAATGCTTACCTGTAAAGTATGCACAATAGAAAGAAAACCTCATCTACTTGTGGGGAATCATGCCAGACAAGACCTTTTAAGGAAAATCGCAACCCAATCCTGGTAAACCAAACCACAAGCATGAAATTTATACTCATCGAGCCATGACATACATTTGTTTATGCTTAACCCTGAATCCAATGCAACTAATGCAAGATATTGCCAGCTAGAAAAGGAATCTTCCAGATTAATCCAATTAGAAACCTTATCATGATGTAGAGGATGATCAACTTGATAACCCTGAAAAGAGGGGCCTTTTTCGGGTGTAACTAAGATCCCTGAGGATTCAAACACAGAAACCCTAATTTCAGAAACCCTAGTTTGAAATCATTCATAGACTTCGTCAAGGACGCGAGGACTTGACATAACCATCAGCGAAAGCTGAAGTTCCTCATCATCCTGGCCAATATTTGAACCTTCAAATGACATTCAATCAAACATTGCTAGCTTCATAAGGTTTCTAGGTGAGTGCATATGGTTATCGTTGGTTGTGACTAGACAATTATTAGTGAAGATATTGTGGATTGGATCCAATGTTTGAACATTGATAGATCAGTAGCTTGATAGATCAGATTCTTTAGATTCCCAAAAATGAACTGAATCAACTAAAGGAGTCTCAAGAAAAGGGGAGGTTGAGATATTTTCACTTTCCCATAAAGGAGATTGTAAGACATCATTTGATTGTGTATGTGGCCAGATTGTAAGGGTTGGGAAACAATAAAAAAGATTTGAGACAATGGCCAGGGCACTCCCTTCAGCAAACAAATTAGGGTATAGAGGTTGAAACACATCAGTTGTTAGTTGAAGGAAATATTTTCTCAGAGAGACATTGCTTGAATCAGAGGATTTCCAAGATGATCTCGCATCTAGAAAGATGATGTTGAGAGGAGCGTGATGCGTAGAAACCTTAATTTCATAAACCCTAATTTGACTTGGTTCAGGGGTCTCATCAGGAATGTGAGAACCTGACATAGCCATCAACGGAATTTGAAGTGCCTCAACTTCCTGATGAGTCCCTAAACATTCGAAAGGTGGATCATCAAATTATGGGGGCTTTGTAGGATTAACCGACTGATACGTAGGATGATCACTAGAGGCATGAGTGAATATATTTCTGGTAAAATGAGAATTGTTGAAACCACCAGTTTGATCAAGTTGGGTATCTGACACATAAGGCTCTTCTTGGATTGGGAGTGAAGAGGGATTAATGAGAGAACCAGCTTGAGATGGGTGAGATGCATGGCCCTCTTCTTCACTTGTTAAAGACTATGAGTGGAAAATATCAAGCATAAGAGATTCAGAATCTACATCCCTTGACTGTGAAACATCACCCCCATGTACATGATTGCAATCAATGCGAGCAAGATAAAAATGTGAATGATCTGAAGGAACCGCTGGTGTAGTAGACCGATGGACTAAATTAGGGTAGAATGGATGCACATGGTCAAATGAAGGGGCACCGATTGGACCTGGACTCACATCCTGCTCATTTATGTTCACCAAAAGGAAATATGGGTTTGAAAGCCTGATGTCATCCGTGGATTTGATAAGATAGTCAACTTTACTTGAGACAAGACCCAAGCCATCATGCACAGCTGAAAGAGATCCCATAATATAGTGAGACGTATGTTGAATGGACTTGATCGGGGTTCCATTAGCAGGAAGATATTTCATGTAATATTCAGATTCGAGATCAAAAGGATGTACGAGGGATCTATAGCTAAGACCATCATATTCATTTCCCAAAAAGAACTGTTCATTGTTTGAACCATCTATGGCCAAAATCTTATTATGTACGGAGTCAAGAGTAGGATGAGAAATCCCACAAGCAGTAATCTCTTCCACAGGGGCTTAAGGTTGTTTCAAATTCTAAGAGATAGGAAAAACAAAATTATGAGAGGAATCTGGACACCTTTTAATCTTCAAATTATGATGATATTCATGCAAAACAGGACTTGTTTCTAATTGAAAGTGTTTTAAAGAAATGAGAACCAATCGTTGAAAAATTATATTCAAATACACCTAGTTGACATCACTTTCAGGAAATTCAAAACATAGATGCACAAATCTGAAAGCAAAATCATCTAAATATTCTTTAGGTTTCATCCTAACCTCATTTATCCTCTTTAACACATCTTAAAAATCATACTTGTCAAATGCTTGTTGGAGCTTATTGATGAGTTTCTTGAATGAATGAATGGACATTGTTGGCAACGTGTGTCACCATTGCTTGGCACGACCTTCAAGGGTGAGGGAGAAGAACACACAAGCAAAATCTTCATCATTAATCTCAAAATATTCACAAAACTCAAGGAAATAAGAAATGTGCTCGATTATGGGTGTTCCATCCTCACCATCAAACTTTAACTGAGACAAGTGAAGGAGCTACTCCTAGGGGATTGAAAATTGAAAAATAGACAAACTAGATAAACACCCTGGGAATAAAATTTTGGTTGGAGCTGTTTACAGATATGATACTAAACTGTAGGCTCCAAGGGATCAGCTTTTCATTTGGCCCTCCTTCTAGCACCAATTTTTTGATGGGTTAAATTGTACCACCAATGACTAATGGGTCTCCCCGGTGTGAAGTCCCAATTAGACCCCACATTGTTTGGGATATGAGACACATCCAGTATGTGGGCCTGGTTGCCACCATGAATGTTTGCTGCTCTTGTTTATCAAATGAGAAGGTGACAGAGTGGGGCGAGAATGAAGTGCTCGAGCAGCGAAACAAAATTAGCCCAAGATTAAAAAATTAAAAAAGAGGTGAAAACAAGTCATAGCAATGATAAGAAGAGATAAACGATGAGAGGGATTAGTGAGATAGAACCTCATCGGCCATAATAAACAAGAACATGTTAGAGGTCAATTGCGAAGTACTTCAAAATAGGTCACCGACATGGAAAGGAACAAGTAAACATAGATTCAGAAGTGAAACATACATGCAACCACTATGTATCATAACATAACATCTTGCGTATATGAAAGCACACATACAAATATGGTGAGGTACCAGACAGCTAATACAACAACCATGAGTGAGAATAGGAATTACTGCCAAAGATAAAAGAAAACATCTTATTAATCTGCTGCAACTTCAAATGCATATCATGCAATTGGTCAATACCCAATAGTGGAACATGGGCTCTTCATACCATTGCCCGATGTCAAAACCCTAGCCCTACTACAAACCCACTATCCTAGCTACCAAGAGTTGAGTGTCCCTAGCTGTCAAGCATCTATCAGCTATCCATATTGGCCTCAACTCAATTGCTAAAGTCCCTGGTAATGAGACCTAGGGAAACATTTATAAATATGAGGCGATTGTTCACCTATTGTGACCCTTGTCCCTCCCTCGTGCCCCTTCGGATACCCCCATGAGTCTTGAGTTTTCCCAATTTTTCTCAAGCCAAGAGTGATTTTTACATGGCCACATTAGTTCCCACATAGCAGTTGATATAATGGTGGGTGAAATTTACATTATGATGAAAGAGAGAGAGGGGAGGGATGTAGAGGGTCATTAGAAGCCCTAGAATGCTTGTTTCCCCTATGTCGCAATGATGCAGATGCTTGGTCCTTGAACCGGCTAGTTCTCTTGCCATTATGCTTCGCTCACATACATCAATCCTCTGGTGATGTGCCTTGGGGTTATTAAGAGGTTCTTGAAGCTTGCAAGGGACCATCTGGCTTGCTGGAGGAGAACCTTAGCCAGGCAAGCTTCCTGATAAAATGTAATTCTTCTGCATGGACCAACATCTTGCTTCCTTATTTCTAACTTTGAGACTCGTCCTCTACTGCTATCGGAGGTACCCTCTTGCCATTTAGGTTGTTGCTCTGACCTATCATCCACATAATGAGCATTGAATGCATCTTCATGTTATGCAATGTCGTCTGGCATAATGCTTAGAAATTGGATGGTATCTTTGTTATGTAAACAAATTTCTCGTGACCTTAACCCTCCAAGCACATACAACCATTGATTAATTATCAATATGAATTTACTTAAATAAGACAAGTAGAAAATATAAAAAATAATAATAGGCAAGAATTCATGGCCCTTGATATATTGTCATCAAAACAACTTGGTCTTCCATGGCGCTTTATAATGGCTTTCATCATTCTTTGTATCATCATTTTAATATGTTCTCCAAGATGTATCCTAGCATATTGCTTGACATTGTATGTTTTAGCAGTGAGCTCATCCTTAGGTCGTAGATTTGATGAGGAGGTCACAGGTGGGAGGTGGGTCACATCTTCAGTTGACATCTATGGGACCTGCAATGCGAATTTGTGATCTGGAAGGAGGCCGCAAATCTGTCACACAGGATTGCGACTTAGGAACAACAAAAATTCTTGAATCCAAATCACATGGTCCCAATCTGCTGAAATTTTCACACCGTGTGCTCGTATGGGGAATCGTATTGCGACTAGCGAGTTGTCATGGTGATCTTCATGAAGAGTGAATATGTAACCGAGTCCAAGTCACATTATGGAGTCTGATTTACATGGGAAATTATCAACTTCTCTTAACGCCTTCCACATCATCTCAAATTGCATGGAAATATACATGGCTCAAAACATGTTGATGAGTTTCCTTCCCACCATCATTGCTTTTTTAGTAATATAAATCATGTCCTTTTCATTATGAGACCTTAGCCACTTTTATTTATCATATGCAACCAATAAACACCTCATACAATACAATGGACCTCTTTATATAATATGTTGGTTGCTACATTGGTCGCACCCTACATCCCATCTGGAAAGCTGGGTCGCAACTTAGAAACGTGACTTACGGAGGTCACTCAATCACAAGGTAAGCAGGTCGCACCTCCAGGTTGCACTACTGAGATTTTAAGACGCGACTTTGTGAATTTTGAGGAGTTGTAATGTGTCTTAGCGACTTGGTAGGCAGTTCGAACCCCTTGGAGGTTTCCAGGTCGCATTTCTTGGACATCCACTTGAGGTCTTTGAGTGTGACTTAGCAACCATTAGTCTCGCAATCGCATCTGGAGTGAGGTCGCACCTCTAGAACTTGGTTGAGGCTACGAAATTGTGATCTTTTAACTCAGAGAAGCAGCATGGTCATAGGTTACATTTATAGCTTCGTTTATGGGCATCGTCTCCTATGACTTCACGAGTTGCCCAACTGTTGCGATGGTCGAGCCAAAGTCTCAACCTGTAATGGTGGTGCAATTATCAGCGTGTGATGCATTCATCTGGATCTGTCATGAGATTTTCCCTATTTTCAAATCGATGGGGAGACATAGTCGCGATGTTCCATCTGGTAATCATACGTCGATCGTGAAAGCTAACTAGTGCCATGTTTCAGTCAAGACAACTCGACAATTTGAGAGCATCGGGAGTCTTCGAACCAAAAGGTGATGTGTTTTCTTTGTATAAGAACTTTGCTTCCAGGAAGGTCCATTGACAACAAGCTAAGGTCTCTACGGGGCATGACTTCATTATACACACCTCCAAATAGTGGAAGTTGGTTATTACTGATTGTATTAAATATGTGAAACAGACTTAGTTCCATTTTCTGGGTTAATGTAGCTAGCTAAACAATGCTCCCCTTGGTCAAAAATAGATATGCGATGCACCCCATTCCCTCCTCCTCCATGAGAATTTTAATTGGTAGGTGTCACACTGGCCTCAACTTGATAACATAGGGTCCGACCATGTAGGTCTACTCATCGCTATGTGTTTCTTCATGCTCATACTCCAAAAGGTTTTCCAACGAAATGATGGTAACTCATTAAGTAGGAAGATATCTACTTTTTATATATGATTATCTGACGGCGCATAGATGAGGTTATCGGCCCTAGCTACAAAATACGATTAACCCACTCATAAAAACAAGGCTATTGATATATAGACAAGCAAGGCCTTGAAGGTATGAAGTCATTCCATGATGTGCTATAGTTTAACTATAATCATCGAATATGAACTTTGATTTCATTATGCCCATTCTTGATCTTCCTTTATGGCTTGATATTCTTTTTGCAGAGTCAAATTTGGTGGTCAAATAAAACCTCTTCAATGCGATGCTTGAAACCTTTTCTTTTAAATGTATGGTTTCAGATCACTTCCAAATGCATCATTTGGGCCACCCATCGTTAATTCCATCATAAACCTTCTTTCCACCCTTGAGTATGATGTGTATCCTTACACCGATTTAATGAGAGGCACTTTAATAATTACCCCACAATGAGCACTTTCCTAACTCCTTGTAATAGCGCTTAGGTTGAGAGAAAGGCTACAGTGGAGTTCTTTACTCATTGTCAAAACCCTTTAATTTCACATTTGACATTAGTTTTGTGATAAATGGTTACCTCATTGGATATGTGCCCGATACACCTTCCTTTGACCCTTGCAGAGAAGATGAAACAAAACCAACTAGTTTACCTAAACAACATACATATGTTTATATTTTCACGTGAAAGCATGGAAATAATGGAAATAAATCATTAAAGGAACCCGTGTCCTAAGTATTCCAAATTAAGGTATCATGCTTTAATTTAGAAATCAACTCGACATCAGAGCACCTTAATGGGCTTACTAATAACCAGTGATCATGGTATTAGATGAGGACCAAGGTAATTTCCTACTCATGGGATAAATGCCTAGAATTATCTATTAACATACATGTTATGTAGTGAGGAATAATTCAAAATAGGGTTGGACCTTCAATCACACTTTCCAGAGTTATAAGGATGTAAGGGAAAGCTATAATTCCCACATACCCTAATTCACATGTTGAGGTGAAGGATCCTCCAAGGGCCTGAGGAAAATGCGCTGCTATGACTCCCATGATGATACCATGTTCCGAGGAGAGTGCACCCCTAGAGGCATGCGAATTTGGTGACAACAGGGGGGGAATCACTCTTTTGAAAATCTAGGTTTTCTCCCAAACCCTAATATTGTCACTCTCACAGGAAGCCACCTTGAATGCATGCTTGTTCAAATATAGGACATCCAACGATCGCGGCGTTTATCATGCGAAGATGAGCTTTAAAATCATGAGAAAATCTTAACACATTAACGAAGCCACTAACCTTAGAAACCCTAATTTGATCCTAAGGCCTATATCTGAGAAAAACTTGATGTCTGAATGAAACGCATGAAACGTGAGTGGGCGCACCAAAAGGGCAGGGGGGGATAGGCAAGGTCACGGGGAGAGAAACCTATTGGGGACTTATTGAAAACCAAGTAGCTCGGGGTTAGTGGTGTGGTACCCAAAATTTTGAATATTCCAAAAAAAAATTGGTGGTGTTGTAGTGGCTACAACATGTTCTCCTTTTCTTGGTGGCATGGTCTTGCCAGGTATGACAGTGGTTTTTAGCCTAACCTATCCTTTTTCTGGATCCCATGGTATGTTGGGATGTTTATTCGGTTTTGGAACTTTGGAATTTTTGTATGGATTTTAGAATCTAGGATGGACGTGGTCTTAAGTTTCATTCCCAAAGGCCTACGAATCCCTTGACCAGTTTTGCACACGGTAAACCGTGAAGGAGTAGTCTCAATTCAGGCCTATTGATTTGGATTTGGATTGCAGTAAAGCCCAAGAGACAAGGAGATGAAAAATTCCTCAAGGATAGTGATGGATTCTGGATTGCATTCCAAGTTCTGTTCGGTTGTGATCGGAGCAACAACTTTGGGGTGATCACGGTTGGATGAGGGTGGAGGTAGTTTAACCTCTTGATTCCCTTAGTTGTTCTTGGATTGGTTGTTCTATGAGATCCCACATTCATGCTTGGAATATGGCATGGGGGTGACTTGCTGAAAGAGAGATTTGGTTCAGCCATGTCTATGGTTGGGTGGTACATGGAAGTCCTAAAACTAGTTTCATTTTCCTATGATTAATAAAAGCCAAGTTCTCTTAGTTTTTCACTGATTTATATCTAGATTTAATGTTTGTCATATCTCTAATATTTACATGGTTTGATGATGGTTATAAGCATGGTTGAATGGATGGTTCATGTCATGGTTATTTTATATATTTACTTGTAATTGTTAAATGGATGGATGCAAGACCTAATTGATGATGTAGTAGTTCAATGGAGAAGGAGGTGATCCTTCTAGTTATGTTTCATAAGTTGTTTCAATCATTTATGCTATGTCTGGTATCCTAGACATGTAGGTTGCATTGATGCCAAGTGTTCGACAGAATGTCAGTTCCGGTTGTGGATGCTCAGGCCTAGTCCTGAGTGTGATTTTTTATTGGTTAGCCTTGTTATCATGTTTGTAATGATTTCTGAAAGTTACAACAAGTTTTGGGCAGAGGCCAGAATTCTGGGCTAGAAAAGTGGCTTAAATCTCGAGGTCGTTGGCATAGAACTGGAAATTCTAGACCACAGTCGATGGTAGGTAGGCCTGTGAAAGCGACTTTGAGTTTCTGGTCACTCCCTTTCCCATAGCATGAGTGTGACTAAGGGCTAAGAGTTGCATAATAGCAGTGGTACCTAGGGACAGACTACCTGAGTGGCTAACTGGTCTCCTGAGGGGTCTGTTGATGATGTTGGATGATAGTATGTGATGTTTCGTCGATTCCACTTCCTTAAGTTCACCTATGAGGTCAAATATGATTATAGTAGCATCTCTCCTCATGTTTACCTTGGTTTGCATGGTTAATTTGGGTGGACCTAGGAAGGGGTGTTATAGATTGGTATCAGATCATGGTTACACTCTCTTTGGGTCATATCTAGTGCTAGAGATATGGTGAATGTGTTGGCCATGCATGCATGTGATTTTTGTGTGTGGCTCTTACACTTGCATTCCATGTGCTTGTTTCACTGCATCATATTTGATGATGGTAGAAGTAAGGTTATCATGAGGAACTTGATGTTGGTTTTATGGAATGCATCATCATGAGTATATGATTGGTTATACAATTACATGTAGCTTGATTATATTCTTGTATGTTGGGTCGCATTCATGGTTATTTGATTACATGCATCAGTCTTGTAGATTGATCACAATAATTGATCGCTTATGCTTGACTACATGCAGTTATGTGTATGTGTAGTTGATTAGGAATTGCATATGCAGGTTGATAGTTGCATGAGGTGATGTGTATATTGGAGTATTGGTTGTTGTCATGCATGAGGTCATAACATGCATTATTGATATGGCCTTGCATTGATGACCAGACCCTAATTAGTATGATGGTTATGCATCAATGCACTTATGTCTATATGTTATTATGGTTATGTTGTATATGAATCACGTTGATTTGATGACCTTGCAAATAAGGTATCCTCCCCAAAGCGTGATAAGGTACATTGATTTATGGTGATTTGGTTTAGCTGACATAGCATGCCTTGCGGGAAAGAGAAAAGATAACCAACAAGGTGGTAGACTACATAGAATCTCCCTATGAATAAGATGCGCAATGTGGTGTGGGGCACTCTTCTAACTTAGTAGCAACATTGAGAAGCCTGAAGGAAGAAATAAGGAGTTTCAAAGCAAACAATGAGAAAAGAATGCAAGAACAAGAGAAACAAGAAGAGGTGAATGTGATATTACTTCAAAGTTCGTCTGATTTGCAGCAACAGGGACCTCTTCGGATCAGCCATTGACATGAAGACAGAACAAATGGGGCATATGGAAGCAGGTCTCATAGTAGACATAGGTCTGATAGATCTTACACTATCAGATATGGCAGGTTATTGGACACTCCAGATAGGAGAGGTACTGGACACAAGTATTACTCTAGTTTTGGTTCTGACAAACATAATGATCGTCATCATTATCATCCGTATAGGAGGAATGATAGGGGATATTTGTTGGATGAGTTATAGAAGGCAAAGAAACCTACCTTTGGTGGATAGATGAATAAATCGCAAGTTGCAGAGGCTTGGTTGCTTGGCATGCAAAAATTCTTTAGATTGCATGATTACTTAGAAAACATGAAAGCAAGGATAGCCCTTTTTAGTCTCAAAGGTAAAGCAGATATTTGGTGGGAAGATGTGAATAATTTTAAGGACATACACGAGGACCAGTTGACTTGGCATGCATTTGAAAGGCTCTTCAAGAAGAAGTACCTATCTGAGAGGTACTATGATGATAGAGCTAAGGAGTTTTATGAGTTGCAGATGGGTTCTATGACAGATGAGGACTATACTAGTAGATTTTTGGAGCTGTTGAGATATGTGCCTTACCTCGGAGTTTCACAGATTTATCAGTGGATTACCAGTTGCATGCAAAGACCAGATTGAGTTCGATGAGCCTAGATCATTGAAGGAGGACATAAGAAAGTTGAAGCATTTCTATGAGCATTTGAAGCACAAAGTTGAGCCTAAACATGACTTGAAAATAAATGACAAAGCTAAAGGAAAATGGCCACCAAAGAGAGGAATACCTCAAGATGCAAGTGAGAAAGATAATGCAGTTCCTTACAAGAAATTCAATATAGATGAGAAGGGACATGGAGAGTAGCAGGCTAGAGGTGGTGGTAGGGAACCATTGCGGTGTTGGATATGTGGTAAGGATCATCGTAAGAGGGATTGTCTGCAATATCAGAGTGGTCGTAGACCCTAGATTTATAGTGCTCTTGAGGCGCATACAATTGGTGATGTTGGTCATAGCATTCTTCGTATTTATACAGTTGTGGACAACAAGCAAGTAGATCATCAAGTATCGGTCATTGAGATGGACGGTAAGCTTTGTGATCATGTTGTTTCTATTTTGACTGATCATAGATCTAACTATAGTGGTTTTAGCCCTGACGTAGTGGATAAGTGTGGCTTGAGAAAATAAGTGCACGCAGAATCTTGGTTGGTACAATTGGATAGAGGTACGAAAAAGTGAGTTCACCATTGGGTAAGAGCTTGTGCATTTGAGTTAAATGCTATGCCTACAGCAACACATTTGAATTTATTTCCATTAGGATCGCATAGTATGATTTTGGGTATGGATTGGCTATACCTTCACAGAACCAAAGTGGATTTCTTCGACAAGGCCATTGAGTGTGTGGAAAATAGTGGGGAAAAGAGCACCTTGTAGGGAAATAAGAATCCTATATCAGTGAGGATGTTTACCACTATGCAGGCTAAGTGTAGTTGTAGAAAAGGTTGTGTGATGTTTGCAGTACACATTTCCAATGACAAGGGTAAGGAGGTTGAGCATGATTATGTGTTAGCAGGTACCTAGTGTTGCAGTACTTTCAAGATGTATTTCTTGAGGACATTTCAGAGTTTCCACCTCACAGGGAGGTAGAATTTTCTATTGAGTTGGTACCGGGGGCAGCTTTAGCATCGAAAGCACCTTACAGGATGAACACACCTGTTTTGGTAGAGTTGAAGTTGCAACTAAAGGAAATTTTGGACAGAGGATACATTAGACCCAGTGCATCGCCTTGGGTCACACTAATGTTGTTTGTGAAGAAGAAATATGGTACTCTTAGATTGTGCATTGATCACAGGTAGCTGAACATAGTAATGATCAAGAACAAGTACCCTTTTCCAAGGATTGATCATTTGTTTGATCAGCTAAAGGGAGTGGCAGTGTTCTCTAAGATCGACTTGAGATTGGGATACCATCAGGTATGCGTCAAGGAATAGGATATCTTCAAAACTGTGTTCAAGACCAGGTATGGGTATTATGAGTTTGTTGTCATTCCTATTGGCTTAACTAATGCTCCAACTACATTCATGTGTTTGATGAATAGTGTGCTGCGTCCTTATTTGGACAAGTTTGTTATTGTATTCATTGATGACATATTGGTACAGGAATGAGGTGGAACATGCCGAACATTTAGCAGCATTCTTGAGATTGCTAAGAGAGCATCAATTTTATGCTAAACTTAGCAAGTGCAACTTCTTTCAGATTGAGGTACATTACTTGGGACATGTTGTCTCCAAGGAAGGCATAGCAGTAGATCTGGAAAAGATAAGGGCTATAATGGAGTAGGAAGATCCTAAGAATGTAGATGAGGTTAGATCATTTATGGGATTAACAGGTTACTACAGGAGGTTCATCAGGAACTTGTCACACATTGCATATCCTATCACATCATTGTAGTGGAAAGGTAAGAAGTTTGAATGGATGGTAGAATGTGAAGATAGTTTTGAGCAGCTTAAGAAGTTGTTGACACATGCAATAGTGCTAAATATTGTGGATCCAAACCAAGAGTTTGTTGTGTGTACATATCCTTACAAAAGGGGATTTGGTGGAGTTCTCATATAAGAAGGAAAGGTAGTGTGCTATGAGTCGCGGAAATTAAATGAGCATGAGAAAAACTATCCAACGCGTGATCTTGAGCTAGCATCGATTATGCATGCATTGAGTATGTGGAGACATTATCTTCTGGGTAGGAGGTTCACATTGATGAGAAATCATAGTGGGCTTAGGTATTTGTTTGACTAGCTAACTCTAAATGCCATGCAAGCTAGATGGTTGGCCACCCTTAGTGAATTTGACTTCAAGATCAGATACATCAAAGGGAAGGAGAACCAGGTTGCAGATGCTCTTAGCAAGAAGGTACATGTAAATCATATAGAAGATATAATCTCTTATGGGATAGAGTTACAGGATAGGATTTTGCAGGTAGGTCATTGAGATGAAAAATTCATGGAGATCATGCACAGGTTACAGCAGAGCACAGGTACAAGTGTAGTTATAGGTACGGGTACATGTGATCAAGATGCAGACTATAATCTCATGGAAGATGGCTTGGTGAAGTTTCGAGACAGGATCTATGTGTCGAATTGCAGTGCTCTCAAGAAGCTTATCTTGAGGGAGTTTTATGTGAAACTGTATTCGGTCATCCAGGATATCAGAAGACATTGACAGTGGTAAAGAAGTTCTATTATTGGCCAAATCTGAAGAAAGAAGTGGCTGAGTTCATGGTTAGATGCTTAGATTTTTATCAGGTAAAGGTGGGGTGCAAGCATCCAAGCAATCTACTACAACCTATAGAAATTCCAGAATGGAAATGGGAGGTCATTTCCATGGATTTCATCACAGGTATTCTAAGGATAGTGAACCAGCATGATTCTATTATGGTCGTGGTTGACAAGTTGAGCAAGGTAGCTCACTTCATTCTAGTAAATACTACATATTCATTTAGTGAGGTAGCATAGGTTTTCATCAGAGAGATAGTGAGACTACATGGTGTTCCAAAGAATATTGTGTCGGACAGGGATGCAAATTTCACTTCCATGTTTTTGAAGGAGCTATTTGCAGGCTTGGGTATAGATTTGGCCTTCAGCACAACTTATCATCTGTAGATAGATGGTCTGACAGAGAGTGTCAACAGGATCTTGGAAGATATGTTGACGATGTATGTGATGCACTGGCAGAGGAAATGGGAAGAGTATCTACCACTGGTTGAGTTCGCATACAACAATGGTTATCAGGAGTCATTGAGGATGAGTCCTTTCGAGGCATTGTATGTGCAGCTTTGTAACACTCCCATCAGCTGGAGTGATCTAATGAACATGGTAGTTATTGGATCAGACATGTTGGCGGACATGGAGCAGGAAATGTAGTATATAAAGAAGAATCTAAAGGCAGCACATGATAGAAATAAGAGTTAAGAAGATTAGCATAGGGTGTTCAAAGAGTTTCAAGTTTGGGAGCATGTGTATTTGTGCATCAAGCCCAAGAAAATCTCTTTGAGGATTGGTTCATGTGCCAAGTCGGCACCATGGTATTGCAGGTCTTTTGAGATCCTTGAGAGGATTGGAATAGTGGCATATCGACTGACACTGCCTCCAACAGTGAATGTCCATGATGTTTTCCATATTTCATTGCTAAAGAAATATATAAAGGATGTTGATCATGTTATTGATTGGTATGTATTGCAGGTGGAGCAAGGAGAAGAGTTCTAGTCGGAGCCTCAGTGCATACTACAACAGAAACATCTCATGCTCAGGAACAAAGCCATAGATCAAGTTAAAGTGTAGTGGAAGCACTTTGGGCATGAATAAGCTGCATGGGAAATGGCGGATGAAATGCGGGCCCTATATCCTTCA
Source organism: Pinus tabuliformis (assembly GCA_031772625.1). Classification (NCBI taxonomy): domain Eukaryota; kingdom Viridiplantae; phylum Streptophyta; class Pinopsida; order Pinales; family Pinaceae; genus Pinus; species Pinus tabuliformis. The sequence goes on from CM062804.1 coordinate 1,189,386,150, forward strand.
TTGTTTGCGAGTTGAGGCGAAGCGGTTTTGGTTTGATGTTGGTTTATGTTTGGCATATGATTTTCTAAAGTTTTGATATTTGTATATGTATATGTATATGGATGTAAATACTTCAATGAGCTAATTTATAAAGATCCAATAAGCGGTATGGCTATTATCTTGTCATGTTGTCATGATGTTTTGCTTCAGGTTCTTCATTGTAAATATTGCAACGAGCTAAGTTATAAATATCCATAGTTTTTGTTGATTTCATGGTGTGGTTTAACAGCGAGGATGGTGTTCCCCAAGGGGGAGTCTTTTGTAACTGACCTGGTGAAAATTTCATGTAATAAAAGTTAATAAAGGCAAAATAAGACCACGGTTAAGGGACACTTATTCCAAGTTGAATGTTGGGCAAAGATATCCTAGTGGGCATCACTGGATGTGTGTTTTGGCTAAGGAAATTGGCAAAGTCTAAGGCAAAGGAATTAAAAGGGAAAAAAAGGAATTTTCGGCACATTTATTTATGAAAATAAAGGAAATTACAAGAAAAAGAAGGAAAAAGGTCATAGGTTGCATGTGAGGAGGAAATTGAAGGAAAATAATGGAAAATGAAGAAATTAGAGGCCTCGTGCATACAAAGGCTTTCAAGGATTAGTTCATGGCTTTTGTCAAGTTCAAGTTTGGAGTTCTCTCATTATTCTCTCTCTCTCTCTCTCACTCACTCTCTTCGACACTTAAAGTTTCTTGGTGCACTCTAGTTTTGGAGCAAAGGAAGGAAAAGAAAGAAAAGGAGAGGAAAAGCAAGCAAGGATTAAGGAAAGGAAAGTAGGATCAAGGAGTTTGAGTAGGAATAATTGTAGGTAACCTTTTGCATCTACGATTTCCTAGCCGGTTTGGACATGCATGGATTTCCATGTTGGTGTATGGTTCTCTTGCTATTGGTGGCATGGTCTTGTTGGGTATGATAATGGTTTTCAGCCTAGCCTAGCCTTTTTCCAGATTCCATGGTATGTTGGGATCTTTATTCAGTTTTGGAATTTTGGAATTGCTGGATGGATTTCGGAATCTAGGGCGAAGGTGTTCTCAAGGCTCATTTCCAAAGGCCTAGGAATCCCTTGACCGGTTTTGGTGGGATACATGCTAAAGCTTGAGAGAGTAGTCTCAGTTTAGGGCCAAGTGGTCCAGATTTGGATTGCGGTAAAGCCTGAGAGACAAGGAGACAGAAAATTCCTCAAGGATAGTGATGGATTCCAGATGGCATTCCAAGTTTTGTTTTGTTGTGATTGGAGCACCTATTTTAGTGTGATCATGGTTGGATGAGGGTGGAGGTGGTTTAGCCTCTAGATTCCCTTGGTTGTTCTATGAGATCCCACATTCATGCTTGGAATATGGCATGGGGGTGACTAGATCAAAGAGAGATTTTCAACCATGTCTACAGTCAAGTGGTATGTGGAAGTCCCAAACTTGGTCGGATTTGCTAATTATTAATAAAAGTTAAGTTATCTTACTTTTGCACTGATTTATATGTGGATTTAATAGATATCATATCTATGATATTTATATGGTTTTATGTTGGTTATAAGCATGGTTGAATGACTCATTCATGTCATGGTTATTTCATATATTTACTTGTAACTATTAAATGGATGGATGCAAGACCTAATTGATGATGTAGTAGTTCATTAGAGAAGGAGTTGATCCTTTTGGTTATGTTTCATAAGTTGTTTCAATCATTTATGCTATGTCTGGTATCTTAGACCTATAGGTTGCATTGATGTCAAGTGTTCGACAAAATGTTAGTTCCGGTTGTGGATGCTCAGGCCTAGTCCTGAGGATGAAGTTTTATTGGCCAGCATTGTTATCATGTTTGTAATGATTTCTGAAAGTTACAACAAGTTTTGGGCAGAGGCCAGAATTCTGGGCTAGAAAAGTGGCTTAAATCTCGGAGTCGTTGGCATAGAACTGGAAATTCTGTACCATAGTCGGTGGCAGGTAGGCCTGTGAGAGCGACTTTGAGTTTTCGGTCGCTCCCTTTCCCATAGCATTAGTGTGACTGAGGGCTAAGAGTTGCATAATAGCAGTGGTACCTAGGGACAGATTGCCTGAGTGGCTAACTTGTCTCCTGAGGGGTCTGTTGATGATGTTGGATGACAGTATGTGATGTTTCATCGATTCCACTTCCTTAAGGTCACCTAGGAGGTTGAATATGATTGTAGTAGCATCTCTCCTTGTGTTTACCTTGGTTAGCATGCTTACTTTGGGGTGGAGCTGGGAGGCGGTGTTACATTTAATATTTTTATAAACATGGGTATTGTTTTATTGGTGTTTCTGAATGAGGGTTTCACAATTCGTCCTGTTCATTTTTTAATATATATTGGTATTACGTGGTTACTTTACAGTGGTTTCTTGCTTATTGCATACTTTCATTAATATTCTATGAGCATTGTTCCTTCTGTTATTTAATCTACTGGTACAATTTGTAAATGTTCTTAGAATATTTTAGGTCTTATTACTTCATGTTTCGAACAATATTTATACTTACCTCTTAAGAGTCCATAGCGAGGTTTTGTGGGTTTCTAGATTGGATCCCTGGTTGCTGGTATACCTAGCTCAACTAGTCAACTAAATTGGTTTCCCCAACCAGCCATTTTAAGAAGTTTTGAAGTTTTATTTTTTAGAAAAAACTATCTTATTTACAATAATATATATAAATTTTAATTGCAACTGGGTGTCTTCTCATCATACAGAAAAATAAACTTATATCTTTATTGGCACCCAGTATCCAAAAAAAATAATTAGTGAAGAATCTCAAAATTCCTTTCCTCTATATCACTGTGTTTTTCCCCTTAATTAGGATTAACACAACCCTCCTTTATGCCATCCCAAGCATACACATTTTGAACATACACACTTTATTTAAAATTCTTACTGGGTCAGCGATACAGCTACCTAGTTAGCACATATGTGCACTCTCGGGTTCATGTGACCATTGAATTACCCTTGTAGTGTAGTGCAACATCGCACTTTCAAGACCCTTATCGTATTTGATACATATATATAAAACAATCATCAAATTTTTATATTATGAATTCCATAGTAACTTTTGAAGCCTTTCTAACTACTATGAATATTGGTACCAAGTTACTTAAGTAAATCATTTAGCACATATTTCTTTTTCTAGATAGTGATAATAATCACATCGGGTTTTCAAACAGATTACTTATGTGATTTTCAACTCATTGAAAATTCCACTAGAAAAGACCGCACCACCCAACTTTGAGATTGACAATTACATCCAATCTCCCCATGCCTTCTCACCTTTAGAACAACAACGTAGACAATGTTTTTCTATTAGTGTTCTCAGACATGAAGACCACCTAGTCCAGTATGGAACTCACAACCTCAATTAGGCTTAGGGTGTTTTTCTATTAGTGTTCGCAGACATCAAGACCACCTAGTCCAGTCTAGAACTCACAACCTCAAATAGGCTTGGGGCTTCCTAGTCCAATCTACAACTCACAACCTCAATTAGGCTTAGGGCTTCCACTGTCTCTCGGTCCATCTCAAGAACACCCAAGAAGAAGTGTCGTGCCATACCGTTTATTGCTCTCACATACCTCGAGCTTCCTTCTTCTACCTTCCTTGGTCTTTTCCCACTAAGATTTTTATCTCTAGAGAGAGAGAGAGAAATAGGTAGTTCTCTATAGCTGCTTTTTAGTTGAAAAACTACATCTAAGGTCTTTCCATGATATTTCCAAACTTATTTAATATATATATATATATATGTATGTATGTATGTATATTTGACGCACAATTAAAATTTAGGATTAACTTGAGCACTTAAAAATCCATTTAGTTTTTTTAGAGTTCATAAATTACCCAACCTGGTGCAGTGAAAGAAAAAAATAAAAAACAAGTTTCAAATTTTTATTAAGAAAAAAAAAATCAAATTATTATCTGAAATAGACATTATGATAAATAATGACATCTATGGAAGGTTTTAAAAATATGCATAAAGTTGTTTAATTGTATAAATAATAATATTAAATATATAATATAACTTTGATATTAATAGTCACGCTATTTTAAAGTTTAATTTAATTTGTTTTTTTAAATACAAAAATATTAAAAAAAAATCATATATAAATTATTATTTTATCTTAATTATAATTTGCAAATCTTTCAGTATTCTCTTTTTTTTTTTCCTCAATTCAATATTTAATTCTAACTTTATTTCATGAATAACTATAAATTGCTCTGATATTATTCTTGTTATGGTTATTATTGAACAAAATTTAATTCTAACTTTATTTCATTAGTAACCATAAATTGCTCTGATATTATTCTTGTTATTGTTTACTATTGAACAAAATTTAATGAAAATTTTAATATTCTGAAACAAAATATAATAATATTTTTATATTCCTTCCCTTTAAACGAAACGTGAGCCGTCAACACTGGCCGTCAATTTCATCGCACCAAGGCAGGGATTGAGCAACTACAGTGCTTTCAGCCGCTGCAACCTTTCCGTTCTGTGAAAAGCCATATTAATTTATCTTTATAAAATAAAATAAAAAAGAACAAGAATATCATTTGTACCTTTTTAGTTTAAACTATTGTTGAATAATAACCCCGATATATTGTATAGTGATGTATAGTTTGATGGTAAGTTTTTTTGGGCTAATCTTGGAAGACCATAGTTCAAATTTCATTGAGTACACTGGCCTGTTGTGGTGGTTGCTTGAGAAGCAAATTCCCCACCCCCACTTTGGCAGCATGAGAGTGTCGCGTTAAAACCATAAGATCTTAGTATATTGACATGCAAGTAGTTGGATGTACTCTTGGTATTATAGTTAAAACCATAAGATCTTAGTATATTGACTTGCAAGTAGTTGGATGTACTCTTGGTATTATAGTGGAAACTACGAGGATTGATTCTGGGTCTCCCATAAAAAAAAAATAACCAAGATATATTATAGTATTGACTTGCAAGTAGTTGGATGTACTCTTGGTATTATAGTGGAAACTACATAAGATCTTAATATATAGACTTGCAAGTAGTTGGATGTACTCTTGGTATTATAGTGGAAACTATGAGGATTGATCCTGAGTCTCCCATAAATAAAAATAACCAAAATATATTACTTTCTTTTTTCACAAAAACTTTTTCTTAATACAAACATTAATATATGCTAAATTGTTTCCCTGAGTTGTGGTGCAAACTATATTAATACAAAATTCTGCTGCAGATTTTGAATCTCTTCATCATATTATCGTAGGAATAAAATCTTATTATAAACTTATTCAGTTTTCCAAAACTCAATTAACTAGATAGATCATTTTGCAATCACCCCAACCAATATACTTATTACCCTACCCTAAAAAATACGAATATAAAATTAAAATATTTTAACAAATAGGAATGGTTGAGAGTTTGGATGTTCCAAACAAAAGAGGTAAAAAGGAAATTTATTTTATATTAATTAAAGATGATGTTACATTATATAAGAAGTGTTGTTTTAAGATGGAAAATTATTTTGGACACACAATTTTTTGTTTGAGAGAATATTTCAACCACACACAAATTTAGAGAACAAAATAGGAACAGACTATTCTAGATAGAAAGTAAGAATTATATATTCCAACACCTTTCATATAAAGTATGAATTACATATTCCAACATCTTTCATATGGAATTTATACTGTGTCTTAAAAATAGATCCTGAAATATGTTTTCATCCACAGTTTGCATCCCTACTGGGTCATAAAAATAGATTGGAAATGGATCAGAAAATATGTTAATGTTTGCATTGATGTTGCAGTCTCCAGTGTGAGATATGCAACAGTCTACTTATTCACTAATTTTATTCATATTTTTATTAAATTTTATTTTGATTTTATTATCCCTTTTGCAATGTAATGGATAGTGTAATGGGTTTTTGGTCAAACCCATATTAGTTTGGGTTTGACGAAGAAAAAATTGCAAAAAATTCTATTGTATAAAATTACACATTGAAATATATGATTTTTTAAAAATAATTTAATTTATTTATGTTTAATTTGATTAGCTATCAAATTGAACATGTTATTGCCCTTTGCCTCTATTAATGTGCCCTTTGCCTCTATTAATGTGCCCATTACCTCTATTAATTAACCAGAAGTACATAGATCACATCAAGGTGTAGGATGGGCATTTACGATACAATTTGTTTTGGGAAGGTGATAAAATTATTGCTAATGAGTATAATCATTTTATATTCTTATTTGTAAAAACGACTAATGATTAATATAATCTAATAAAAATATATATAATTTAAAATGATTATTTAAAATCACATATGTAATTTAAAAAGATTTATTAATGATATGTGAGAGATATACTTTTATTTTTACATTATATTTTGAAGGGGTAGAGGTCACTTAAGTTTTTGTATGAACTTAACCACATAAGATAGATTTTACATTATTAATGAATGAATGATATTCAAAATAATAAGATGTTTGTAATACAAATAAATATAAAATTTCCTATATTCACAAACCAAGGTATAATAGAAATTTATGATAAGACCTCTATACCCAAGTCTAATAATAAGATTTTCATAAGACTATATCCACAAACTATAAAAAACCAAATGTAAACTATTAATAATTATTTCTATATTACAATACAAATAATGTTAATTTACAACATTTTAATAATGCATTTCATTACAGTTTATAACTAATCTAATTATAACATTTTAAAATTTTAAATCTTTGTATTTTTATTATTTTCTATTTTAATTTAGCTATATTTAAATTAAGTCGCAAAGACTAACTACTATATAACCTTATTTTAATTTATCATTACTAATTAAAAAAATTTAATAAAATAAATCTCAAACCTTTTATTTTACTATTTAAATTTATCATTACTAATTAAAAAATCTAAAATACTTAATAAACGTTAAATGCCTATTATCAATTAATAATTATTACTTTTTCAAAATAACCGCACTAGTGAACTAAACAGACCTGTGAACTTGACGATGGAAATAATTGTGTTATGTTGAATGCCACGTACAACAATCTACATGACTCTATTCCATATCATCTACCAATGGATGTCCCAAAGATAGTTGTTCTAGATCTGGGTGGAAATAAAATCTTGAAACTATGTAAGGTTACAATGTTTTATTATAGGTGGGGATATGAATCTTTCAATATTTCTCGAGTTTTAGATGAGTAATGGTATAAAAGTAATTATAATAAAGTGGTTTCGTTATTTTCAAGTCGTGAAATAATTCTATAGTTTCACCATTTTTTAATGAGAAGTTGTAATCATTTGTTTTATTTATTTATGGTTAGACTCATTTTTAACCTAAGCATTGATGGTTTTAGAATCAAGGCATTGCAATTAGCTTATTTATGTTTACATTTTTATTTCTTATTCTTAGTTGCGATCAAAAGTTTTGTTATTTATGATTTTCTTTTATTTATATTTTTTACTGTTTTATTATTTTAGTTACAAGAGAGTTATTATTTGAAAGGAGACCAATGGGTGTATATACCAATTTTGATAGATATTTCTTACTCATATGTGATGAAACTTAGTCAAATTTGCTTTCTCATTACATTTTCACAAGTGTATTTGTTTGATTATGGTGCTTTCATTGACTTCTTCAAGTTAAATTACAAAGAGAGGATTGATAGTTGAAGAGAGCATATAAACAATTGTTTGGTGTTGTGGTTCTAAGCGTGATTATGATGATGTTTTCTTCAATAGAATTCATTGACATTTCATAATCCTCAAGTAGTTGTTTTGTCTCATGATACCATAATTGCACATAGTCTAATTTGTAAAATAGGTCACTTCTAATGCCCCATATCCCTTCATACAAGCATGGATTAATAAATCCTTAAAATTTTTGAAAATACCAATGTTGTGTAAAGAATATCTAAATTGGAAAAGGAGGTGAAAAGCTATATCAAATAAATAAAGTTGGAGTAAGGTGACACCTCATTATGTGGCTCTCTCTAGGTTCCCAACTTACCTATAGAACATCAAAATAAAAGGGATGTGTTCAATGAATCAAACACCATATTAATTAGGGGTATTAAATGATGCGAGGAATAGCCCCTCAATACTTTATGCTCCCTATTGAAAGGTTGTTGACAAAATCCTAGCTAAAAGATAGACATATATGAAAGACCTAACTCTTTTATTGTCTTGAGGTCATATCATGAAGGTTTCCCCCTTTCATTTTCTACCTAAGTTCCCACCTAGCATACTAGTTGATCCTCCAAGCAAGCACACTTTCTACTAGGTTGTGATTACATGTGTAAAAGCCTATGAATGTGTGTCATGGTAGACTTAAAGAATTCAACAAATTAATTTTGATTACACCGGTTAAGAGGAATTTTGGGGGCATGCATGACCTAATAACCAAAGGGGCTATTGATAACCATTTCAATTGAAGATCTCAATGAACAATTGCACAAAGATTTCCACATCAACAAATTTCTTAGACATTTCAACTCTAATCAACAACAAACATCAAACAATATGGTGAAGTTTAAACATTGTCCCAACTTCAAGTTACACATGAAGTATTTTAATCTATAATTGAACAAAAGGAGACTTTATTGGCCCATGATTTGTAGCATGACTCTTATTCAAGGGAATTTTCCATTGTTTTAATTGTAAAACCCACTTGATGACCATTCCAAGGGTTGTAATTTTGAGTTGCATTTGACTAATGGCCTTTATGCCCATGATTTGAGCACTCATGGTCTAAGTTTCCTATTGCAACCAATTGTAACTACAATGAGAACCTCATTTTATCTAAGGAAGAGGCTTTCTCATTTGTAAAGGGTGGAAAAATGATGAAGAGCCAGTTTTTTGCACTATTGGTGTTTTGATGGTTATTATTTTGTAAAAGGGTTATGAAATAACTATTTATTGTGTTTTTATCGACGACAAAGCTATAATTGCAGCTTAAGAAGGCTATCTAGTTCCACGAGAGGGACACTCCATGTTGTGGTCTCAACTTGGTTCTTCTTTGATCATCATAGATAAATAGGTTCTACTTTGATATCTAATGTCTTTCTCTAGTCTAGCCCTCTTGCATTTCCCTTTCTCTAAGTTCACCCCCTCAATGTGATCCTAAGTCAGACCACCTGAGCTTGACCTCAAGTTCCCCTTCCTTTCTCCCTAAACAAAGGTCAATGGGTAATCCTCATGATATTCGCAAAATATACCTTAAATAAACCATTTAGAACCCTCGCTTGACCTCAAGTTCCCCTTCCTTTCTCCTAAAAAAAGGTCAATGGGTAATCCTCATGATATTAGCAAAATGTACCTTAAATAAACCATTTAGAACCCCCACTCGACCTCAAGTTCCCCTTCCTTTCTCCCTAAACAAAGGTCAATCGGTAATCCTATGATATTCGCAAAATATACCTTAACTAAACCATTTAGAACCCTCACTTGACCTAAGTTCCCCTTCCTTTCTCCCTAAACAAAGGTCAATGGGTAATCCTATGATATTCACAAAATATACCTTAACTAAACCATTTAGAACCCTCACTTGACCTAAGTTCCCCTTCCTTTCTCCCTAAACAAAGGTCAATGGGTAATCCTCATGATATTCGCAAAATGTATGTTAAATAAACCATTTAGAACCCTCGCTTAACCTCAAGTTCCACTTCCTTTCTCTCTAAACAAAAATTAATGGGTAATCCTCCTGATATTCGCAAAATGTACCTTAAATAAACCATTTAAAACCCTCTCATGATATTTGCAAAATTTACCTTTAATAAACCATTTAAAACCCTTTTAATTGAAATTGCTTTTACGACCCCATATCTTAAGCACTAATCTTCTTTATCCCAACCTATAATTCACATAAACTTTAAAAAATAAAAATAAAAATCAAAAATAATTCTTAAATATATAGCTCGGGTCGTAATTAATTAGTAATTGTTATGTATGTTTGATTTAATTTGAGTGATACTTAAACCGAAAAATATAAAACAAAAATTAATAGCCATCTTTTAAATGTAAAGTGCTTTCTTTTTTTAAATCTCTTTTTTTTTTTGCTATTTAAAATAAAATATAAATATATAAAAAAAATGTCCCTTCCAAATGAATATTATGGCCAATGATTTAAAAGTTCCTTCCTCTCTGATGTTTTCGATAGGATCACCAGACTATCATCATCATTTGAAGTTTGAATCCGAGTCTTGTCTAAGAGAGAAGAACAATAAACTACTCATCAAAATATTCGATAGTGACCAATTATAGTTATCAATTTCCTTTTTTTTAAACGTGTTGGACCAATTTTCAGGGTATGCAGGGTTGTTATGCTCAGCCATTTTTATTTGGATTTTCTATTCTATTAATATTTTGAAAATTAGATGAACAGGATTGCAATGGAATTTTCACTCCTTTTTATTCATCAAATTTCAAAATATTGTTGAAATTCACACTCAAATTAAATTCAATAATCCTTCCTACCTCCATTAAAAACCATTACACCACCCATTTAAAATAGTCAATCATAAATTAGAAAGAGAAAAGTTAAATAAATTGAAGTGTAATGACAGTGTTTCAAAATTTTTAGGAGCGATTCATAATTTAGTTTCATTATTTAATTTGCAGATGGCCATACATTCGTTAAAATGGTTTTATATACTAGTCAAACCAAAATTATCATTACCACGTTGCATGCAATGATGGATTAACATGGTTAACATCGTGTTCTACTCATGCATTTGTGGCTCTCATATGGCTGCCACATGGATATGTTTTTAGTGCCTCAGCCTTCATCGCTTTGGCACTCCAAAATAGATATATATTTATTAATATAATCATAATAAATATGATTAATATGAGTGGGTTTGCATTATTTGTTATTTGATGAGTTGTATTATTTGTTTTTTATCAGTTACATTATTTATTATTTGATCATTCACATAATTTGTTATTTAATTGATAATTTATGATTTAATTGTTATTTATGTTCGCTAAAATTACGACCCAACATTTTATTAAATATAAAAAAAATACATATATAAATATATTAGTCTGGAAATAAGATACAAACATTATATAAAATATCTCAATAAAACATTAAACCAAACATTATATAAAATATCTCAACAAAATATTAAACCAAACATTATATAAAATATCTCAATAAAACATTAAACCAGTTAATTTAGTTAAAATATCTCAATAAAACATTAAACCATTTAATTTAGTTAGATTAATTTTTAAATGTAATAAATTAATAATTTAACAACTCAAGTAGCAATTAGATATAATTTAATATAGGTAAGACAAATCTCCAATACTTGTCTCTGATGTTTTTCTCTAACAAATTTTTTATTAGCATCTCTAATCATTCTAGAAATCATGTAGACTGAACTCCATCCAGCTAATTAAACCTCTTAAATCCAATAAATTAACAATTCAACCACTCAAATAAGAATTAGAGATATAATTTAATATGCATAAGACATATCTCCAATACTCTTCTTTAATCTAATACTTGTCTCTGGTGTTTTCCTCTTACAAACTCTTGATTAGCATCTCTAATCATTCGCGAAATCAGGTAAACTAAACTCCATCCAGCTATCTCCTGAAGTTATAATTCTGAACTCCTAAAACACAAATCTCCCCACTTCAATTAATGGTCAATAGTATTCAGACGCTATTATCTCCTTCTCCTACTCCCAGACTCTTTAAGTGTTAACGTGGGTAAAAAATGCATGAAACCCCTGAAATGTGATAGTGCCAGGTCCTAACTTATTCCTGTAACAGAGGCTGAAGATCCCATGATCGAATCCGCACAATGTACCGATCATCTTGACAGATAGATAACGGCCTTTGGCAGCAAATTACTTGGTATATTGTTGTTTACTAAGTAATATATCTGGGCATTTTCTTTGGTGCTTCATATAAATTTGTCGAAGTCTCAAAAAGTTGTGTAGAGTTTGAAGTGATTATACCATTTACAGGCTATTATAAATGCCATTTCCGCTAAAACAGCGCAGGGCCCGACCGGGTTCGAACCGGTGACCTCTTGATCTGCAGTCAAATGCTCTACCACTGAGCTACAGGCCCATGCTGTCCTCATGCAGCACGACATTCTAATTGAACACAACACTTGGCTTCTTACAGCACAACATTGGAGCTAGACACGGCACAGACGAACAGACATATTAATTAATTAGGGTTGTCCAATAAATAATTTCATTATTGCATGTGAAAACAGCCGGTTTGGAGTTCTGTAACGTATAGTTCATTTGTATCTCACAGATAAACAAAGGTGGAAGGTTCAAACGTTCTCATTAGAATATGGGAAATAGGTAGAAATTTTCAAGTACTAGTATAGATTTATTTTTAATATGGATTTAAAATGAGTGGAGAGGGATCTAAATATTTATATTATTTAAATATTTTATATAATTTTTATTTTTTTAGGTTTTTAAATTTTTTTATTTTAGTTAAAATAACAAACTTTCACCACATGTTACATTATATTGAACTATAAAATGAACGGCTGGACTCAATAATACCTTAAATTACAAAACAACACATAAAAATTTTGGATACCTAAATTTCACCAAATATTCAAATTCCCTAATGCCGTCAACCAAAATGGATTTTGACTTGTAAATTGTGATATTTGTTATAGAATAAATTTCCCATCCAAAATAGTCAACAAAATTCGTTTAAATAATCGAAACTGCATTAAAGTCCCAGAAACCATTAAATTTGACGGGTGCTTTGAAATTTCTACACTACCCTCAATGGAATTTGCAGAATGACTCATGTCTTGTACTGAAAGTCCTTTAATTTCTTATTATTTATGTTATAGTTTAATTTTTAAAAATTTATGAATATGAATAGCATAATTATAAAAATTAATTAGTTTATCTATCAATAATAAACATTGAGATATTTATTTTATAATATCAAATTATTAAAATTTAAAAAAACATAAAATTAATTAAATTATTATTATTATTATTTAAAAAAACATAAAATTAATTAAATTATTATTATTATTATTATTATTATTATTAAGGAATTTATACTTCTGTGATCCATAATATTGTTTAGAAAATCTTCGGTAAAATCACATAATCAATCTTTTGTCGACGCGTTCCGAACCAACTAGTGTGGTTCATCAGGACAAGTTGAAAAACAGATCCAGCTTAGCCTGTTTAAATAGCTAGAGCAGAGACACCAACGGTTACCTGAATTTGACCTTGCTCCCTTAGTCAGGTAAGCGTTGGTGTCTCTGCTCTAGCTATTTAAACAGGCTAAGCTGGATCTGTTTTTCAACTTGTCCTGAGGATGAACCACACTAGTTGGTTCGAAACGCGTCGACAAAAGATTGATTATGTGATTTTGCCGAAAATTTTCTAAACACTATTATTATTATTAAAAAATTAATAATTATTATCACAAAGTATATAGGCTCGATTTTAATTGCAATATCTTCACATGTGCTATTTTCATGCTATGCTAAATTTGAAGTTTGCTTTACTTTGAGCTAAATCGGGCTGTGAGTAACTATAAGCGACCTCCTTTTCACAGTCTTCTTAATTAGTTGATCATCGGATGAAAAGCATTCACAGACCTTATCTGTAATTCTAATACAGAATAGGATATTGAAAAAACTTAAATCAACGATAATTACAAAATTGACCGCTCAAAAAAAAAACTATTAAATACAAAAATAACCTCTAGATCAAACAGAACTTGATTCTGACATGTCTTTTTCTTGATGAAACAGAACTTGATTCTGACATGTCTTTTTCTTGATGAATTGAAAAATGTGACATGCATAAGGCATCAACAAGTTAGCCTTCCGTGAATTTTTGAAACCTTGGAAAATCCCTGAATAGGCTTCTAGAATTCCATTAAGTAGTTGATTATTGTATTCAATCATTTCATCATTAGTGCCTGCAGACTGCACCGATAACTCTGCTGCAATCTGAAGCATAGTCATCGCATACATTATTTCTCAAATTCGCGTACGCAACATCTCCAAAGCATGACAACTCTAGGCTGCAGAGACCATTTTGACACATAGAAAAGTTCACAAAATTGCTAAAAGAATGCTCCAATGGAAATTTGCATATTTTAATACACACAACTCGTTTATGCTTTCTATCTATAACCATTAATGTTAAAAGAGTACACAGGAAAATTATGAAGGCAGGTCTAGTCTTTTGGAGCAACTGAATGCACTAAAATCCGTCATACTCACAAAAAAAAATCAATTCGGTGACAACATAACTACTACCTCATTTCCAAATCTCAAATATTTCAAAAGTCAACAATACAATAATGTTTTATGGACAGATGATCTATTTTTTTTATTTCTGATTTATTCGGTGACAACATAACTACTACCTCATTTCCAAATCTCAAATATTTCAAAAGTCAACAATATAATAATGTTTTATGGACAGATGATCTATTTTTTTTATTTCTCATAATAAATGAGAAATAAAGAAAAGCAAACAGTTTTATTTAATTTCCATATATATTTTAAACAAATTCATGTAACTATTATCTTTTTTTTTACAATTAATGAATCAAAAACCTCAATTATGCATCTATTTAATTCATTTGTTTGAATCTCTCTCTGCAAAAAAAAATCCACCTCAAATCAAGGGATGGGGAATACCATCCAACAATGACAACAGTGATTCCCAGACACTGCGTTGATTACAATAGATACAAAATCTTTTGTCTATATGATTCTGTTGCTGAATTTTGTGTATCAAATATGATATCATTTTTAATTTTTGGAATCTAGCTGATTTCTAACTTGTAACCTTTTTATTTTGATATATTTGCTATATTTAATAGTTAGAAAAAGTTTGTTTTAAATTTTGAAATTTTAATAACTTAGTACAGTAGTTTCCTTTATGACCTTTTTCTCTATAACAATGTCCAGACACAGAAATTGATTTTTAGCACTTAACAGAAATACTTTTAACAAAAATGCAACTGCTTTAGCATCTGTTGTTTTCCTATTACATAATAGGAAATTTAAGAAATGCTCTAAGTAGAAAATTCATCCCATTCACAAGAATACCTATAGCATTGGCCAACATTAAATGATAAAACATGCACATGAGAGCACAACGAAGATAGACATAAGCACAGGAGAAAATAGAAAAAGATTTCTACGAGAAGGAAAGAATGATTCAACTCAAATTAGTAATGCATTGCAGAAATTTATTTTGCATATGCATGCTTTCTTTGAAGCAATCCTAAACATAAATGCAATGGATAAATGATATTTAACCTATCCAATTAATAAGGGGAAAACATGGAAGATAAGAAGGTGGAAATGCAGATGCTAATATTTGATGAACTTGGCTAATGCATCAACATTGAGCCTAAGAAAACAAATGTGCTTGCTTTCAGATGTAATTTTGGGACGTAGCAAGTTATGGCATGGTTGGCATACAAAAGTGGCAGAAGCAATGATAATTTTTTCTTGTTATGTAATCTTGACATTGCCATTTCATATTTCAAACTAACTTTTGATGCTTTTCTAATCACAACAAAAGAAACCAAGGTGGATGTTTTAATTGTTAATAGAATAAAAGTATTGAGTGTTATTTTCATAATCATGAATGTAGTTTAAGCTCTCTTTGGGTTTTTAACAAGTAAGACTTGGGAAATACTTTCATAATCTTACTACCAAGCAATGAAAGAGATGAAAAATTAGCAGAAGCAAGAATCAAATTCCAAAATCCTTTCAATTAAAACCCTGATCTCCCAGCAATGAAAGAGATGAAAAATTAGCAGAAGCAAGAATCAAATTCCAAAATCCTCTCAATTAAAACCCTGATCTCAAGGTGTTACCTTAAAGTCCCTTAGGACCTGTTAGCAAACTTCATATGGATTTTGGAATCATCATTGACACTATGATAAGTATGTAATCCCAAACTCCTTTAACTTGACACACCCAAACAACTACATGCATTTCCAAACTTTCTGGACACAATCAACTTGAAACAACTCGATGCACAATCATCTGAACCTATTTTGCACCGTTTGCTTAATGAGTTGACCCTAAGATGTCAAGCATTCATAAACCTTATTCGGAATAGGATATTGAAAAAACTGAAACCAATGATAATTACAAAAATGTGAGCTCAACAAAAACTACTAAACACAAAAATCATCTAAAACCTCTCCTTTTTTTTAATATGTATAATTAGTTCACTGAAAAAATTTGAATCTAATTTTGTATTTGTTTCATAGGTTCTTGAAAATGTCAATAAAATTATGGGACCAACCGGCAAGGTATGCAAATAATTTAATAATTGGTAAATTGGTTCTCATCCTCTTTTGTTCCTATGCCATATTTTTAGATTTTGTCTTGGTATTGTTATTCATTGGTATTGTTATTCATTAGAAGTTATTTTCATGCTTGCATGATCTAGTAGATCAAACTAGAATCGATAACTTTATGGTACAAGAGCCTGATGGAAGTCAAAATTAATGGGGTTGTTGCAAACAAAAGGTTTTTGTCATTTTGGTGTTGCTATGTCATATCCTGAAAATATTTTATTATTTAAATCTATTTGATCCAGAGAAACATATTTCATCATTTTGGTGTTGTTATGTTATATTTTGAAAATATTTTATTATCTAAATCTATTTGATTCAGATAAACATATTTCAACTTTGAAGGAATTAGTAGAGATGTGCAGTGACGAGGAGAAAAACATTTTCCAATTAGCACTACTCTGTGGTCATTTTCGAGGTCATGGAATGAGGTTTCCCACAGAAAAAGATCAAGAGATAAAAAAACAAAAAAAATAAAAATAAAAAATTATATAATTATTATGAATCCACTCATCTATAGAACAGAGATTTCTATAGAAGTTATTGAAATTAGGAAAGGATTCGTCCTTGTAGCAAATTGTAGTTCAGTGTATGTGTATTTTACTTGAATCCATTCCACACTTTAATTGTCGGAACATGTTGCTAGCAATGGGCTTCGTCACAATAATGTTCATTTTTTAGTATTTGGTTGCTTTAAAGTTAGTAAGTTCAATACGTGTCCAGAGTTTCATGTGAAACTTCTAAGGTAATTAAATTCACTTTTGATCTACCAGGGTTGTTCTATGTATCATTAGGGCCAAATCAAGATAAGTGCTCCTTATAGGTCTAAGTGACTTGCTAAGTATAATCAAGTGCTTTTATAGTCTGCTCTTCTAATTTTTCTGGAGCCATTTTTTTGTGTTTTCTTTTGTTTACAGACTCTTAATTATCGCCTTTGCATCTCTTACGAATTGAGGAGGAATTGGGGTCGATAGCAGTGCTTTTATAGTCTGCTCTTCTAATTTTTCTGGAGCCATTTTTTTGTGTTTTCTTTTGTTTACGGGCTCTTAATTATCGCCTTTGCATCTCTTACGAATTGACGAGGAATTGGGGTCGATAGCAGTTAATGCAGCCGCAAGTTTCCAAAAGCTTGTAGAACCATAGTAATGAAAAATGTTCTAGCATCTTCAAGAATGTTTTTGATATTTAGGATGTGAGGAAATAAATAAGATGTTCTGGCATCTTCGACAATGTTTTACTCGATTTTTCTTGGAGAGATCGTTCTAATGGCGAGATTATGAATAAACAATATTATGTATTTTTTCCCCGGTTTGCAGTGGAAAATTTCATACTCTTATCGTATTCATAGGACACCATAAATTTCTTTGTTTTCTTGTCTCATTCATAGGACACCATAAATTTCTTTGTTTTCTTGTCTCTTATCATAATCATAGGACATCATGCTTTATGTTTTAGCTTATTTATTGTACTTAAGCTTTATGAAAAAGGCTTTATTCTCCATCCATTTTATTCATGGGACATCATGATCTATGATTGAGGTTATTCATATTTTATATAAGCTTGATGATAAAGGATTAATGTTTTGGTGGATTTTAATTGAAAATGGATACAATCTATGGCGCTTTTGTATTGGAAAAGTGATGAAAACGAAGACTGGGGTCTCCATTTTCAGGATTTTTTTCAAGCCCGATCTTGGGACCTGTGGGTTATGGGCCCACAACGCCTCCGCTGCTGCTCCTGTCCCCCTCGTCAAACCCTTCATCATAATCTTCAAACGTCTGCTGTTTCCTCGGCACGCTGTTCACATTGACATTTACAGGCGGCGGCGGCTGCTGCTGGTGATGGTGGTATTGAAGTTGAATCTCTGGAGGCATTTCTTGTTCTTGTTCTTGCCTTCTCTATTTGAAGAATCTTGAAACTTATTCAGTGACTCTTTTTCGGGGGAAGGACTGGAAACTCTTATCGGGCCATTGGTCGAGCTCTCTGCGAGCCTCTAGAAGGGAATCATAGAAATCGTCGGCATCAAGATCCCAGGGTTTAACGCCGTGTATTATTAAACCCTCAAACTTACTGACCGGGGCTTCCCTGGGTCGCTCCTTCTTGACCCTATTTCTCGTTCGTCTGGAACCCTCGTTCTTGGCAGCATTACTTCAAGAAGAGCCGCCGCCGCTATCTGCAGCAGCGCCCTCGAACCTCGTCATGTTATCATCGTTACTCTTCGCCCTTGAAGACATTGAGAGTCCCTCGCACATGATCGATCCCTGAACCTCTGAACGTGCAGCAAGCATGCAAATGAAAACGAATACATACAGACATCAAGATTTATCAGAGTGAATGCCCACAGCTTTGCATCCGTCCACCACGTCCCTGCCTTCGCTCGGTTTGCTGATCACGATCGCCTCTCCGGCTCTCCACCTTCGAACTGCTTCCACTGTCGTCCTTGAAGCGAGAACTTGCTCAACATCGTGATACTGCAAACAAAAATACCTTAAAAACACTCTAAACGCCTAAATGAACAGGACGACATTTTGCAAAACCGGTTCTCCACATCACCGGCTGACTTGAAAAAAACACGCCATGGCTTCAGAAAACCGATGGCCAACCATTCAAAACAAGAAATACAGACATAAGTTCACAAATTCCAGAAATTCACACAAACACATTTTTTATAATTTACAAAGTCAGGTTACAATTTAAGGCATCTCAGCCTTAATCCAGAATTTCTCAGGCGACTACATTTTTCCCCTCTCTGGTAGGCACAGGTTTTTCCTCCCCTTTTTCTCTCTTTCTCTCCGTTCTTATTATCCCTACATTCAGTTTTTAACTGATTTTTAACTAAAATTAGTTCATTAACCGAATCTTGGCTTGGCTGTCCATGTGGTTGTCCACTTGTCCTCTTCCTCCAATTTGCTTTCATTGAGGTGTCCGGATGCTCCTGCATCAGACTCCCGAGGTACAAAAATTATGACCTCCTGGTCATATGCTCCCGAGGCACAAATTTATGACCTCCTGGTCATATGCTTTTCCTGAGCAATTCTACCCACTGTTTCTCTTTTTCAGTGGAACTGCCTTCTGTGAGCTGCAATCAAACCTCTGCAATAGCAAGTCCTTCTTGCTACCAGATGCCCTACCAAGCTTCTTCACTGAGCTTAGTCCTCTCAGCATCTCCGTGGTTCTCTCCTCTCGAACCCATTGAGCAATCCTGCTCTAGGTTTGCTGCAATCTCCTCACCTTCACAAAATAAATTAAAAATTAAAAACTGTACCTCTTGTTTCCTTCGTACCTTCTTTCTTCCTCTCCGCAGGAAATCTTTCCCGCTCTGATACCACTTGATGAAAACGAAGACTGGGGTCTCCGTTTTCAGGATTTTTTTCAAGCCTGATCTTGGGACCTGTGGGTTATGGGCCCACAACACCTCCGCTGCTGCTCCTGTCCCCCTCGTCAAACCCTTCATCATAATCTTCAAACGTCTGCTGTTTCCTCGGCACGCCGTTCACATTGACATTTACAGGCGGCGGCTGCTGCTGCTGGTGATGGTGGTATTGAAGTTGAATCTCTGGAGGCATTTCTTGTTCTTGTTCTTGCCTTCTCTATTTGAAGAATCTTGAAACTTATTCAGTGACTCTTTTTCGGGGGAAGGACTGGAAACTCTTATCGGGCCATTGGTCGAGCTCTCTCCGAGCCTCTAGAAGGGAATCATAGAAATCGTCGGCATCAAGATCCCAGGGTTTAACGCCGTGTATTATTAAACCCTCAAACTTACTGACCGGGGCTTCCCTGGGTCGCTCCTTCTTGACCCTATTTCTCGTTCGTCTGGAACCCTCGTTCTTGGCAGCATTACTTCAAGAAGAGCCGCCGCTGCTATCTGCAGCAGCGCCCTCGAACCTCGTCATGTTATCATCGTTACTCTTCGCCCTTGAAGACATTGAGAGTCCCTCGCACAGGATCGATCCCTGAACCTCTTAACGTGTAGCAAGCATGCAAATGAAAACGAATACATACAGACATCAAGATTTATCAGAGTGAATGCCCACAGCTTTGCATCCGTCCACCACGTCCCTGCCTTCGCTCGGTTTGCTGATCACGATCGCCTCTCCGGCTCTCCACCTTCGAACTGCTTCCACTGTCGTCCTTGAAGCGAGAACTTGCTCAACATCGTGATACTGCAAACAAAAATACCTGAAACTAAAAACACTCTAAACGCCTAAATGAACGGGACAGCATTTTGCAAAACCGGTTCTCCACATCACCGGCTGACTTGAAAAAAACACGCCATGGCTTCAGAAAACCGATGGCCAACCATTCAAAACAAGAAATACAGACATAAGTTCACAATGAAACAGTTCCATATAAATTCACACAAACACATTTTTTATAATTTACAAAGTCAGGTTACAATTTAAGGCATCTCAGCCTTAATCCAGAATTTCTCAGGCGACTACATTTTTCCCCTCTCTCGTAGGCACAGGTTTTTCCTCCCCTTTTTCTCTCTTTCTCTCCGTTCTTATTATCCCTACATTCAGTTTTTAACTGATTTTTAACTAAAATTAGTTCATTAACCGAATCTTGGCTTGGCTGTCCATGTGGTTGTCCACTTGTCCTCTTCCTCCAATTTGCTTTCATTGAGGTGTCCGGATGCTCCTGCATCAAAAAGACATTGATTGTAGAGGTCCACATTGAAGGCTTTAATCCATAGTTACCAAGTTCGAATTTGAATTCGATTGAATACGATAAAAATTCGAATGAAAAAAATTCAATTCTCAAAAAATTCGATAATAGAAATCATAAATTTTCTTTTTTATTATTTTTTTTTTCCATTTATTTTAAATTATGAATATTTTTTATTAATTTAAATAATATAACAATCTTAGAAATAAAATTATTTAAAAAATTTACTATTCATCTTTTCTCTCCAAAACATCAATCCTTCCATAAATAAAAACTAATTACTTAAAATTAAGTTTCGAGGATTGAAAAAACAGAAATTTTCTAATATCAATTTTACCTTCTATTTTGTTCTGTCTTTTTAATTTTTTATTTCCCTTTTTTATATATACTAGGCAAACTATATTTATTTCTATTCATAGAATCTTATAACAAAGAAAGAATAAACTACTTTCACTTATTTTCTGTTTTTTTTTCTAAATTAAAAATTGAAAAAACAGATTTTTTCTAATTTCGATGATATTTTTTTTTTTCTTTTTTTTTTTCTTTACATATCCCATCCCGCTTTTATCTCTCTTTTCAAAGCATAACGAATGAATAATCTTTCTCTCGGTCCTTTTACTTACCCACATACATTATTTTATGATGAAATATTTATTCAATGAAACTTGGTTGGAAATTTCCACTGATTGCAACTGCGTTTGTACCATATCTAATGTGTTCGCTAAACATCGATGACGAACCTAGATTGAGTTACAAAGTAACGGCCTCCTCCTGTCTCACTCTACTTCCCTCATTCGGTCCCTTACGTGTTGGGAGGAAAACCTTGCGACTGAAACCCTCTCAATTGGTAATGCTTTGGGTTTGAATTTGTATTATTTACATCGATTTATTTATTTATTGTTATACTCCTCGTAGAGAATTACAGAGATTACGACCATCTTCTATCCAAATATACAGGTAATAGTTCGACTGACTTTGAAATGGATGACTGTTTACTAACCCTAACTCCTTGTCATTTTCAGATTTTCCATATATGTTCAGAAGGCATCCTGCGCCACAGAATTAACAAACTGCATTAACCCCACGATTCACCTTTAATGCAACGAATCGGATTGAATTTCTGCGAACTGTTTGGCAGACGAACCGAATCAGCGAATTCCCGTACTGTTTGCCCGAATTAAAATTTGCCCGAATTCGGACGAACTTGGTAACTATGCTTTAATCTATTTAGGTTCAAATTTTCTTGAAACAAATACCTTACAAAGCTTTGATTTGTTGTTCTGGCAACCAAATTTTCCCTTTTCCCTATCGCTTCTTGACTGTAAAGAGCACTGACAACATGTTAGGAAAGCTTTGATTTCGTGTTCCAGAGGCCAATTTTCTCCCTCATCTGGCTGTTTTTAATTGAAAAACCATTGTTTTTTTAGGGAATCTTTGGAGGCCATTGTTGGAGAGCTAAATCCCCTCTGTGGACAGAGGCGATCCCTACTAGCCCAGATCGGGTCTAGCAACAATCAAACAATGCTATCACGCAAGTTCCTAATTGGAAATTAAAGGTGGATGATGAGAGCCTACTTGGATTCCAACGCTAATATTCGTAGAAGAGTCGCCGCTCTCGTTCCTTTGCTCCGGCCGGTCACGATCCCCACGATCTCCATGAATGGACACCTACACATGCAAAGAACGACACAAATACAAGCATAAAATCCAATTGATGCAATTATATATCGGTCAGAAAAGATATAACTCAAACATTATTACAATGAACAACAAGAGTGGAACCATAATGATAGTCATCTATTATTGATAAACAACAAAGAAGAATACAACCATAGTTCTGACGTCAAATCCTCCTTTGGCTGGGTGATCAGCTACATATGTCTTGCAAAGCTTGTCGGGATTGGGAACAAGCCTCTCTCTCTTTGATTATGAATGCAAAGAAGACTCTTACAGCAATCTCTTAGACTTCTGAAAGTATAATTCTCCCTATGCTCGAACTAGCTTGTCAAAGGCAATGGAACAAGCTTTTATAGATGGAGGAGAAGGAGATAAGATCAATCACACCATCTATGGGATTGGGTTTATCCTCAGAAAGCTATTATGGAGAGAGGAAAGGGAGATACGATGAATCAGGACATCCATGGGATTGGAATTATCCTTAAAAAGCTTCATGAGTCGAAAGGAAAAAACCTTCGAGCGTGCGTTTGTTAAAAATCTTTTCCAAACTCGGTTGGCGCGGGTATAGTTCTGAGACAGAGCACCAACTGGCGCGCCCTCTTTGGAGGATTTCCCCCATTGGCGCGGGTAATACACTGTGGATCCGCACTAATGGAAAAAGGGGACTTTTTAAGGATATTCTGCAGGAGATGTCTTCAGGGCATATGAAGTCCATACTTAGGGGAACATAATGCAAGTGTTTTCAAGTTATGTCACTTCTCATAGGTCCCGGAATGAGTCCTCCAAAGTGCGGGAAAGGGGTAACAAGGACAGTGACAAATGGTGACAAATTACTGTGTAACAGATGCCCCCTAAAGCATGAGGCCCGAGAGAGAGAGAGGGGTGAAATGCTTTACAAGAACACATGCAGCTGCCGCCGGAGAATCTGCATAGAGAGGTACAACTGATAGCTCAAGTACATGATATATGTGGTATGGGCGCAGCCATCCATAACAGAGTACATAATAATCTAGATCCAAGGTATGGGCACAGCCATCCGGTGAGGATCGATGAATAGACTCAGGCATGGTCGCAGCCATCCAGTGAATGAGTCATGTAACAATAATCCACAAAATCGCAGCCTGGATTCCAACAGACAAAATCCAAGGTCTTGCGCTCCATCTCGACTCGAACAAAAGTACAAGTTCAAGCATGTGAATACATGAGTTGAAGTCGAACATGCATGAACATCGTCTGATTACCAGTCAATAATGAAAACTGTTAACAGACGCGAGAGGTACCACCGATAATGACAATGGCCCTCAAGGTACTATAGGTACAATCTACGGTGTGTGAATCAGCGAGCTGGCGTCGAACACCCGTAGAATCATTTGATCGGAGGCCAATGATGAAAACCTCACGTCAAACACGAAGAACCTGCCATTGAGGCATGCAGGCTCTAAGGCACCAGAAGGGAGTCTCTAGATCAGCTTCCTGGATAATGAGCTGAAGTCGACAGGAAGTGACCTTGATTGAAGGTGGGCCATAATGTTTCCCACATCATCGACACAAGACAGAGGAAGAAATTTGTGGTGAATCAGAACTATGTGAGCTATCAGAGGGAGGTTGTTATTCTGCAGAGGTCAACTTTTCTTGAACATATTGGCGGCACGACAGTGGACTTGGCAGTATTTGACAGCAATGGATCAAAGGTTATATTGACGAGGCAATGAGAAAATGAGAGGTCAAACAGGATCACCCAAATCCACGGAGGCAAGCGAAAAACGAGATGAGATGTCCCCACCCAAACACGAAAGCAGACAAGTGCCATGTTCAAGAGCGACATACTGCCGACACGACAATATGCTTGTGAGGCATTATTTTGACGGAATCCAATGTCATTAGGTTTTAATGAGTCTGACAGAGGAAGAACTCGACGTCTTTTCATGTTTAGAGAGTTTGAAAAGACAACAGAAAAGAAAGCTCCAGGGGTGTCCTTTTTCGTAGATTTGTGTCTCTCGAGCCCGAAAAAGTATAAAACAATGCTCGAAAGAACCCCCCGACCAATACGATTGAGGAGTACTTTTCATGTTTAGTGACTTTGACCTGAAAAAGTAGAAAAGCGACCGAAATCACGTTGTTTCATAACCATTAACGAGCCTGAAACGACAAGGACCCGACAATCTTTTCGTTTTTACACAGTCAGAAAAGAGTTTAAAGATGACCACCCCTTATTTACGTTTAGCGAGTCAAGAGGAATAACTCGGCAATCTTTTCGTCTTTAAATGGTCGGAAAAGAGCTGAAAGCAGACCTCCATTTTTATTCTCTTTAACGAGTCAAAAAGGGAAAAATACTCGACTATCTTTTCATCTTTTACGAGTCAGAAAAGAGCTTAAAAGGAGACTCGTTCTGGAGGAACGAGTGGTATAAAGGGTAGCAACTGGTTCCGGAAATGGTGGAATTTCTCAAAACATATAATGGTCAAGAGGCTGGCTAATAAAACCACTCATTGCTGCGGTTCCTCAGGAAAGGATAAACAACCAAGTGAAAGCATATGATCAGCTAAAGAGATGGTGTCAATGGAATGAAACAACCAAGGCTCATCTAACAGAATTTAGCGAAATAACGGCAATCACGAGATGTAAAATGGGTATGGGTTCATTTTTACACAAGCTTGAACCATGGAGAACTCTGCTTGGATTCGGTTTCATGTTTACACAAGCTTCAAATGAAAAACTATGCTTGTTATCAGTTCGCATGCCCCCAGCATAATAACGCAAATCGAGGTACATGCCCCCCAAGCTTCATTGCATTCAAAAAAGTGGATGGAATGAAGGTTCACTCTCGAGATCTAGGAAATACTCGACTTGTATATTACGAGATCTTAATCAAAAGACTCGATTTGGAAAGGGAGTTGTTTCATTTTTTAATGAGGTTGATGTAGTAAAAGAACTATCCTCATAATCCTTGTTTCATTTTTTAACGAGGTCGCCACAAGATCAAAATTATCCTCGGACACCTAGTTTCATTTTTTAAGGAGCTTGACACAGGAAAACGAACTATGCTCCAACCAGACCTAGTTTCATTTTTTAAGGAGCTTGACATAGGAAAACGAACTATGCTCCGCCCAAACCTAGTTTCATTTTTTAAGGAGCTTGACATAGGAAAAGAACTATGCTCCGCTCGAACCTCGTTTCATCTTTTAAGGAGCTTGACACAGGAAAACGAACTATGCTCTGACCAAACCTAGTTTCATTTTTTAAGGAGCTTGACATAGGAAAACGAACTATGCTCCGCCCGAACCTAGTTTCATTTTTTAAGGAGCTTGACATAGGAAAAGAACTATGCTCCGCTAGACCTTCATTAGAATGAATAGGAAGTCGGGGCTTCCAAGAGTGCCACTCTGGGTGGAAGGGTAATATCTCGGAAGTCAGGACCCAATGCCCCCAGGACACTATGCACGATGGCGGCATCACTGGATCCAGGAACGGGATAAGTGGCCACGTAGTTGATCTGTGGTGGGGCAGATGTAACTGGTGGATGAAAACTAGGAGGGAATGACAACTGCGCAGGAGGCACCCGGGGATGAACGAACGATAATTGATCTATAGTCACTATCCTTCCATCGTGTGGAAAGCAAACCACACGGAAAAGTGAAGAGAAAAGGGCCCCCATGGCATAAACATAGTCACGTCCAAGGAGAAGACTGAAATCTAAAGCACCTTAGGTAACCGATACGTCTATATAGATAGTTTTGCCTCCCAAAGTAATAGGGAACTTTGGAAGGATCCCTAATGGTTGACTAGTTCCTCCGTCAAAAGCCGTCAGATTCGGTGTGACTGGCACAAGCTATGGGGAACCCAAAGCTTTCCAGGTAGTGGCAGGCATAAGACTGACATATGCACCTTTATCCAAAACAGTGCCAGGTATCGCCTTATTATAGGCATGTACCGTGACCCAGAAAGGCACATGGGATGGAAGGCGGGAGGTAGTCAAACGACTCCAGTCGAAGGAAACGACTGAACTACTTGGTGGGGGAATCGTATGATTGCCCCCTTGTTCTAAAGGGACCGAAGCAGGACTCTCGGGAGCAGCCAGGATAGGAGAATCATTTCCGGACGCAGGAGAATCTGAGGAGACGAGAAGAACATGGGAATGATGCTCTTCCAAAACAGAGTGGTCGACAGGTGGTGAACTCGAGTCGAAACTCTTTCTGACGAATGGTTGGTCTGGAACAGGCTTGGCACAGCCAGGTTTGGGAAGAGGAGGCTGGACAAGAGAGGGATCTTGGTCGATCTCTTTGTCAGCAGGGGGGCGATCCGCAGCCGCAGAGAGACGTTGATAACCAACGGGAAGTTGGGGTGAGGGAGCTGTAAGACTTTCCAAGACAACAGAGGCTTTATCCATGAGCAGACAAAGGTGAAGGGGATGATTGCCTTCACAAAGTCTACAGGGGATTTGAATCTTCCCTTTTCCCTTACCATTTCCAGCTGATAGGGTAGCATTGCCGTGAGCTTCAGAGGACGATGAGGGGCGGGCCGGATCGTGAGACCATACTTCTAAGACCCTGGGAATGCCAGGACAATCGCGCAGAAGATGGTCATCCTTGCATAATCTACAAGGAAATTTGACTTTCCGCGGAGGAGCAGAAGGTGGCCCGATGGGAGGTGTACTCGAGGGACTAGCTGCAGTTTTAGCCTCTCCCTTAGGAGACTTCTTCTTCTTTGTCTTCTTCTTCTTCTTCGTAGTCACCTGGTTACTTGAATCCAGACTTTCGCCAGGCGAAGTAGAAGATGAGGACACAGAAACAGGCGAAGAAGGGGAGAGGTCCACCTTGGAATCAACATGATGTTGTTCGGGTGGAGGAGACGGTGGAACAAGAGTCATCACACTCGAGACCACCGAGGTTGAAAACAACCATACGGGAAAACCGATGGTTAACCCAGGCAAAGACAAAGTTGCCATATACGGAGCACCAGCATTTCCAAAAGAAGGAAATGGACTAGGGTTTCCATCCGGGGGAACACCTTGGCCAGTAGACTCGGGGAAGGTTGCCATTGAAAACGAGAAAGAACCCTACTCAAGCTAACGCAAACAAGATCTAACCGGGTAAATGTGAATCGTGGCCGAATAAATTTTAAGACGCGAGGACATAACTTGACCTTTTCATTTTTTAAGAGTCGAGAAAAGGACAAAAACATGACTCTAGTCACCTTCGAATGTTTAATGAGCCTGAAGTGACAAGTGCTCAGGTGAACCTTTTCTTTTAGGGAGTCCGAAAAGGAACGAAAGTGACTACTCTGGAGAAACTAGGCAAAAGGTTTACCAGACAATCCGTAAAACTTCTTATACACCTTGGCAATCGTATGAAAACCAAGGACTTTCCGTACGGCAGTCAATCTTCCCGAATGCTGTGTTCGGTGTGTTACGGCTTGTAAGGTGGCAGACACGGCTTCCTATGGATAAAGGATGATAACCTAGTGGGGTCTCCCCATATACTCGACGGTACGTGGGAGCTCAAATCCGTGCTAGAACACTATCGAGTCACAAAAGGAGGAATCACCCAACCATAATGTGAAACAATAGTGACTAGGTTTAACGACGCCAGAACACGTCTCTAGCCTAGACCTCTAGATGTATGCGTTAAGTTCCAATGCGTTTTTAGATTCATTCAGTTCATTTTACGGTTGATCTTTGATTAGGTTTCAGTTTCCAGGTCCTACCGTATGTAATCTCTCACAATTTCCTAAATGCAAGCTATATGCCAAAATATATCATTTCATTCGATGAATGCTAGCTACGAGAGAGTTGAGATCTTTCAATCAAACAAAATGATCATAAAACAATCAACAATAACTCTAATGCAGCTAATGGAAATAAATGAAACTTTTCTTTAAAGTCACTAATCACTAACAACAATGAAAAGCTCTAATTTCCATTAACTAATGCAAAGCAAAAGAGATTGTTCATTTTCTTTTTTATGGAAAAATGCACTAAACAAATTTTGAGAAATAATAACAAAGAGTAAAAAGACAAGTTTCACTCAATGAAAACACAATCAAGTCCCTAAATAGCAAGGCAATCTTTCAAACCAAGAAAAGTCACAAAGACCTCAATGAGCTATGTAATCTAAGCCCAAACGAAGCCAAAAGAAATCCAAGCGAAGGGAAGAGAAACACTCGAATAACGCGATAAAAAGCTTTACAATCACTGAACAAGTGCAGGAGAGTAACCAAAAAGTCGACTGGACCAACATAAGACCAAAACTCCTAAGGAAGGCTCTATGCACAAAGCCTCTAGATGCCCTAGGGCTAAAATGTGAAATCGGTGGAAAAAAGCAAACACCCAAAGGGTAACGGCCAAGAACCAATCAAACAAGACTCTAACACATTCAAGTGATTGAGAGGAAGTATCCAAACACAAAAACCAAGCTTGGAAGGCTCAAAACAAGCAAACTCTAAAAGGTTCCCCGGGTTGGTGCGACTTTCAGGCTAAAAGTAGCGCCAATTGAGGATTGGCGCGGGCTGTACATTGACAAGCGCCGCCAATGGCACGACTGTCATGGAAAAAGGAGTGCCAATTGAGTTTGCTATGCTAAAATAAAAAACAAGCAATCCAAGACTAGGCCAGCAGTACCCAGACAGACCAAGAAGCAAGAGACAACCAAAGAATTAACCCAGAAAGCTGACCAAGCAAGCAAGACAAGAAAAACCAAAGAGGCAAGACAAACTCCAAGCTATTTAGTTCGTAAACCAAACCGGAGATTGACTGAAGTGGCGTTGATCTACTTCGCTAATGCAAAGCAATAGCGTTTTGAAGGCTATCTGGCCGTACTTCAGGCTCCGTCTAAAGTTTACAAATCAAACAACAAGCTAACTCCCCAGTGGAGTTGCCAAATTGTTGGAGAGGTAAATCCCCTCTGTGGACAGAGGCGATCCCTACTAGCCCAGATTGGGTCTAGCAACAATCAAACAATGCTATCACGCAAGTTCCTAATTGCAAATTAAAGGTGGATGATGAGAGCCTACTTGGATTCCAATGCTAATATTTGTAGAAGAGTCGCCGCTCTCGTTCCTTTGCTCTGGCCGGTCACGATCCCCACGATCTCCGTGAATGGACACCTACACATGCAAAGAACGACACAAATACAAGCATAAAATCCAATACATGCAATTATATATCGGTCAGAAAAGATATAACTCAAACATTATTACAATGAACAACAAGAGTGGAACCATAATGATAGTCATCTATTATTGATAAACAACAAAGAAGAATACAGCCATAGTTCTAACGTCAAATCCTCCTTTGGCTGGGTGATCAGCTACATATGTCTTGCAAAGCTTTTCGAGATTGGGAACAAGGCTCTCTCTCTTTGATTATGAATGCAAAGAAGACTCTTACAGCAATCTCTTAGACTTCTGAAAGTATAATTCTCCCTATGCTCGAACTAGCTTGTCAAAGGCAATGGAACAAGCTTTTATAGATGGAGGAGAAAGAGATAAGATCAATCACACCATCTATGGGATTGGGTTTATCCTCAAAAAGCTATTATGGATAGAGGAAAGGGAGATACGATGAATCAGGACATCCATGGGATTGGCATTATCCTTAAAAAGCTTCATGAGTCGAAAGGAAAAAACCTTCGCGCGTGCATTTGTTAAAAAGCTTTTCCAAACTCGGTTGGCACAGGTATAGTTCTGAGACAGAGCGCCAACTGGCGTGCCCTCTTTGGAGGATTTCCCCCATTGGCGCGGGTAATACACTGTGGATCTGCGCTAATGGAAAAAGGGGACTTTTTAAGGATATTCTGCAGGAGATGTCTTCAGGGCATATGAAGTCCATACTTAGGGGAACATAATGCAAATGTTTTCAAGTTATGTCACTTCTCACAGGTCCCGGAATGAGTCCTCCAAAGTGTGGGAAAGGGGTAACAGGGATGGTGACAAATGGTGACAAATTACTGTGTAACAACCTTCATTTATCAATGTTCAAATTTACTTGAAGCGAGACTCTAGAGGAACCTTATTTTTCTTCCAGTGATCTTTCTTGGAATCCGTGATGCTTCTTGACTACAAAAATGAATGATTTCAAAGGTCCACAATGGAAGCTTTAATTTCTCTTGAGTTCAAACAACTTCAAGTAAATTTATAAAGAAGCATTATTTTATTGTTCCAGTGTCAATATCTTCGAATCCTAACGCTTCTGAAATACAAAAACCAATGATTTAAGTGCATGGACTAATATTCAAAACCTCAATTTTGAAGGCTTGCATGATGCTTCTTGATTGTAAAAACGGATGATTTCAAAGGTCCACAATGGAAGATTTAATTTGTCTTCAATTCAAATCACTTGAAGCAAATTTATCAAGAAGCAACATTCCAATTTTTTTGAATCTTAACATTTTTGAAATACAAATACTATTTATTTTAGTGCATCGACTAATATTCAAAACCTCAGTTTTTAAGTCTTTGAATTGTCATATACTAAAAGTAAAATCTCCGCAAAGCTAAGCTTATTACTATTCTAGAGGCTTAGAATTCTCTTCATAACTTCAAACCAGTACAGTAGAAGTAACTTGAAATATTTCTCAAGAAGCTTTAATTTATTGTTCCATATATAATTTCTTCCGATCCTTAAATCACATATTAGAATTTGAAACCTCAATTGCAAAGGCTTTGATTTATGAAAGAAAGGTAAAATCCCTGAAAAACCTATTATTTTCTAGTTGTTATTTCCACTGCTTCGAATCAGTAAAAATCCCTGCAAATTTCTCAAGAAACTTTCTTTTATTTTTTCAACGGCTAATTCTTCCAATCTTTGATGCTTCTAACATGAAAAACAAATGAATTTATATGATAAACTGAAATCCAAAACCTCAATCGCAAAGGCTTTGGTTTGACCATCAAAAGTAAAATGTCGGCAAACTTTTTTTCTTTCCAGATGCTTTATCCATCGTTGTTCTCTTCCTACCTTCAAACTGGTAGTTTTATTCATAGCATAGAATTAGATTCTCAAGCTGAAATTAAAATAAAATAAAGGGATATTAAAGAGTGTGACTCACATTATGCAAATAAAATCTAGCCAAGCTTATTAGCCCCCTATTAAATCTTATGCGGATATGTTATATTTGATTATTCAATAGTCTGACCCCCTATTAAATTTTCCATCAGAACTTTATACACCCTCATAAACTTTGATTAATCCTTATACCTTAGTACTTAACCCTCTGGTTGACTTCACTAGCTGCTCGTCTTAATCATACCATGGTCTAGGCCTTTGGTTAAACCCAACTTAACCCAAAACACCTTTATCCGCTTTATTTCTATTATAACCTTCTTATAATAGAAATACACATAAACACACGTAAACCTTACCTTTTCACCTTTCATCAACCTTTGCACATTTTCCTATGTCTACCTTTATTGCGTTCATCCTCCACCATTGATTTCACTCCATCAAATCAACAGTTGTCGCGTGAACTCCATCCATCCTTCGTAACCCAAATAAACTTAACTCATGTCCATAAATTTCTCGGGTCTGCTCTTTCCTAAGTCCTATCAGCTTCAACCTCCATCGTAGATCTTACCCTGCGATCTGACAGTTGACGTCTTCTCTGATCAACACCATCGATCAAAGCTCATTAATCCAACGCTTGACAACGATATCAAGTGAGCAACTTGCACAAAGATTACCTGCCTGATAAAGCGATTTCCCATTTCCTCTAACGTGCTATGTGTTAGTCAATCAATGGAATCAGGTGACACCCCCCCCATTACCACTTACCACTTTTTCTCCATCCAATAACTCGCTTTTGCTTATAAACCCGCCTTTCTTCTTGACTAACACCCAAGCTTATTAGCCCCCGATGACCATAGATCTTCTACCATCAACGGCTGCGACGGCTCCTCCGGATTTCTCTTTCGCTAACACTTCAATTGATCTTCGTGGTTCATTTATTGACTCCATTCTACGTGACTTAATTTTGGTCGCTTATCACAACCAATCTCATTCGTTGATCTAATGGCTCCAACGGCTCCTATGCATCGACACCTAACTTCTTTGTTCTTCCCTTTACTTCGTTTTTACACCGTTTCTTCAGTGTCCTTCTGTAGTTTCGGGTTCTGGACTTTAGTTGTTCTGTATCACAACTTTCTCCTGAGGTTAACTCTGCTCACGCGTTTTGCCTCCTTCACTTCACTGTAACATTAAAGCCTTCCTCATGTACTATCAATGTATGTAAAGTCGTAACACCTCTCTGTTACTCTTCTCTGTGATGCAGGAGCATCTAGCTCACCATGACCGGGTGAAGTCTTTGCCAGGTTGGAAGGTTGTTGATTATCTGGATTGTTTTTTTATTTTAGTTTATGAGGTCATGAGTTAGGATTTTAATTTATTTTATTTTTAAGTTGCTATGTTAAGTCAAGGTTAAATGGACAATTAGGGTATTAAGGTCCAAACAATAATAAAACAGTAGTTAAGAATTAATCTGTCCATTTAGAAGAGAAAAGACAAAACTGTCTAAATAAAATCTTGTAATGTCAACCGAACTGTGGTTATCAACCATATCATTGTCTGTTTAACTGAAATCCATGACAGTTTTAATTAACTGTAATCAAAATGTATAAGAGCAGAAATGTAAGACAAAAGCAGGGTTCAACAATTCTAGAACAGAGAAATAAAGAAAGAGGAGACAGATTTTATTTACAGAAACAGTCCATCTGATTCATTGCCTATCTCTGTATTATAATGTTATATTCTTTTTATCTATTGTGTGATTTAGAATAGTTCCAACATACCAAAATCGACCACTGCAGGTTCCATTTCCAGACATTTCCAACGAACAACAATTCAATAATGAATTCGTATAACACAGCAGAACGAGAACATGCAAACTGGAGAGCGTAAGGAGAATAGCCAATCACAACGAGACCTCTAATAAAGTTATAGTGGAACAGAGTGACGAAGGTGACGAAATTAAAACACAGGTAACCCGATAACCTTTCCAAGTTTTCACAATTAAACAAAGATACACAGAATAGTATCCACAACTATTGTTATTCAAATCATATTTATAATACAGTCGTTATAAACAAAAGACGAGTACCAGCGTCCAGGAAGGACAAACCCTAGGGTAGGGTTTCATAACAGGATTCGGTTCTTTTATCAAAATATAACAGTAAATTCAACCAGAAGTCGAAGCCAGACCAAATTACATTCCATTGACAGCGTTTCGAACAAAACGTGGCTACCAGACAGCAAATGACAGACCTTTCAAGAAACCAAACCAAACCCCTAACCGTAAACTGATGGGACTCAGACACCAGAGCCTACCGGACAAGGAATTGTTGCATTGGAAAGCCGAACTGTAGAAGAGTCCATGCGCCCAGGTCGAACCACAGACCTGCACAATCAAACAAGGTTCTGTTAGCCATTATTACAGCGAAACCAGAAGCAAAAGGTTGAATAGAGGACAAGAGGAAGTCCTAGCATACCTGAGCAAGCCGGAGCGAGGAGCTGTAGAATAGAGTCGCTGATAAGTCGACAAAGCCTGTGACAGAAGGAGCATTCCATGGTTAGATTCCACACCAGACGAGGGGAAGATTAAATCAGGGAGAAGAGTAACTACCTGTGCGCCGTTGCCGAAGCTGTTTACCCTGTTACCTGTGTTCACCATCACCAACAACGGAACCAGTTTGTAAATCGAACAGAGGCCAGAAGCAGTGAGAACAACAACAAGGGAAAAATAGAGACGAGAGACCACATTCAAGAGATTAACGACTGAACGGAACTGAGGGACTTACATCTGAGAAAGAGCTCACGCACATACATCTCCAGAACCCAGACAAGTTCGTGCCACAGAAGAAAACCACACACAACCACACTGTCAAGCTCAGGAGACCAGCAGGTGTTTCCAACCATAACCAGAAAAGGAACAGAGACCGCCATGTGCATTTGAGGAGGAACCATACAAACCCTCACCAGACTGCACAGAAGCGGGGAAGAGTCACGAATGACCAGACCACCGAAACATTTTGGCAAAGAGTGAACGGAGGGAACCAAGCCCGAGGCTTGTAGCTGGGCAATAAATGTTGCATTAAAAACATTCCCATTACCAACGTAAAATATCAATTGCCACACTACATACAACCGCCGGCGACAACAGACCAAATCCGCCACGTCATAAAATCAGAACCCAAGTGTAAAGCCAAGCTTAGGTGTAAAGTACGGGCCCGTGTGGGCTGGGTCACATCACTCTGTATTTCGCCTCTGATTCTGCACCTTCAACCTATGTTACGTAGAATAACTCAAGATGACATACAATCTATATCTCAATTACTCAATACACACACATGAACTCAAATCAAGCTGTTTGTATTAATTAAACAAGTATTTACATTAGAGTCTATCTCTCTCTCTCTCTGGCCTGATATTCTAATTAGTGGCCTCTATTTTCCTACCTGCCCATAGGCTTACAGTCAAACCTCTTGACACTCTAATCCCCTAACTCACTAACTATATAACTTGACTATGCCTTTTAGGCTTACATTTATACAAAAGGATTCTATAGCCAATTCCTGGTTTAGATCCATAAGCTTTTCAACGAAATCCTAAAATCTCTTCTTTATCTCTAAGGATCATCTTTAATTCACAAATCATGAACTAACTCTTAATCTAAGATTTACAACTGATTCTCAAAACTCTCAGTCTTTCAGCTATCATAAATCTCTCATGTTCTTCTACATTCGAGAACATTTACAAATATGCCTCATTATACTTAATTAAATCTCTATTCTAGCTTCTCTCATTAAAATCACTCAAAACCTTAATAATTACATTAATTCAACACTTAGGAAACCAACTTCCTTAAAACACAAGACCCCCTATGTCTACTAAAGTACAATGATTTTCTTGAGCTGAATGCTCTTGCATCACTTTGTATTGCTTTGTAACTGGTCATCCCTAATCAATTCTCACAGTGAAATTAAAATAAAACAAAGGGATGTGGACAGTGGAGAGGTCTTGATGGGCTTAAATATTTAAATTGTTATTTCTTTTACTCGTTTGTTTGTTAAGATATAAGTTTCAAAATTTTGGGTGTATTTCAAATATTTATTTTTTACATTAAGGTGATGTTTCTATTGTTTAAATTGATCTATCTCATGTTAAGTGGAACACTATTACCTATATTAATGAAACATTTCTTACTAAATTACTTAGGTAGGTAGAGTTCCCCTATCTCCCATCTTACTTTGGCCACATCTTCTCTTTTGTATGATATTGGTTCTTATGCTACTGCCTTACCACCTTTCCTTTAGAACATCTAGTACAATTGCTAGTTATTAGAAGGTAATGTGTTCCTTTTGAGAAAGACCACCTTAGATGCCACCTTGCACTATTTTACACTTTCAAATTTAATATTAAACAACTGAACAATATTCGGCCATAAAATTAATAATCAATTAATAATTAATAATAATTTCAAATTAATAATCCGTTAATAGTTAATTAATAATAATTAAAAAAAAATTGTTAATAATAGTCCAGCACCCATCACTCATGCAATGCAGTTAATCGCTCAAAACTCCTTAATAAGGTACAATAACATTGGACGAATGGATGTAATATTGCAGATATTGCATATACTTCAAGACAATCTTAGTGAGAACACCACCGGTGGTGGCTACGAACTAAGCATAAATCAGCGGGTACAATTCCTTTATGTTTGATGCATTTATCATATTTCACATCAATCTTAAAAACCATAGTTCAAATACTTTTTCATCATTCTGTAAAAACCGCAGTTCAAATAATTTTTCATCATTCTATCTAGGATTATTTAGCTCAAGTACTTTTTTCCTCTTACTGTTTTCTTTTACCTGCAAAGTTATAAGAAACCTTACATATGCCAAGTTATAAGAATCTAATAGGGTTCAATGTTTGCCGAGAATTTTGGAGGACTTGGAATTCCTCACATTGGCTACTTAATAACCAAAGTTTGTTTGCTACAAAAGTCTCAGTACGCGTATGCATATGCAGGGGCACTTGAAGGGGAAGGAATTGGAATCTGCCACTTCCTTCACCCCGAGAGGAGTACGTAGTATTTTTCAGTGATACAAGGTTAAGGTTTATTTGTTTTTGTAGTTTTATGTGTAGAATCAGTGTTTAGCTTGCTTCTTTCTTTTATGCGTTTGTTAATCTCAGTATATTTAAGATTCTTATGAATTTAAATATTAAAAGGAAGGTATCTTAATGTTTTTCAGTGTGTAATCATCGCATACAATTTGCTTTATTTATTTTTTTAATTTTATCATATTTTATTTTTCAATTTTTTTTTTGTTACTTTTAATTTTATTATAAATTATTATTCAAAATTTTAATTATGTATTATTTTTATTTATTTTTTTAATTTTATCATATTTTTTTTCAATTTTTTTTTCTTAATTTTAATTTTATTATGAATTATTTTTCAAAATTTTAATAATGTATTATTTTCTAATTATTATTGGGCATTTTATGTATGAGTAATCTAACTTTTTTTTAATGTCGTTACATGGAGTTGGGAAATGAAGTTGATTCGGAAATACAAGATGGAGTTGGGGAATGAAGTTGATTAGAAATACAACCTATGGAATTGGGGAATGAAGTTGATTCGAAATGAAGTTGATTCGAAATACATGTAATTTCTTTTTATTTGTGAACACTTAAATGATCATAAATGACTACGATCATAAATTTTTGGCAAGAACAATTATTTAATATATTTAAAATATATATCACAAAATACACATTAGAAATGGATAGAAATATATGTTTTGAAAATTAACTAATCAAGTTTATATTTTATGATATAAGTTTAAATATTTGTATTTTTTTAAAATGTGTTTGTATAATGAATTTACACCATATCATTTGCAAAAATTACACTTAAATAAGTTGAATACTATATTTTTAACCTTTTTACATTCAATTTAATAGTTTATTATTATTATTCTTTGCAAACATTATCAATCAAGATATATATAAGAAATAGAGCTATGAAGCTAGATATTTATATGTTATTCTAAGTTAATGTTAAATTTGCTAAAATTAATTTTTGCAAACATATATTCATTTT
Source organism: Pinus tabuliformis (assembly GCA_031772625.1). Classification (NCBI taxonomy): domain Eukaryota; kingdom Viridiplantae; phylum Streptophyta; class Pinopsida; order Pinales; family Pinaceae; genus Pinus; species Pinus tabuliformis. Next base: position 1,189,423,950 of record CM062804.1, read on the forward strand.
TGAAATGTCTAAGTACAATTGATTGTTTAAATTTAAATTTAAATTTAAATTTATTTGTTTTTAACTAATATTATTAGGAAATATATATTCAAAACTATAAAGGAATACAACACAATCATAACATTTTGAAAATATATCACAAATAAATACAATTATCAAATGAGCACAGCCATATCATAAATAATTTTTTTGAAAGCAACATCATACAATGTATATTGTTATTATAATTTTTTTGAAAGCAACATCATACAATGTATATTGTTTTTTAATAAGTATTATTACCCAATATATATTGCAAAAATATAAATATGGCTTGATAATAACATTTTAAAAATATATCACAAAATAATTAAAATTATATAAAAGACCAGGATAATATCACAAATAATATTTTGAAAGCATTATCATTCAAATTACATTTAAAAACCACTAGTTTTTATAATTTCCTTTAAATAATACATATTTCAACATTACAAATAATAATAACATCACAAATAACTACAACTATGATTTTTTTTTGTGAACACAATCATTCATTATACATTGTTTTTTGATCAGTATTACCTGCTAATATATATTTCGAAAATATAAATAAATATAGTAACATTTTAAAAATATATCACAAATAACTATAATTATACAAATGATCATAAGAATAACATAAATAACTATGCCCATGAATTTTTTGTAAGCACCATAATTAAATATACATTTAAAAATCATAATCCTTCATGCTTGTTTTTAATTAATATTATTTCAATAATACAAATAATAATAACATCATAATTCAATACATTCACGATTTTTTTTGTAAGTACAATTCTTTAATATAGAATCAAAAAATATATCAAATGTTTTTTATGATAAATTACAAACCGGATAAATATACAATTGATGATAAGTTACAAATAAATGTTTTATGACCATAAAATTTATAAATAAAGATATTTTTTTAATTTATTTCTAAATTATAATATTAATTCCTAAATTATAATATTATTTGTAAATGTATATATTAGTAAAATTAATAATTATTTTTAGGGAGTTGGACTATGGCCTTAAGTGCTCAAGATATATATATGTATTTTGTGATTGTGGTTAGTTATGAAGTTGTATTATTATTGTTGTTGTTGTTTCCTTATATGTGTGTGTTTGTGTGTGTAGAATGTAGTAATAATATATTTAAATAAATTGATATTGATTGTTAATAGTATTCACAAACTAAATATTGAAATTTATCTACCAAGTAGTTATCTCTTTTTGCTTTTTTATTTAAATTGATTAATTAAAAATTATGTCATAGGAAACTAGTTAATCATCTAAATAAAACCTTTATTTTCTATCTAGTTGTTTAACATTTGTGTAAATGTTTATATATATATATATATATATATATATAGAAAGAGAGAGAGAGAGAGAGAGAGAGAGAGAGAGAGAGAGAGTAAGTTTGGGAGGGGCCACATCTTCATCATGTCGAATACATCACCCCAATCGAGGTAGGGAATTGAACTGGTGACTTCACATCAAGGAGCGTCTTATCAAAGCACCTAATCACAGTATATCCAAGACCCCGTGGACATAAGATTGATATTTGAAATTGAGCGAATTTTTTTATTATTATTTATTTTTAAGATGAAACTTGACATTTTGAATATTAAATAAACATGCCAGTCAATTTAAAATATGAAATATTTAGTCATAATTAAATATTATTATAATGACGTGGGTAAAATAAAGATGGTATCAAAAATGAATGTAATCCTTACATATTAAATGGTATTGTAATCTTCATATATTTCAGCCTGTATTCAAATACTTACAGGATCTTCCAGTGAGTTGCACTTAAATAAACAATATGGATTGTTATTAATCATTTAACAGAACCTTTGTTTTCTATTGTGTTCCCTTTGAGAAGGCCTCCTCTAGGTGCCACCTTGTACCACAATACACCTTCAAATTTAATGTTAGACGATTGAACAATATTCAGTCGTTTAGTTAAAAGTTAATAATAATTTCATGTTAATAGTCAATTAATAGTTAATAATAGTTAACAAAAAAATTAGAAATTTAACTCATGGGAAACTTATTTTAACCGCTTGCCTTCCATGTCTTCATATCGTGAGAGGGAGATAACATAAATGCACTCGTCTTTTTGAAATGATGCTTACCTTCCCTGAATCTCCCAAACCAGGAATGGGGGGTTGGTTGGTTTCCACTATCGTTTCTTAGGTTAGGTGCATAAGGGCACTACCAAAATGAATTGATACATGCAACTCTTTATAGACAGAGCGGAGGTCTCCCGCTGAACTTGAATTCAAACTCGTTTTAGTTTCCTTTGAATTAATCACACTTACTTTATCCCCAAACAAGTGTTGCAATCCCCCTTGCTAACATTTTGTGTAGTATACCTAGGGGTGATAATATGGGGTATAGAGGGAGGAACCTAAGGAAATAATGTAATAATGTGATGTAATAATATAATGGGCCATATTTAATAAATAAATTGGTTAACCCACATTATGTTAGGGACCACAAGTAGTTAGGGAATAAAGTGATAAGCTCATTGTATTGGTTGTATGGTATTGAGAGACCGATGGTAATTACCCATGGTATTGTATGTTTGAATCCTATATAGAGGCTAGAGACTCTCCATTGAGAGATGTAAAGTATTTTTTTATTGACGAGCATATGACTTGTGGAGTTATCTACTTCCTTAAGGAGTAGTCGTATGGTGTTACCCTACCTCAAGGGTTTTATCATAAAGAAGCATTTATATTTTATACTCTTGGATTTCCCTTGGAATTTATTTGGAATTAATTTTAATATTTTTTCAGTTACACTATAAATGGTATCAGAGCACTTTCTTGGGAAGAGTGGGGATATTTTTTTTTTCATTTTTGTAAGAATGTTTTGGGCGGTGAGTTTGCAGATCAAATATAAAAATTTTGGGGAAAAAATGAAAAAAAATAGCATATCTAGATTCCTTGCAAAAATGTGCCCAAATTCAAAAAAATAATCAGCCGAATCGAGGTTTAGATGAGGGAGATATCGTTGATTTAAGATCAACTATGTTGCAGAATTTTTTTTCATGGCAATTCATGGATGGCAAACCTCCTGTCATTTTTTGTAGTTTTTGTGAATTTTAGAAAACTGATGGTAGATCTGAGACCTTGTTGAAAAATAACCCAATTTCAAACAAACAAATTAATCGAATAGAAGTTTGGATGAGGGAGATATCACTGATTTAAAATCAACTATTTTTTCAAAAAAAATTGTGACTGCAAGACACTTTGCAGCGTCACAGATTTAAAATCAAAACTTTAAAAAAAAAAAATTGTGACGATGAGACAATTGCAGCGCGAATCTGGGTTTCCAGAGTGCCCATATCAGGATTTCATTCACAATGGAAGATGTAGAATGGTCATTCAATTTCCAAAAATAGGATATAATAAGGATTCTGAGTTATATTGACTGAGTTATGCCCATTTTAAATTTTTTCCAAAGTAAGTGATTTTCTTCAAAACCCTCACTCTATTTTTAAGGGTTCTAGCTAGATAAGTTTACAGGAAAAGATAATGTCCTTGCTATTAAAGAATTTATACAATATCACAAGTCTCAATTCAAATATTGGACATCAGCCCTAGGGCTTGTTTTGAGAGATGAGGTTGCTAAATGGTGGTTCTCGCTTGATAGTTCAGTGAGGCAACCTCCTAATGAAGAAATTGAAAAAAAAAATTGGACAAATGGTCTCATGTTAGAAAACAGAATAATGAGACACATAAGGCGTAATTTTTTGTTGGTATCTCGTTATTACAGGTTCATGGATGTATTCAGAAGGGGATCATTGTGGCTATTCACCCTTGTTGCAAGAAAAATATAATTAATTTTAGATTGGCCAGACACTTGTGAATTCCAGCAAAACATATCAAAAACACACATGTTGATAAGTTGAAGGTTCAAATTTATAAAGATTTAAAATTTTCTATGGATAAGTATGTGTTTCATTTTGATTTTTATGCTACAAATATGGATGATGTGGATATTGTGTTGGGTTATCCCTGGATGGATTTAGTTGGTACCATCAATATTAATGTAAACAATAAATTCTTGAAGCATTGGTATAAAAGAAGAAAATTACCTTGCAAGATATTTCCATTAGAAACCAGCCAGAGACTATGGAGGCGGAAGAAAAAATATCTATAGGCACTGACACATCAGATGATTAACCTTCCATGGTAGACAACCAAACACATACATCAAAATAGGTAACAGAGCAGGAACCAGACACCACTCAAGAACCAATAGCGGCAAAATTAACAAAAGATATACCATTAGTTAAAGCTTCAGCATACCACCACTTGCATCACCTAGTAAGACAACAACTGGAAAGGTAGCAATGAATTAAAAACAAAGAAAATAATCCCTAGCCGACACACATAGAGGTATGACAATCCACCCACAACACATCAACACAGAGGAACTGCCAGAATTAGCTTCCATCTCAAGCGAGCAAGGCACCAACTAGATCAAGTGTTCACCTTTCTCTGGGATAGCTAGATGCACGTGCATGGTACTAGTGGACTACTCTTTTGAGTAGATCTTATTATTCCTATTCTTCTCATGTTTCATGGATTTAACATGCTTAAGGGGGGTGGAATGTAGTATACCTAGGGTGATAATATGGAGTACAGAGGGAGGTACCTCACGAAATAATGTAATAATGTGATATAATAATATAATGGTCCATATTCAATAAATAAAGTGGTTAAACCACATTATGTAAGGGACCACAAGTAGTTATGGAATACAATGATAAGCCCATTGTATTAGATGTATGGTATTGAGAGACCCATGGTATTGTATGTATGAAGCTTATATATATGCTAGAGACTCTCCATTGAGAGGTGAACTATTGTTGTATTGACAAGCATATGGCTTGTGGAGTGATCTCCTTCCTTAAAGATTAGTTGTATGGTGTCACCCTACCTCAATGGTTTTATCAATAAAGAATCATTCCTATTTTATATTCTTGGATCTCTCTTGGAATTTATTTGGCAGTAAGTTTAATATGTTTGCAGTTACACTATAGTTTGTGTTTCCTATCACCGCCTCTGAGAATATTTCCATGTGGAGAATCGACACCATGAATTTCCAGTACACAAGATAAGGAAAAAAATTAATCTCATGGAATTCACATTGACCCCGAGAATCAAATGCGGGACTTATGTTAGTGTTTTATTTTTTCATTCTCTTATTTTTGTAGAGTTTGATGCTATGGTTTTATTTGTTTATTTTCTCATTTTTGTAGAGTTCAATGTGTGAAGGAAGGGGGAATGAGGTTTTCATATGTAATGTCCCCAGAGACGAAGTCGTTACATGTTTGAAGGTCAAGGGTTCGAAGACGAGATGGTTCTTGAAGTCCATAGAAAAGTTGAAGCAACTGGAACAAATCGTGGTCCATAGCATTGGGTTGCAATGTGCGGAACCGTCATTGTTTTTGTGTTTATTTTTAACCATTTATCTAAATTTCACTCTAAGTTATGAGAAAACTCTTTCTTTATTTTTTGACTTTTCCTATTCTTGAAGTTGTATTGCTATTGTTTTGTAGGGAAAATTTGTCAGTAAGGAATTATAGGAGGAATGAGAGCGGCCAACTCAACTTCTCTTCCTCTCTATTTCCCATATCTACTCGACTGAATGTTGGAGCCAATATGGCTATTCCTTTCCCAAAATCTACATTTATTTCGAATACACATCTAGCAAAACCCTAGTTCGTGTCTTTCACTAAAGAAATTAGATGTTCACCGCTGACAACAAAATATCTTTCTTCTTTCTTGCTCCAATTCACTATGGATATAATGGCAGGGCTAGTAGTTAGATTGCAACAAGGTAAATACCAACAATGGTGAATCCAAATCTGGACACGATAAATAAAAGTCAAAATACGGTGAATTTTTTTTATTAATCTTTAATCTAGTTGTGGCGAGAATGAATCTATCTCAAGTCTCAAACAATAATCTTCATACACCACTCAATCCTAACTTCCCCTCTTCTTATTCTAGCTTGCACCTTGACACTCCTCCTTGCACAAATTTAAACTATGAGGCACAAGGTGGCTATTTCATATAGGAGTATTTAGATATGATAAGAAAAGTGTGATACTTTGATGTAATTTTCTATACAAATGTGATTGAAAGTGTGCATTAAATGTTGGCAATTTCATGGTTAATGTAGTATAAGCTAAATGCAAATTTACAGTCTTCTATTAAAATCAAGAAAGTTATGCCAATATCCAACACCAAAGAGCAAGACGTGTTCGCCAATTCCATATTTACTACCAAATCTCTCTCAGTGGTGGAGTTGTTTTCTCAATAGACTTGTTTTTACTGCTCTTAGAGTTATGAAATCCACTATTTTTGCATATAGGAGGATTTATATCTAATATGAAAAGTGTGATACCCTGTTATAATTCTCTATAAATATGATGGCAAGTGTGCCCTAAATGTTGGAAATTTCATGGTTAATGTAGTATAAGCTAAATGCAAATTTACTTTCTTCTATACAAGATCAAGAGAGCTATGCCCAATAACCAACACCATAGAGAAATACATGTTCGCCAATTCCACAACTGCTACCAAATCTCTCTCAGTGCTAGAGGTGTTTTTACTATATAGACAAACAACAAAAGGCACCAACTTCATGTCAACCACTAGAATATGAATCAATTCGTTTTAAGACACTCAGAAATACAATGAGAACTTATAAGATTAAAAAATATTTAATAGGTTGATAATGACCACAAAGAAAAAATCATACCCAGTGAGTATGAAATAAAATAAACATAAAATGGTTAGCCATGTCGATACAAAACCCTAATCAATATGGAAGTAGGATTTGTACAAAATCTAGGTTCATTATTGTACAATATTAAGATTCTTCAAGTTGGTAAGAAGAGTACTTAAAGAATACATAACATAGAACAACATATTCTCAAGAGAAAAAATCTTCATGCATGAATGACACATAATCCATGAATTCAATTTGAACTCTCGTCACCTAGCAATGGAAATAAGGAGATAGAAAGATATAAATCAAGAAAATTCTATGTGTCCTTTCTAATTAAGGAGAAGTTGATGATGATGTGCATGTGACGTTGTGATGTATTGTATATCAGGAAGGAAAAAAAAGCAATAAAGGATGAAAATTTGAATAGTTTATATAGAAAGATGTTTTAAAACTTTAAAAGACTAGGATTAATAATAAACAAGGAAAAAAATAGAGCCTAAAGATCTAAATGGTTTAAATTTTACATAGCTTGTTCAATTTTTCCTCTAAGCAAGATGAGAAACTATATGAAAAATGTTTTAGAACTGGGTATTTACAGCACAACCAGAGTAAGTTGAGACATCCCTCAAGAGTTTTTTGTACAAATTTTATTATAACCTTTCCCTCCATCCAATAGACACTACACAACCTTTTGAAGAGAGAGTCTACTGAAGTCAATAACCTGATCCACAACCAGAGAAAATGGATAGGGATGTCACAAGATAAAATAAATGGTATTTTTCATTGGCGCAGTGATGTATTGGCATTCTCAGTTGAAATGGATCCTATTAGATGCATGGTGGCCAGAGACACTAAAAAGTTCAAAATAGATATCTATTATGGCATCCAGATTGCCTACAAACCATCCAACTTTCCCATCTTATATAAGAATTTCTAACAATAACCACTCAAGTTTCTCTCCAATTTATGAAACCCCCACCCAAGCTGGGGATATCATAGTGTAAAATAAAATGTTCCTATGGTTTTTCTTAAAGGGTTCATATACGAAACAAACAACGAGAAAGTCAATATTGAGATATAATAATTGAGTTTTGAATCATTATGATAAAAAAAACATCACATTAGCTCACAGAATATATCCAATGTTGCAATGATCTGACATGATGACTAAGTTTTGATTCATGACAACTAGGTGACAACCAAAACTAAGTTGTATCCATAATCAAAACATCACATCAGCTCACAGAATATATACAAGCCTAAAATGAACTATAGCAAGAGCTTTTCATTCTAAAATGATCCAACCTCTCGATTAAGTTAGAGATAACTGGAAATTAATGATGAGATTATAAATACATGATGAATCATGAGAGATATGTGAGAGATGTGGTAGAAATAGTTTCTACTGTTTGGATTGTTGGATGGTAAATAAATAAAACTTTATTTTTATCTACTCCATAATCTACTTTATATTTACAAACACTAAAAAATGTTTTATTTAGGTGGAGCCTATGGGCCAAATACCATGGACCAAATTATTATCAAGTTTTCTTTAGTGCGACTTTTTGAAAGCTTGTTCGGTGTGTTTTTCTGGTCTAATTTCTCTAAAATCTGGTAGAAATTTATTGAAATCACAAGTTTGATGGGTAACTCCTGCACAATCCAAGTGCCCTAAGGGTTTTTCAGGGTGTTGAATCCATATATATAGTAAAAAAACTAATTTAAATAACACAAATCAAGATTTCACCTCAAAATTTTCCACCAGAAAGACAACTCCAATTATTATTAATACCATGCAAAAAAACATTATTAACCCTAATATTAATATTAATACAAATAAAGATGACACATGGTATTGAGAACCAATGGTATTGACTCATAGTATTCACGTGGAATGTAACCTATTTAAACGGGGAAATTGAACCAACATAGATCGATCTTTACTTTAGATTTAGAGGGACCAAATATGTTGATATGCAAACTAGCATAGAGTGAAAAAATATTTGATCCCTTTCCGGACTTGGTAGATCCAAAGTAAAGATAAATCTATGTTAGATTTATTGAAAAATGATGTTTATGATACTTATTAGTGAAAAATCATTCATATATATAAAATTTGAAAATGCAAACTTGTGTAATTCATAATATTAAGATAAAATACTTTCAAAAAATCACATCTCAATTTTTGCTTCCCACACATTTAGAAGCATTAAGTGGGTAGATGGACTTTCCCATAACTTACGATCAAAAAGCTTCTCAATTACTTCAATTATAATCGTTAGTGTCATGACGTAGCGGATAGATGGATTTTTGGAGAGATCCGTGTCGTTTCAACGATTGTGTTACTATTCATTCCACACAAACGTTATTTAAAAAAATATAATATCCAACAACTTATTAAATAAATAAAAAAATAAAAAATCTAATTATTAAAAAAATATAATATCTACCAATTTATTAAATAAATAAAAAACATAGGAATCTGATTATTAATATCACATAGATTCTTGTACATGTCTCTCTATTTGAAAAACATTTTTCCCACTATCCTCATTTTGAGAGTTGTTACTGCTGTTTGGATTGGGCCCAGGGTTTGTTGTTAGATAGAGAAGCGATTCTCCAAGAATGATTTGAAATTTCGAAGGCTAAAAAAAGAGATTTGAAAAATTAAAAAATTAAAATTTAGCTATTAACTATTAAGATTAGAGTTTTAGTTGTTTGAGTTTATATTTATTGATGAAAGATTTATTTATATACTTATAATATATATCAATCACATTATAGTAATATAATTATGTTAATATAATTGCGCTAATAATTATATGTTCAACAAATCATAAAAATTAACCAACATAATTAAACCTCGACAATATACCACAACCAACCCAACTCCATTCACCTAGGTAGAAAAAATAAAGACTCCATCCATTATTTATACCTTTAAACTTCTTTTAAAATATAATAAATCCACCCCATGAGTCTAACAGACAAAAAAAAAGCCTCACGAGTTTAACCAAAGAACATGATCAGGGATGAGACTTTGTTTCATGACGTTTGGCACTACATGAGATGTCACATCTTCTGTTATCGTGTGATGTGAAAGCATGAGAGTAGCTTGAGAAGGTAATTTCTCTACGACATGATTTATCTGAAACTCTATGGTTATGAAACAAATAAGCTAGCGATGATAATTGAGATGCATACGACATATATACGACGAATATGGATAAAGCCCTTTCCTCTCTCATATTAGGATTAATGTCTCCTCATACTCATTTAATATCATTTATATAAAGAAATATTTGAGAATAAATCTTATTTTTAATATTTTTATTTACTAATAAATAAATTTCAAACCCCATAAATGAGTCATATGAATGTGTTTAACCCATTTACATATAATTTTTATAATTTTTTTTTAATTAACAAATATTTAGTTTAATATCTCAATATTTGACCACTATTATGAAATTTTAGAAAAAAATGTTTTCATTCAAAACAATTAATTGAAAGTCAAAGATTAGTTTGATAAACTGATTACAATATCCTTTGTCTTCGATAAGTATAAAAATATATAGGTGTGGTTAAAAAACATCTAAAACAGTTACAGTTTTGGTGTTGAGGCTAATAACCATTATTGATCACATCTTTAATGTCTTGTCTTTGCACTTTTAGCTATTGGTTATTCTAAAATTAGGGTAGTTGAGCTTAGTAGAAGGCCTACAAGAATTTATGAGATTGGAGTTCCAAAAATGTGGGTGATTAATATTCAAAAACTAATATTTCCTAAAGCCAGGGTTTTGCGATCTCATTTTCTTTTTCAATGTCTTCAAAATATCCACATGTCTCGACATTCCCCATATTTTTATTTTTTTTTTGATATGGTCTAAGAGTATTTCAGAATTTGATGATTAAGAGAGGGATCAGAGAATTGACATTTCTTTGAACTATCAAATTCCAAAATATTCCCAAAATTTGCAATCCACATAAGGATGCCCATATGAAAATAGAATATGCTTACACTATGATAAAAGATGGGCTGTTAAGACATTTATTTAAGATGAAATGTTAATTTCATCTTAAACACCTAATTTTATATTTTAACTTTTTAATTGTTCTTAAATTAAGACGAAAGAAAAAAAAAAAATTTCTTTCTAATTAATTCCTCTTACACAGTCATCTCATTAGTGTGGGCTCAAGTCATATCTCGCTCTATTCCTTTGCAAGAAACTATTATTGGTGGCAACATCCTTTAGGTTTGAGAATTTTAAGCATTAGCGAATTGGGACCACCAGATGAAAAGGAATTTATGATAGGTGTTGGCTTCAATCCAATTTGGTGCCATGGAATATTAACATGTGGTGCAATTCTTGGTTGATTAAATGTATCAGATGATCGAATCAGAGGGGTATCCCATAGAAACAAAAGGTAACAAATGGGCATCAACAATCTACCCTTCACCATCAGAGGTAGTGTTAGAAAGTATCATTCCTACACCCTGTCTTGCATGACCAAAACCCCTTGGTAACCCTATAGTTGTATCCATGCTCACGCAACATTATCTTGCATATGACGACATTTGGATCTAGATGCATCTTCATGCACAAAGAGGAGGAGTTGTCTCTGGTGCCATCTTAAGTTGCATCCCTAGCATTTGTAGTTATCAAAAAACAAGAGAAGGGTTAGAGTTATGGCAGGAAGTCATATTTTGTATGTTGAGGCTGTATTTTGCAATATGTATGTTGAAGCCACCTTTTTAACTCATATGATCAAATATCTGCAAGCCCTCATGTTTAACCTTCTGATAGTTTGTGCAACCTGTTCAATTAGCTTGGAGACAAATATCTCAAGGCTGATATTACAAATAACTGCACAAGGAGGTGCTAAATTTCTCTTTCTAGGTGCCCTGGAAATTTGTTCTATTTTTTTTTTTGGTCTTCTTTGGCACTCAAATGTGTATTTCATTTAGAATTGTAAATAGAAATAGTGGATTCAATCTCTTTATGGACGCAAAACCTCTTCTATTGATCTCTTTATGGTCGCAATCCCCTTTTGTTGTATCTTTTATCAATGTCTTTGACTCATTTTGATCCCTTTAACAGGTAACCTTCCCTTAAGTGAATCTAAATATGTATTAGAATAAAATTGAACTCATTTCAAGTGGCAAAAGGGCTTGTCTCATGGCTAACAGGAGTGTTTAACAAAAGATTATAAAAGTATAACGGCCACAACGTCATCGTGCTTGACATGGTATACCATCTATTGTATTCTTGGAAAAACGCTGCATATATATCTAAAATCAGCATGGTCATACAACATGCAAAATCACCCAGTTGGGACAAAGTGGAGATGGTGTAATTTGTGTTATCATCTAACCTCTCAAAAATATCAATGTAAATAAAATTTTTGAGAGATATATAACATAATTTGTTTCTAAGATATTGTTATTATTTGTTTCAAGTAAGTAGATTAAATATATATTCAAATATAAATGGTAGATTTTGAAAATATTTCAGAATTTATTCTAATTTCAAAATATTCTAGTAAATGTAGAATCAATATAAATTCAAGATATTCAAACGAACCATTACACTTCAAATAAAGATTTTGAACGAACCCTTACACTTCAAGTTACAGAGATTTTATGTAACCAAGTATATTGGACTTGACAGAGAAACCCTGGTACGACTATGGCTATAGTTGTGATACACCAGAGGCATATAGGGCACATTGGTCTTGTTTCTTTGCATCACACTGTACATGGAAGCCAGCGGAATGGAAGTCGGTCGACTAGATTTGTAGGAAGGAGCGATATCGTTCATATAGATTGGCTTGGCTCGAGATTCTAACACAGGAACTTCCTTCTTCATGTGCTTCTTCTTCTCACTGGATTTTCTCCAGAAGAACATAGAACTCTTCCATCACTTCTTTTTCTTCAAATCCTCCACCGATTTCTAAAGTTGATCCAATGGGGCTTTCAAATGCGAGACAGACGAAGCGTCCTCCTTGCTCTGTTGATGCGATTGAGCTTCTGCATGCAATTGTGAAAGCCACACTAATTATTCAAAAAAACATTACAATATAAGAATATCCTTAAAAACTGTAAAATGCACCTTCTTCTTGTTTCTCTTAATGCAAAGTTCAAACTGCAAATATTTATAAGAGGCGGCCTGACATGGGATCTGAGTGAGAACCTGAGCATAGTTTATTTCCGGATCAAAGAAAAAATAATCGAACTGGGAATGCCCGGATATGGGGATGCCAGAGCTGACGTTACCACTTGAAGATATTGAAAAATTAAAAACAGATCACAAAACCATGGCTTCGTCTATATCATATTCTGAACATTTTCTTGAATAGACCACCCAATTTTTTTGGAAATTGTAGAAATTTCTGTTTTCCCACCCCAGTTTTCAGTTTCTCCTTATTTCTCCCATATAGTTAAATGCCCTTTCCCATAACCATACATTTAAGAAGCTGAAAAAATAAATTTGCTGAAAACACAAATTCTGGAAATTTTACAGAATGCTGGAAATTGCAGAAATAAAAATCAGCAGTAATAAACAGCCATTAGAACACATTTAAACACTGAGATTTTTGGTCAATGTGACCCTGGAAAAACCCCCTACAACTCTTGGGGAAAACTAGTTTGAGAGCTCTTCTTTATTTTTGAAAATTGCCTTTTACAGTGAGAAATTTTCAGCAAAAAATCAGCAAGCAAATTTACAACTTATCTCTTTTACCATACTTCACAGCAAACTGGAAATTATAGCAAACAGGACAGCAATAAATGTTGTACGGTCTCCTCGATTTTCGTGTCCACTTTCAACATTAAATGCTGTTGTATGGCCCTCGTTTTGCGTGCATAAAAACCAGCAAATTGCTCCTCGATTTTTGTGCAAACCTCTCCTCGAAAATGATGCCAAAATCTGTCTTTCACTGTGTGCTGAATCAGCTGTACAAATCTGCTCAACCGCTGCCTTGGAATGTGTGCCAAGCTGTTGTCTCCTTCTCCTCCCTGCTCAGAAATCTCTCTTGCTCTCTTGCTCTCCTTCTCCCAATCTGCTCATGAAAGAATTGAATTGAATGTGATCTTTTCCTCCTTTTCCTCCCTTAATATAACCCCAAGTGACTTTTGGGTGATCTCTAAATCCAATGGCTGAAATAGATTTAGATCAATGGCTGAGATTAAATGCTCATTTAAATCTCACTTTTTATTTTTTAATTCACCCCACTTTAATAAGGACCCACTTAGTCATTTATTTCCAAAGTCACTTTTCCTTTCTAATTTTTCATTGACTTTATAAAAGTCACTTTAAAATTAGACTTAGTAACTTTATCACTTAAAGTCACTTTTAAATTAGATTTAACTTTATAAAATTATAAAGTCACTTTAGGAGAAAAATTAAATTCTTTTGGACACTTTTCCCTAGGCTAAAGATCAAAGCCTAAGGGAACCACCTGTCCTCCGGTACCAAATTTCAACACTCCCTCTTACCGAGGAAGGTGTTCCTCACCACACCCATCTTGTCTCTGAAGTAGACATGCTTGCCCCGTGGTAAGGCTTTGGTAAGGATATCTGCAACCTGCTCATCAGTGGAAATATAGTCAAGCTTCACAACTCCCTTCTGAACATAGTCTATGATGAAATGATATCTGATCCCGATATGCTTTGACCTGTCATGAAATACTGGATTCTCCATGAGTTTAATGCAACTTTGATTATCACAGTAAATCACTGAAGGTCTCAACGGCTGACCAAATAAGCCAAACAACATCTTGCGAAGCCAGATAGCCTCACAACTAGCTAGACTAGCTGCCATATACTCTGCTTCCGCTGAACTCAGTGCTACTGACTGCTGCTTCCGGCTGAACCATGACACTACTGCTGAACCCAACCCAAAACAGCACCCTGAAGTGCTCTTCTTATCAGAAGCACAACCTGCCCAATCAGAATCAGTGTATCCTGCCAATCTCACTCCATCTCCCTGCCTGTAGTCCAGACCATAATCCACTGTCCCCTGCAAGTACCGCAAAATGTGTTTTGCAGCCACCCAGTGAACCTTCCTAGGCTCACACATAAACTAACTCATCGTGTTGACTGCAAAATAGATATCTGGACTAGTGTTGACCAAATACATCAAGGAACCAATCAGCTGCTTGTACAATGTGGGATCTAGTTGGTGATCATTGGTGTCGACATGGGTCTACAATCCTCAATGTGGAATCTGCTAAGGATGTCCACAATATACTTCCCCTGCCCCAGGAAGAAATGCCCCTCCTCCGGCCACACCTCCAAACCCAAAAAGTAATGCATCAAGCCGATGTCCTTCATCTCAAACTCCGTCGCAAGATCTCTCTTTCAGTGCTCTATGAGTCTCTCTGCACCTGTAATGATCAAGTCATCCACATACAACACCAGAATGAGAGGCTCCTCACCAATCACAATAAAGTAAAAGTTCAGATCTGCCTCACTCTTTGTGAAACCCATCCCCTGCCAATATGTATCTATCCTAGAGTACCAAGCTCTGGGAGCTTGCTTCAGGCCATAAAGGGCCTTCTTCAGTCTGCACACATGGGACTCCTTCCCATGCACCTCAAAGCCCTGTGGCTGCTCAATGTACACCTCCTCTTATATGAAGCCATCGAGAAATGTGGTCTTCACATCCATCTAGTGGATCTTCCAACCCATCTCTGCTGCTATCAATATAATGGAGCGGATCGAAGTATATCGAGCCACAGGAGCAAAGGTCTCCTCATAATCAACTCCCTCTACCTGGGAGAACCCTCTAGCCACAAACCTCGCTTTGAATTTCTCAATGCTGCCATCTGCAGCATGCTTTACCTTGTAAAGCCATCTGGAAGTAACCACGGATTTTCCCTCGGCCTCGGCGCCAACTCCCAAACATCATTCTTCATGATAGAAGAATACTCCTCCTGCATGGCCTCTCTCCAGACTTGCTGGCTAGCTGCCTCCTCATAGCTAGAAGGGTCAGAGTCAAGGATGCTGGTAACCATCGCCATATAGCTACAAAACCTCTCAGGTGGTCTACTCTCTTTGACCGGCCTCTTCGGCTCAGCAACAGATGTGGCATATTTCAAGGTGTCCTGAAGCCACTTGGGCTTCCTCTTCGCTGAGCGCACTTCTCCCACTGGAGAATGAAACTCCTCCTCATCATCATCATTAAGAGCCTGAAATCCTGACTGTCTGTCTGTTGTCCTCCTGCCTGCACTTGAACCTGTAGAAGCTGAGGTACCGTGTGAACTGTCCATCAATGGACTCCCTGGTGAACTGCTCTGTGAACTGCTCTGCATGCTGCCCGGAGCACCACCCCTCTGGCTCGGCGAGCCACTGCTCACTAACGGACCTGACATCCTCATAGATGTACCTCTGGATCCTCCTGATCCCTGCCCACTAGATCCCTGCGACTGACTCAACTGCTGCTGAGGGTCTGGCTGATCCAGATACTCTAACTCCCGTGACCTCCTAAAGGCCCTGTCCTCCTTGAACTTCACATCTCGTCTGACAACAACTCTCCTCTGTGCAGGAATGTAAATCCGAAAAGCCTTTGAGGTCTCACTGTAGCCCACAAAGATACCCTTCTCTGCGGTGGGCTCTAGTTTGGTCCTCTTCTCCTTGGGTATATAGGAGTATGTAATGCATCCAAAGATATGAAGATGACCAATATCAGGCTTCTTCCCAGAGAAAGCCTCCTCCGGAGTCATGTGCCCCAAGGCACGATGCAGACTCCTGTTCTGCAAGTAAGCAGCTGTGTTGCACGCCTCTGCCCACAAGAACAATGGCAACCCCTGATCATGTAACATGGCTTTGGCAGCCCCTATGATGGATCTGTTCTTCCTCTCTGCAACCCCGTTCTGCTGGGGGTTGTAAGGAACAGTGAACTCCCTCCTAATGCCTGCCTCCGCACAATAGTCAACAAACTCTCCAAGGGTGTACTCTCCTCCATTGTCCGACCTCAAGGACTTGATCTTTCGACCTGTCTGAGTCTCCACAAGAGCTCTGAACTCCTGAAACCGCTTGAAGACCTCACTCTTGGTCTTCAAAAAATAAATCCAGGTCCTCCCAGAGTGATCATCAATGAATAAAACATAGTACTCATATCCACTCAAGGAAACATGAGACATCCGACCGCTCACATCGGAATGAATCAAATCAAGTATCCCCGTCGCTCTGCTGTCACTGCTGGGAAAAGGGGATTTGGTAAATTTGCCCATCGCACAACCTCTGCAAGTATCAAAGTGATCAGTACTGAAATCTGGCACACTTGTAGTGATCTCCCGCAATGTCCTCAAGGCTCCATGATACATATGTCCCATCCTGCGGTGCCAAATCTCACACAGCTCAGAACTGCTAGCTCTGTTGTTGGTACTACTGCTCAATGCCAAAAGGGGCTGGAATGCAAACTTGTACACCTTTGCATGGCGTACACCTATCGCTCTAGCCGAATCAGTTGGAGTGCCCCTGGGATACATCAACACCTGTCCTCCCCTGAATAGTACCTCATATTCTCTATCCTCCAAAGCTGAGACGGATATGAGGTTCTTCCTCATCCCTGGCACATAAAGAACCTATGACACCTTCAAGGGAGGTTTGGACTCCCTCTGAAATGTCACTGTCCCCACCCCGACTGCTCTAACAACTCTGTCATCACCGAGTACTACCTCAATATCAGTGCCACTCTCTGAAAGCTCTGAGAAGTACTCACGGACTCCTGTCATATGACGTGAAGCCCCACTGTCCACATACCAGATACCTGAAGATGCTCCGCTAATCGAGGGAAAAGCATGCTCCCTCTAAACCTGTGTGGCAGGTGATCCTGCACTAGAGGACTCACACGTAGTGAACGCAAACTCTCGGTCAAAACGACCAGCAAAGTCCTCAATCTCTGCTGAAGCTGTCATGTCCTGGTTCTTCCCCTTCTTCTTCTTCTTCTCCGGACACACAACTGCGTAGTGTCCCATCTTTTGACAATTCCAACACTTCACCTTGGAATAGTCCTTCTGTGTGTTCCTCTATTTACCTTTACCTTTGCCTTTGCCCCCACCACTGCTTGTGGAAGCCTGCTTCTTCCCTTTGCCTTTCTTGCCTCCTGCCACCAGTGCTACATCCTCATCCTGCTAAACTGGCTTGGCTGCCCCAAGCTGACCTTTCCTGATCTCTGTCTGAATGCAATCATCCCAAAACCTCTCCCATGTGGGAAGGGTCTCACGTGCACAAACCCCATCAACAAAGTTCAACCATGAACGGGGGAGGCCATTCACTGCAATCCGCACCAACTCAGTGGGTGGAATGGCCTCTCCAATCGCTGCCAACTCATCTCTCACATTAGTAATCTTTGTGAGATATCCAGCTGCACTATCATTACCCATCTTAATGTTCTTCAGCTTCTCCTTCAGGACCATCTTCCGGTTCTCATTGGTACTCTGGTAGAGATTGGACAATGTTGTCCACATCTCATGGGCATTGCTCTTTCCTCTCACATGAGGAATGCAATGGTCTTTGATTCCGTCTAGAATCAGCCTCTTACCCTTGTTGTTCATTTTATTATAAGTTGTCAACTGAGTAGCATGAGTAGGCACAACAATAGGGTTCTGTGTGGTATGCACCATGATATCCCAGACTTCTGCCTCCTCAAAGATACTCTACATTCTCTCCTTCCAAACGCTGTAATTTATATGCCCATCCAGCCTATCCTCCACCCTCAATCTCAATGACATCCTGCTGTCCTAAAACTGAAAAATAGCACTGATGTAGTAAAGATAAAACTGTTGTTTATGAAAAAATCAGCTTGCTAGAATTTTCTGAGTGAAAAATCAGCAACTGTAATTTTTCTTTTTGCTGTCCCAAAATTCCCTTCAGCACTCAAGCTCTGATACCATGTAGAAATTTCTGTTTTCCCACCTTGGTTTTCAGTTTCTCCTTATTTCTTCCATATAGTTAAATGCCCTTTCCCATAACCATACATTTAACAAGCTGAAAAAATAAATTTGTTAAAAACACAAATTCTGGAAATTTTACAGAATGCTGGAAATTGCAGAAATAAAAATCAGCAGTAATAAACAGCGATTAAAACACATTTAAACATTGAGATTTTTGGTCAATGTGACCCTAAAAAAACTCCCTATAACTCTTGGGGAAAACCAGTTTGAGAGCTCTTCTTTATTTCTGAAAATTGCCTTTTACAGTGAGAAATTTTCAGCAAAAAATCAGCAAGCAAATTTACAACTTATCTCTTTTCCCATGCTTCACAGCAAACTGGAAATTATAGTAAACAGGACACCAATAAATGCTGTACGGTCTCCTCGATTTTCGTGCCCACTTTCAGCATTAAATTTTGCTGTATGGCCCTCGTTTTGCGTGCAGAAAAACCAGCAAACTGCTCCTCGATTTTTGTGCAAAATTCTCCTCGAAAATCGTGCCAAAATCTGTCTTTCACTGTGTGCTGAATCAACTGTACAAATCTGCTCAACTGCTACCTTAGAATGTGTGCCAAGCTACTGTCTTCTTCTCCTCCCTGCTCAGAAATCTCTCTTGCTCTCTTGCTCTCCTTCTCCCAATCTGCTCATGAAAGAATTGAATCAAATGTGATCTTTTCCTCCTTTTCCTCCCTTAATATAACTCCAAATGACTTTTGGGTGATCCAAGTGACTTTTGAGTGATCTCTAAATCCAATGGCTGAAATAGATTTAGATCAATGGCTGAGATTAAATGCTCATTTAAATCTCACTTTTTATTTTTTAATTCACCCCACTTTAATAAGGACCCACTTAGTCATTTATATCCAAAGTCACTTTTCCTTTCTAATTTTTCATTGACTTTATAAAAGTCACTTTAAAATTAGACTTAGTAACTTTATCACTTAAAGTCACTTTTAAATTAGATTTAACTTTATAAAATTATATAGTCACTTTAGGAGAAAAATTAAATTCTTTTGGACACTTTTCCCTAGGCCAAAGATCAAAGCCTAAGAGAACCACCTGTCCTCCGGTACCAAATTTCAACAGAAATCCAATCTCATAAATTCCACAAGCCTACCGCTAAGATCACAGCCCAACTGCCCTAGTTTTAGAATAACTTACAGTTAAAAAGTGAACAGGCATTAATGGTCTGTGCTCTGGTCGATAATTGTTGTTAGCTTTAGTTTCGATGCCTTTAACTCTTGGATTTTCTTTAACAACACCCACCTTATAATTGCGAATATTACGCCATTTGAACTTTCGCATTTTTGGCCCAAATACGGGCGATTTTGGTCACCATGGTGTGTACATTTTACTTTCTCACAACATTGACATCACAGTTCTTTCCGTTTATGGAGATGGCACATATTATTTATTGCTAATTGCATACTGGTAGATATGAATAGTGAAATCTTCGAAGCCGCTGCCGTTGATGGTTTGCAAAATATTTGAGGGCATGAGGAGATTCGCATCTATGAAAACACTTTGCAAGTTTCGAGGTCTTTGTACATAGGCTGTTGGCTGTCGTTTTCATTCTCTATCAGAGCACTCTGTTCATATCACGGTCGACTTTAGTGTCTTTACCGTTACTAACAGTAATGGTCCTCTAGATATTGATTAAATTAATAAAATGAAAATAATTGTATCGACCCCATGTTAGACAACGCGCGGCCCAACTCACTACTCAGACTCTCAAGTATGGTTGTTCTAAAATGGTAAAATCATGAATATATAAATGTTTTCTTTTCAAAGGTTAAACAGGTTAAAGTTGGTCTTGAATCGTAACACTCATCTCCTAAGTTCCAAGGTTATATTGATTAGAAATGGGTGGAAATATAAATATGTAAGTTGAAAATAAGCGGACTTTTAAATAAGTATATGACTCTTTGTTCGGAAGAAAATATAAATATGTAAACTGAAAATAAGTGAAATCATAAGGATAAAAGGTTATGATCATTTACTTGAAAATGTGTAGAAATATAAATCTTACTTATTTTGAAATAAGTCATCACAACCATGTTAATACGGTGGCTCTATTATTGTTAATATAGTGGTTTTGTCAAGTAGTTTATCATAACAATACTACTTATATGATTTTATTATTTTTTAGTAGGTAATAAGGCTTTCCTCATTTAATCTACACATTCATGGTTTTGCTTGTTTATGAGCCAAAAATCATGACCTTGCAATTTGCTCATTTATGTCTATGGTTATATACATTTTTTTGTAATCAAGCCTAAAACTTGGTCATAGTTATCATTAATAAATAATCATCTTTATCAAGATATATTTAAAAGCATATAATAAAAATAATTGTGTTATTCTAGATTTTATGTACAATATTAAACAAATGTGACCCCATTCTCACCTTGTTCAAGTTTGCAAACATTATCCACCGTACAAACTCTTAAGTTTTGTTTCCTAGAAATGCATTCAATCATGTTTGTGCTTAGAAATGGTGAAATAATGAATGGGTCAGTTACAAGGTTATGATTTCCTACGTAAAAATAGGTGGAAACCTGAACATGAGAGTTAAATATGAGAAAAATCATTTATCACCAAGGCACAAGCTTGTGATTCTCTACTTAAGAATGGGTGAAACCATGAACTATTCATAGTTTTCTCCATTACCAAGTAGGCATTCAAAAATTTTCTCATAGTTTTGGTTTGACATTCCTAAAATATTTTTAAGCCACTTGTTTCAAGTGAACACTTCACTTTTCAGCAATGAAAATATCAGTAAGAAAGATAACAAGCATAACCGTTTTCACCAACCACAACCTTGTACCATGTTTGTTCATCATCTAAACCATTTCTAGTAGGGAAACCTAACCTCACAACTTGCCTATTAATGTTTCTATGCAATTCCATTTAGGGTATCATAACATCATGGTCTCATCCTTCTCATCCATAGTTTCATCCGTTTCATGATTAGGACCCTACACGATTGTTAATATTTGTCACAGAAGACCATATGAGGAGGATAATGAGGTCTCTCAAATTTTAAATATTCAAGCATACATCTAGCTCAACCTTGGATGACCTATCAGACTACATTTAAAGAAAAAACTCCAAACCCAAACCTATGGTTAAAAGTTCTAGGTACTATAATAGATATCTATGCAAGCCTTTTTCTTCTCCTTCTTATTTTATGTGACATTCATTCTACATTAGTTTATTTGGATTAACACATGTTGCATTACATGACACCTAATCTAGAATAGATGGAAATATAAATTTTCATCTATTTTTGTGTTATTGGGGTGGAAAAAATTGGAGTTGATGACTTGTAGAAGGGTTGTGAAACAAATGTTTCTTGTGTTTCTATGGAATACAAAGCTATAATTGAGGACTAAGAAAGATATCTAGTTCCACGAGAGAGGAACTCTCGTTTGTGGTCTCCACTTGGCTCTTCTTTGATCATCAAACATAAATAGGTTCTAAAAATAGGTTTGACATCTCTGTCTTGGTAATCTTGCATTTCCTTTTTTCGTCGGTGTGATCCTAAACAAGAGCACCCTGAGCTTGATCTCCAGCTCCCCTTCCTTTCTTCATAAATGACACTTCATGAGTAATCTTCATGATACCATTCCTCTTTGAACCTACAATGAGCCATTCAACATCCTATTTGCTAAGATCCCATATCCTAGGTATAAATTTTATTTATCTAGCCTTATCCTAGGCAATAATCTTCTTTATTCTACCTTATAGTTCACAAAAAAAAATGAATATATATCTATATATATATATATATATATATATATATATATATATATATATATATATAATTTAGTTCTCGTACAATGATTAATTTGTATGCATGTTTTATTTAGTTTCACTTATATTTACACCAAAAAATATAAAAGAAAAAATCATATTATAAACTTAAGTGTTATCATTTCTAAACTTGCTCTTTGTTTCTAAGTTATTATTTGAAATAAAATATATATAGTGTTCTTTATTAGTCCCTTTCTCACTAGGGATTATAACACTCCCCACGGTCAAAGTTCGTTGGCTCTCAATTTTGCGAATATTTTTCAACTTTAACCAAATTTTTCAGGAAAATGTTTAGCATTTGTATTTTTACAGAAATTCAAAATTAATTTCCTAGTTTCTGGAAATCTTATTTCTAACTTTCTATTGGTTGAGTTATCCTTGATGAGACATAATTCCCCTAGTGGAGAGCCTTTTATTTTATTTGTCAATGTATTATAAAAAAAAAGGCTAATTTTGTGAGAAGTCATTATATTGATGAATACTTTGACATTGATATCCTGACACTGCTACTTATCTTATGATACCAAAATGACAGTGTTCCAAGTCCCCTAAATAAAGGGGGATGAGAGACTAAACAAATATGCCGAATTGAAAACGATAGTAAAATCTAATGGCAAAAATTAAGTCAATATTATTTCAAATAAACTAAGAATAAAATAAATATATTCAAATCCTTCCATTTAGACCATCTATGATATTGTGCAGATATTTCCTTGTACGAAAATTTCATTGTGTAGAAGTTACAATTAAATCAAACTTTAATTGCGCAAAGAAAACTTCCTCGCACTCCGCATCATTGGTTATTCTTTAAACTTCTAAAAAAAACTTTATTTGAGTATTCCATTCTCTTGTCAACCAAAGTAAAACCCCCTTACTTAGTCTCTTTGATTTAATGTAACAGGTGAATTTACATTTAGTTTCCATTAATGTTTATCTTCTAAGTTGGACGAAGCTCACACTGATATCAATCTCTTCATTCCACTATACAGGTTTTCGTTGAATGATTCAAACCAGCGTGAAGGTAGTCAGAACATCGTAGGGTGAAGATGGCAGTAAAAGAGTTTAGTTTAAGGTTATAAATATTCGCATTAATTTTTATAATTTCATCATGGAAATCTTCTAAATTTTAGAGACCTCTCCTTCTTATATCGAGATTTTTTTCTATCCTATCATTTATTATATAAAATTGAGCTTTGATCTAATATCAGATTTATTTTAAATACAGATTTAATATGAGCAGAGAAGGATCTAATTTTTTCATGTGTAAATTTTTTTATGAACTGACATTATTTAACTACTTTGTATAATTATTTATTTTATTTTTATTTTTAAAATGTTTAAAATTTTTATTTGGCTAAACATAAGCAAAATTTCAACTTTAATGATAGACATGGTTACATATCATACTGGATTGTAAAATAAACCTTTCAACTCAATTAATGCTACTAACATTAATCATCTCATATTATTTTTTTTATTTTTTCTTTTTAACAGAAGAGCTTTAAATTAAAAAAACCTATGAAGTCGTTCCCTCATATTGTCTCGTTCATACTTGTTTCAAGTGTTCGCAGTGGTAGGTTGTTGGAGAACAACCTGTTTTTCGACCCAACAATCCATCCACCTTCAATCACAATCTCAATTTAGTGGTCGACGGTGTCTTCCACATACAAATCACCCAATTAAATTGAAAGTTGTAGAAGACCATAAATAATAGGTGGTTTGTTGACACAAAGGTTAAAAAAATTTAAGCTAAAGAAAACTAAAATTATTAGCTCCTGAACAGTAATTCATAAATTGTTAACTCCATAATTTATAATCAAATTAATATTCTAGAATGATATAGCTATTCATACACCCAGCATAGATAAATTCTTATCCTTTTATTCAAATGACAAAATCTATGATGACTCTATTGATCTCACTAAGCACCACTAAAAAAAACATATAATATATATTATTGTCCATTGTTGCAATATCATTAGTAAAGACATTTAACTGGTAAATGTAGTAAATAGCATGAAAGACATGTTTTAGATTTGAGTCATTGTATAAGAGGTAGAATTGATTTATTTTCGACTTAGGTGTATTTTAAAACAAGGGTATAGCTGCATAGCAGCATAGTTAAGAAAATGGAAGCGAAGGTATTATCATTGATTTTGGAATGACTTATATTAGTCTGTCGCATTAATGCATGTATTATTGCAAGTTTAGATCACGGTTGTAATGATGGGCAATTTTGAAATCTCTACGTAATCTTCAATTTCCAACTATAACTTTTTAGTTTGCAAATGCTAAGAAGAAAAGAGGTAAGAACACAGGTGAATGTTATTTTTCTTACTTGCCATAACGTTAATACATTGTGCAAAATGCAGAGGTGCAGAAAAACTTTCTTTCTCAGCACCTCACACTAAGCATATGTCTCACACGTGAATGCTATTATCAATTTTGGTGTTTCAACAAACGACCTATTATTTATGCTCTTCTCCAACTTCCAATTTAATTAGTTAATCAAACCACTTAATTGGGTCTTTAGCTTGGTGATTACAATTATGTATAAGATATAAAATATAAAATCAACATTCAAATATGACATTAAATTATAACCATTGTACAGAGTGCGATGGTGTGGAAGAACCTTTCATTGGGCTACTTCCGCACCTAATAAATATTTTAAAAAATTACAACCATTAAATTTTAGAAAATTAAACTATGCAAGTATTCAAGTGCGTGAAATACCACTACATGTGAGGGATACAAAGGGTATTTATATGTAATTTGTGATAAAATTGTACTTATTGCATACGTTGTGGTATATTATAATATTATGGCCTTGAACCAATTGATCTTGATCCAATGTAGTTTGGCACTTTGTGCAGAACCTATATATCCACCAGCAGAGGGTCCAATCAAAGAATATGTTCCAATTGATATAGTCTACAGAGCTACAACTACTACAATGGATTTTTAGTAAACAACTACCTTTGGGTCTCAATAGCCCAATCAACGAATCGAAACATGAGACAACATTTACTTCAATATCATAGATTCACTTACTTTGTGACCTAAACCGAGAACCCACAAAGGCGTAGGAAAAGGCATCATAGTTAGAGGCAGAGGCACCATCTCCCACTCTTCCACAAAAATTTCACCTGGAATCCCTTCCAAGTTGAAAGTGTGTTGTAGAGTCTCTAGATCTTGATCCTATTATAGTCCTAAAGTTATAGCATGTTCAAATTGTAACATAGATAGTTTTAGTTTTGTGGTTTTTTAATCAAATTTCTTCTTCCCGTTAATGATGCACTATGAAAGATGTTCAAACATGGCCTATTTCTCTTAGGGATGATGCAAAGACAACACAAACAAAGTTAATTCCAGTGCATATAGGTGTTCCTACATTTGCATATGTTCCTAGTCAAGTTATTCTCGCATATACTTGTGTTTCCACCTTAGTTTCATTTTCCTGTGTCATTCCTTTATTTGCTCGTTTTCCAAGAAGTGTTGTCAATGTGTTGTCAATTTGCATGGATTCGATGAAAGGATCACATGATTCTTGCGAATGTTGTCCACAAGGTATATATTTTAAAATTTTGACTTACGAAATTATAACAAATAGCTCAATTTATACATCATGCAGAAGGTGTGGAAATGTAATACCCCTCTATTCCTATGTAAATATTCGTTGTTTAGATTTAATTATTTTTAGTTGTGATGACTAGAAAGCTATAGTGAGCTCAATTTCGAATAAATTATAATGATGTCATAAATAAATTTTAATAAAAAATGGAGATTTACTTGGGAAAGAACACTTGAGTTAAAGAGATCATTATCGAGATCCAAAAATAAATGCGGACAGATAAGATCAAGACAAAAATCCCTTAATTTTACTCCTAAAAATCCCTATGAGTTGTTTGATGAGATTTAATATGATTGGAAAAAATATATATATATATTAAATCACTCATTATAGAAAGGACATTGAGTAAGGGTGAATAAAGCACCACATGCACAAAAGACGAGCTTTAACGGGAAAAGGGAAGATACGATTTTTGAAATACAGGAAAAATCCTAGGCTATTGGGTTGGCATACCCTAGAAAGTGGGACGTCACTAAGGAAAGTCTGCTAGGGAAGGAAGGCATAAAAATATCTTAATTAAAATCACAAGAGGTTGTTGATTCAGGGGTATTGAAATCTCAACTTAGGGGGAACCAATGGTGAAGTCTCAAGGTTGGGTGGAAAGTTATTCATCCCAAGAAGATCCAATTGACCTGCAATTAGAGATTCTCATTGTTAATTGTTAATTTACTATTTACAGAAAAATTATTATGTTTTTTACATGTGAGAAGTGTGATGCCTAGAATTTATGCTTACTTATTTAAATGAATGTTTATTTATTTAGTTATTATCTTACCTGAAATCCATTTTGAGTGTTTACAACAAGAACATTTTGTTGTTTGCTGAGTTGTGGGAAAAGTTATATTTACGATTAGCAATAGCTTAAATGTGATTTAAATAGTTTGTACATGAATATTTTATGTACATGTTTTTGGATCTTGCTTGGGGCAGGGTTGATCACGAAGATTAGAGATGGTTTAAGTGAAACACCTCATGTCAAATTTATTGACCGACGTAGTTATACATTACAAACTCATTGCTATCAACATAGTTCGTAACAGTTAGTAGATATCTGGAAGGAAAAAAATGAGATTTAATATATTCAAAATTAAATGCTTACATGCATAAAAGAGGAAATTTATTATTTTAGTAGACAAACGAGATTCCTAAATTATTTAATGTAGAAGTTGTGAATTCTAGATTATGTACTGGCATCTTTAAGGTACAAAAATGATTATGTTCGTGAGTTAGTTGGGTTAAGTCTGGAGTACAATGCATTTCACTATGTCTATACTTCTACACTTTAATTTATAGATTCATTATTTCTTTTAATGGTAAAACATCAATCTAGAACTGTGATGATTCCAGATAATCTGGAAAAGAGAAAAAAGAAAACATAACATATCTCTCAAATATTCGAACTGGTAGAACAAAAATTATTCTCACGGGAATCATTAAAATATATGGAAGGAAACAAGTTATATTTTTCTATTATTCCATAGAAAAAACATACACACTATGAATCTATAAATACTTGATTGATCATGATTGGCTAGACATAGAGGCTTATTGTAAAGAAAAAGAAAAACAACTGCATGCAGAACAGTTTGTGATTGAATAAATTACGTTGCGTTGAAGCCAAACATACAAATCTTTTATATTACAGTTAGAGGGTGTTCCTCCGTAATCTTATTGACCACAGGGTTATCTGTGCATTTATGTATTCTTAATGAGTACAGGGAAATCTCCGCTCATACAAGTTATATTAGGTTTTATTTAATGATATATAAAATTAGTTTCTAAAATGAGATTATTGAACCTAGCGAGATGTAACTTTGACAAAATCAAAATCTCCAGAAAAATTGACTCCGAGAGGGTTCCATTTTCTATGACAGAGATTCAGAGGACCCATAATTTATTTCATTATTAAAAAGAAATGTTATTATTTTAGATTTTTTTTCCTAAGGGTTCCTCTCAGCTTCATGTTAGGCAGGAGAAAAATAATCAGAGATGACTTTATTTGAATACTAATTATGGAAAATTGTACCATTCGAAACCATGGTGATTGGAGCATGGATTGAAGGGAAAAATGTTACCAGAAGGATGATTAATCCTTGGTACAGAGCTCGCCGAAAGGGGAAAAATCCTCATATGGTTTGAAGACATAACCCTTAACAATATTTTCTAAGAAATTGGAATGAGAATTAAAGTATATAAATAAAGTGAAAAACTAAACTGATGTCGCTTATACTCTCAACAATACCATACTACGATTGAAGCAAGAATATATATATATATATATATATATATATATATATATATATCAGCCATAAGTCATCAGGTGCTCCAAATTAGGCTCAAAAACAAAAGTGCCAAAATCTTGTTAAACCTAGCTTCAGATCGAAGAGCTTGTCATAAGTTCAGGTTTGACTTGCTCAACTAGCATGATTGGATAATGTCATAGGTTCCATCAGCGAATCGGGAGGTGACAAGTGGCAGGCCACCATTGGTCCCAACATTTCACAAATTGCACATTGTTGAGGGAGGCATTACAGAATTTACCCCCGTATACAGGAACCCGGTACTTCGCCAATTGTGAAAGGATCCCGGATGCGATACAACTATAAGCTCCAATTAAGAATTCCATCGGGTCCACCGAATCACAATCGCATATCACCCACCTGGTTCACAGTCCGTAAGTCTGTAGGATTCCACCGATTGTGATTTACGATGTACAGTTGGTGAAAACTAATTATGGCCTGCCGCGCGGCATAATTCTTGCTCGGTTAGCAGATTTTTGGGGCAAAATTCATATTTTTTTCAACATATTCATCTATTAGGTCATAGACACATTATCCATTCACATACCAGTAAAAACATGTTGAGAGCCATACATAGTTGTTGTCACAAAATATACATCTAACCAGCATAATAGGAACATAAATGCAATAAACATATTAACCATCAAAATCCATATATATATCAGTACATTTACACATGAAAATCAAGGAAATGAATTTCTCATTAATGAGTACAATGAACCAACCGGTGATGGGACTACCACGTTCCACCCAACCATAGAATGGCTGAGCCAAATCTGTCTTCAGCCATTCACCCCCGTTCCATATTCTAATCATGAATGTGGGATTCACACCAAAAGAACTCAACTAAGGAATATCGAGGCTAAACCACCTCACAGTCATCAATAGAAACCATGCTTTATCGTAATCCATCATGGATCACTAGGCTAACATAATGAACACATCATAACCAGATTTACCATGATCTCCACCCGATCACTAGGCTAAACAACCATGGAAGCCACCAAATTTCTTCACCTACACTGTGAGGAATTTCCTGTCTCCTAGTCTCTCAAGCTTTACAACAATCCAAACATGAATCACTAGGCCCTAAACCGACACCCACTCTCCAAGCTTTACCGCATATCCCAAATCGGGATTAGTAGGCCCCAACAAAGAGAAAACCACCTCTAGGATTTACCGTATATCGTGTCATTCACCATAAAGGATTCGTAAGCCATCCAAGGCAACACAAAATATGGCTTTACTGCAACCCATAGTCTGGTTCAGGGGTTACTAGGCCATGTGTTCTATCATTTCGAAGATCCACCTCACTCAGCTTTGAATCCATCTGGAAACCCAGCTCAACCAAACATGATAACCCCATCACACCATGGCTATTCAAAAATGACAAGGCTAGGCTAAAAACACTGTCAAACCTGGAAAAACCCATGCATGTAGGTTTTAACCCCGTACAGAAATTACCTGCATACAAATTCTAAAACACATAAAATAAACAATGCGAGAGCATAACACATAAAACACATATACACAGAGATTTTCCCCTGGATCCCAAAACCAGGACTACCAACTTGATTTTTCATTATGTTCCTTTCAATGTTATAATACATATTTATACATGTTGAAGCATCCAATACCATGGACCAAAAACCATCACGTCCAAAAAACATGTGCGAAAATCATATACAAAACCATAGGTGGGTCTGCCCAACCTAACATAGGGTCCAAAACCAAAATTTCCCGGGGCACTGCCCCAAACCCCATAAAGTGGGGTTATGGGTACACCTCAAACCCCTTGTGACCCCCCCCCCCCTCTAACCCCTGGTTAACGATGTGGGCTAGCCGTGGAAAAAATATAACACATCCCAACAATGCCATGATAGAAAAAAACCATGTGTAATACCAGCATGCCAGATCTAGCAAGGAGAATACACATGCAAGTTGATACCTGAAATGAAGCCTGTTGTAGCTGCTTGATCCTACCTTTCCCTACTTGATCCTTGCCTCCTCTTGCCTTCTTTATCTTTTTTGCTCCAATGCCAAAGTCCTCCATGAAAAATGCTAAGTATCCAAGAGTATGAGAGAGAGAATAATGAGAGTGCTCCAAAACTGAACTAACAAAAGGTTACCAATAGATCCTCAAAAGCATTTTTATGAATGAGGCCTCTATTTTCCTCATTTTCCTCCTCACATGAAACTTGTGACCTTTCACCTCCCTTTTCTCCTAATTTCCATTATTTTCATAAATGATTGTGCCAAAAATGCCATTTTTCCTTTCCAAAGCCTTATCCATAGCCTTTGTCAATTTCCTTAGCCATAAAAAACCAAATAAACACCCCCGAGGATGAATTTCTCAACATTCAACTTGGAATAAGTGTCTCATTCATCCATGGCTATTGTTCTTAACATTTATTACATGAAAGTTTCACCAGGGATGTTATAGGTTCTATCACTAGAAGTGGTGCAGATTGAGAGATTACCTCTGGTGCTCTCGGCATAAGGTCAGTATCTTCATTATGTCGCTCTTGTTCCATCTTAATTTCTATCACTTCAATCAGTTGCTCAATCTGTTGAACAAACTCCTGATCCTACATCTGTTCACCCTCTTCCTTAGTTGTTGGTTGTTCTGAATCACCAACCTGTATGGGCACTCTTTTCTCCATCATCACGCCTTGACTTTGTTCCTCTTCTTACTTCTACTTCTCTACTATTTTTCTCCTCCTAAACGCATGTTCTTCCTTCAACTTCTTCTTCATTTCCTGCAGTCTCAATTTTGCTTCCTGTAGCCTCTTCTTTTCTTTCTTCCTTCACTCTGCTTTCTTTATGCACTACTCCCTCTTTTCTTATGCTACCAAAGCTACTTTCTCCAAGAGAGGATTTGCATTCATCTTTCAACTTTTCTCTGCCTTCGGGTTCTCAACAATCTTCCTCTTCCCTTTGTCCTACACTAGATTACTTCCTATTGCTACTATTTTTGTTTCTTTCGGAGTTTCTATTTTCTACAGAGCAACCTTCCAATTTGTTGCTATACTGACTGGCTCATTGAGTTTGGAGGAATTTCAATAGTACCTCCAAGGGTCCTCCTTTGTCCAATCACATGCACCATGGATCCATGGAAAATACACCCTCACATAGTGGTCTTGCAAATACCTTGGGGATCATACAGATTAATGTCTTTGGTACTGAACTCAAATTTCACTATTTCCTTAAAGATTACATCTTCATCCTTCAAGCTCTTAATCTCATATAATCTGATCCACAAAGGAAGAGTGGACCATGGAGCTTTCTTCTTCCTATGCAATCTTGCTGACAACCATGTAGAGAGGTGATATATGATGCAGGAGCATCCGAGCACCCTTCATTAAAATCAAAATCCAAAGCTGTGAAAGGGGAAAAGTAGACAACCATTGTAAACCAGCACAAATTCTATTTAAAATGGAGCTAAATTGATGGAATTGATAAGTCTTTAGAAGACTTGATTAAATGCAATTATCTGCCATGTATGCGTATAGAGAGATTTAGGGGTTTGATTGAAAGATTTTAGGAGAAGATCATGGATCTAGAATGATCCATGATTTTGTAGTTATTTCTATAAATTGTGTAACTGAGTGTTTTGAGATGAGAGAGATTGGATACAATGTAATGCAAGAGAATTTGTGACGAAGGCTGAGATTCCTTAGATTGTAACCTTGTTCTGTATATAATTGAAATATTTTGTGTTGTCTGGATTTTGTGTATCTGTCTATTGTTTTCCCATAGTTTAGATGTATGCGTTGAAAGAATTAAATTTTGGGTTATAAGTTTATTGATCGACCATCGATCACTATAAGGATCGATGGCGATCCAATGATAATATGAGAGTTGTTGTATGGAGTGATGTGAGTGCAACACGAAGTTCCTATGAACTTCGCCTTAAATAGAGCATGGCAGAGATAAATCTGTGTTATTATGTAATTCCACCAATAAGTGAGTGAGATCAAGTCAACGAAGGAGATTGAATAAACCCAACAGGAAACATCGGATCGTCTACATCAACGGATAATAATGCGGAAGAGGAACTAGGAGGAACTATCATAGTTGTGCGATGGAAGGAGATATATGGTGATTGCGCGAAGAACTTGCGAGCAAGTTATCTCGACTAGCAGACCCGATAAAATCATCCAAACGATTTTAAAGTCCGAAGGTGATTGGACCATCAGTTTAAAGGTGATCGGACGCATATCGCATGCTAATAAGCGCAGACATTAATTTAGAAAAAGGACACGATGAGGGTTTATAAAAGAAGGTTAAGACCTCGTTGAGTTTTGATCATCAGGACCGTTCATTGGTTGACTGATCGGACGGTAATCGCGCTCAAATGTGTGCGTGGGTTAATACACGGGGTGGACACGATGAATTATTCAAATAAGTTTGACTTCTTTGAGTTCCGACAGAAATGGGTTAAAGTTGGAGAATGCGCGATAGTCGTTGATATAATGGAGTGGAATCGACAACGTGGATTGAAGCGCCTAACAAAAGGGAAAGGTCAAAGAATGTCGATGGTGATTATTCGGGTTTTACGTTATGATTCCGCTAGTTTTAAAAGCTTCTGATATATACGTGGGCCCATAACCCATAGGTCCACGTACTAATATTGTAAAGATGCAACTTTGCTGCGTAAAAGCGGCTTAGCTGTCATCATTTTTGGTATCAGAGCAGGGAAATATTTCCTGTGAGAAGGAGTTTGCAAACCAAAGGAGGAGGTATAGTTATGTTGAAGATTGGAAATTTTGTGATCTTTATATTGTCGTATAGGAAGTGGCAGAAGAAGTTTTGAAAACTTGTAGCAACCTAGAGAATGGAGTGCTCATATGGTTCTAAAGAAGAGAGAACCAGAGAGATGCCAAAAGACTAAGCTCAAAGGAGAGAAGCTTGGTAAGGTATTGTGTAGCAGGGAGGACTTGTTACTGTAGATGTTTTGTTTTAGCTCACAGGAGAATCATAAAGGAAATTCCACAGAGGATGTGGGTAGAATTGCTAAGGGATGAAGGAGAAGCATATGATCAGGAGGTCATAAATTTTTGTACCTCGGGAGTCTGATGTAGGAGCATCCGAGCACCCTTCATTAAAATCAAAATCCAAAGTTGTGAAAGGGGAAATGTGGACAACCATTGTAAACCGGGGCAAATTCTGTTTAAAACAGAGCCAAATTGATGGAATTGATAAGTCTTTAGAAGACTTGATTAAATGTAATTATCTACCATTTATGCATATAGAGAGATTTAGGGGTTTGATTGAAAGATTTTAGGAGAATATCATTGATCTAAAATGATCCATGATTCTGTAGTTATTTCTATAAATTGTGTAACTGTGTGTTGTGAGATGAGAGAGATTGGATACAATGTAACTGCAGGAGAATTTGTGACTAAGGCTGAGATGCCTTAGACTATAATCTTGTTCTGTATATAATTGAAATATTGTGTGTTGTCTGGATTTTGTGTATCTGTATATTGTTTACCTATAGTTTAGATGTATGCGTTGAAAGAGTTAAATTTTGTGTTATAAGTTTATTGATCAACCATCGATCACTATAAGTATTAATGGCGATCTAATGATAATATGAGAACTGATGTATGGAGTGATGCAAGTGTAAGACAAAGTTCCTATGAACTCCACCTTAAATAGAGCATGGTAGAGATAACTTTGTGTTATAACATAATTCCACCAATAAGTGAACAAGATCAAGTCAATGGAGGAGATCGAATAAACCCAACAAGAACCATCAGATCATCTAGATCGATGGATAATAATGGCAGAAGAGGAACTCGGAGAAACTATCATAGCCATGCAATGGAAGGAGATCTAGGCGCGAAGAACTTGTGAGCAAGTTATCTCAGCTAGCAGACCTGAGAAAATCATCCAAACAAGTTTAAATTTAGGAGGTGATCGGACCATCCATTTAAAGGCAATCAAACACTTATTGCATGCTAATAAGCACAGACATTAATTTAGAAAACAGACACGATGAGGGTTTATAAAATAAGGTTAAGATCTCGTTGAGTTCTGATCATCAGGATTATTCATTAGTTCACTGATTGGATGGTAATCGCGCTCGAATGTGCATGTGGGTTAATACACTGGGTGAACCTGGTGAATTATTCAAAGAAATTTAACTTCTTTGAGTTTCGGCTGAAATGGGTTAAAGTTGGAGAATGCACAATAGTCGTTGATTTGATGGAGTGAAATCAATGGCATGGATTGAAGCGCCTAACAAAAGGGAAAGGTTAAAGAAGGTCGATGGTGATTCGTTAGGTTTTATGTTATGATTCTGATAGTTTTAAAAGCTTCTAATATATATGTGGGCCCATAACCCACAGGTCCACGTACTAATGTTGTAACGATGCAGCTTTGCTGCATAAAAGCAACTTAGTTGTCATCAATGTGACACTTCTTGCATGATCAACTTGTCAATGGCATACCTTGGTAGAACATGTGGAGGCTTGTCTCTGCCAAACACTCTGATGAAGGTGCCAACTGGTGAGGCATACCAATCTACAATGTTTACTATTGCCCCCATTGCTTCTCGGGACATTCAAGGTGGATCCTTCTCAAAGATAAGCTTGTGCAACGGGATGATAAAATGGTTAGTTAGCCTTGCCATCACTCCTCGATAATTGCAGTTAGAAAGAAACTTGAAATAGATGTTGACAATAATATGTTTTGGTGTCCATCTCTAGCTCATGCTAGGGAACTATTCCTATGCTCATATTTCATCTAGTAAGTATGCAGACATGATGTAAAACCCTTCTTTCTCATTCTTGGGTGGATTCTGAGCGTAAGTCACATGGATCTTCAACTGATGAGCCAACAAATCTAACTAGTTGAATGGCTTCCCATCATTCACCAATTGGTCTAGTATGACTACCCACCCTCCATGAAAGGTTTCTGGGTTCTCTTAACCATATATTCTTCAGACAAAGATGATCAAGAATTGATAAGCCTTCCAGAGGGACATTGTCTTATAAACATGATTGGGTGTCTACCTAAAATTTTGCGACTCTTTCACCCAGCACATGATGATATCTCTAGTGTTCACAAAGCTATGGGTGGCATACAAAATGAGTCTGTGCACTTCACCAGCTAGGGTAAATGATACATCTACAGAAATTTCTTTGCCCTAAAGGTGGAAATCTCTATCTAGCTAGCACTACTCAATATCATAGTCTATTCATATTTGTGTGAGACAATCCAGCTAATCATGTTCGTACATGGGAAAGTGATGTACGTGCATGTAACCTTGTATAAGCCTAACCACTGGATACTAAGATAAGTCTGTCAGTCCTCTAAGTCTTCCTTGAATTTCTCTATGAAAATATATTTGATTTGTTTCCATGTCAATGTTGAACCATTCTCGATGAACAACCAAGTATATGCATAAACTGGTAGATCAACTGATATCTGCTCAACTGCTTCCCCAGTATTTCTCTCGGTGATTTCCTTTTATGCAACTATCTTGGATGTCATGTTAACTATAACTACTAGAGAGATTCCCGAAAAATGGTGTACCAGTGGGACATAGAGGACACTCATGGCAAGAAAATGTCAACTTAAATCCAAAGAAACTTCAAGACAATATTAAGCAACAAGTCAGGCTCATGATGGGAAAGATTACGCAATTTTAGCTGAAAAAGGTCACTGGCTAATTGTGGGAACTACATATTGTGCAGTCCCAACAGTCAGTCGAGAAGCTTTATGACTAGAACTGTGCAATGTGCAGTTCCGTCTTGGGCCAAGGCTAGGAGAGACTACGTAATGGCCAAGTTGGGAGGCTGGCTCCTGGAACTACGTAGTGCACAGTTGGAGCCAGGCTAGGACATAATTTGTGCAATTCCAAAATCCAAGGCAAAGGCCTTGAGCTTCTATATTGCATAGTGCATGCAGTGAAGTGTGAGATCTGGGCAAGGGGGGCTAGATCTGCCTAAGGGGAGTGTGGAAAACAAGCATATTTGAAGTATGGTGTGATGATGAGTGCAGATATGATTGTGTTAATGCATGCATGTGAAACAAGTTCAAGAATTAATTAAACAGAAGGAAAATTAAGCATGTGAATAGAATCATCGCAATGGTGACCGTTGGTGCAAAAAAATGGTAACACATGCGACACTTGGGAAAGGCAATCTAAAACTTGAAACAACACTTATACAAGCTAAAAAAAGTTAAAAAAACCAACAATCATTCAAAGAAACAAGTGAAGCAACACTCTTACAAGATAAACAACAAAAAGCGATAGAAAAAGCAGTGAAAAACTAAAAAAGAAAAACTCACCCAGAAAAGCAACGACGATCGCACCAAAGGTTCCTTAATCTCCTCAGGAATGATATAGCTCCAAGATCAAGTTTGAAAATGATCTCTAGCAGCATCAATTAAATAGATTTGGTCAATTTAGGGTTTATGACGCGCATGCCAAAAATCAACAAAAAAGTGACACTTGGCGGCAGCTTCCAAAACAACTCAAGTGCCTGCTTCGGGTTGCTAAAAATAGATCCCTATTTTTAGGGATGATTTTTTTGCTTTTTTTATTTTTCTCTTTTTTGGGGAAAAATGCCATGCATTTCCCGAAAAGATTGTGCAGTTCTGGGAAGGGCAGGGTAACTCTGAGGCTCGATCATTGTGCAGTTTCTGAGCACAGTGGGTTCTGCACAATTTTTGGGTTGAATGGATCTGGGCTGCCTCTCCTGCCTATGAAATTTCCCAGCTCAAGGTTGGATTCCATCCAATACTGTGCATTTCCTGAGCTCAATGCTCATTGGCAGTCAGGATTGCGCAATTCCCAAGAGAAAGGCCAATTGCCCTCAAGAATTACACGGTTATCTAAGGCAAGTCTGGAACTGTCAAAAGACCAAGTCAAGAGATTGCCTTGCGGGTTAGAAAATGAACCAAGTGAGCAAACACAATCCAAGATGAAAGGAATAAATCGGAATCAAAGTGCAAGTATTTGGATCAATACAATATGAGTTGTTGTGGTTTAAAAGGGAGGCTCCAAAACAAAGCATATGCACAATTTTGGAGTGTTTTTGTAGCCTCTACAACACCACCACAACTTTATCTCTTCTAAAGTTAACATTTATGCTTTCATTTTCATGACTCGAGTCCATAATACCGACAATGGAATCAATGTTGTAATCTAGGGAAAAGTGTACATAGTTACCAGTAGCATAGACATCAAGTATTCACATAGCAAAGAACACAACTAAAAGGAAAAGAAGAGATACAAGTAATGGAGAACCAACAAAAACACACTTTATATTATGTCTCTTAAAAGAAAATTTGAACTAATATATCGATACATAAACAAATATTTATATCATGTCAAGATAGTTATAAAAATCTAACTGCCCAACCAAACTTCTTAACTACTTTGAATTATCTTAACAATCATCTTTACATTATATGCTTATTTGAAGCCCCTCCAACATCTACTTACATTTGGAGATGAAAGTAGCCTGGCCTATGTATGTAATAGTCAAGTAGGATATACCAACCCTATGAAAGCCATATGTGGTAACATACTAAAAAGTCAATGTATTGGAAGGTTAAATGTTGATACATGAAGTTATTGAGACAAATAATATTTATATTGAATGTAGATACATGAAGTTATCTATACACTAGTATTTACTTACCTTAATTGACAAATGGTTAAAATGTCCCAAATCAACATACATAGCATCATAAGCTAGAAACTACCAAACACAAATTGGAAAACTAATATAAATGAATTAATTTTTTATGTATTTTCATCTTCCTTAACCTCAATATTCAAAATCATACAAGATTACAAATACCAAAAGCACACTTTT
Source organism: Pinus tabuliformis (assembly GCA_031772625.1). Taxonomy (NCBI): domain Eukaryota; kingdom Viridiplantae; phylum Streptophyta; class Pinopsida; order Pinales; family Pinaceae; genus Pinus; species Pinus tabuliformis. The sequence continues at coordinate 1,189,462,265 of CM062804.1, forward strand.
GAAGGTCAAGTGAGATATGGGCACAAACCTATGACGCAGAGGATTATGCCTCCAAGGGACACCCAACCCTCTACGTCTTCTCTTCCTAAGAAAAGTATACAGATCGTAAGGTGAAAGTGCTTGGAACACTTTCATATTCCAATGTGAATACCATTGCCACAGATACAAATGAGCCAAGCTATCACCAAAAGTGCAAATAGAAAAGCAACCCTATGTGTGCCATAATGTTGTAGCACAAAAATCCCCACTAAGATGGTGCAGGAAATGGTGACAACATAATAGGTAAAAACAAATGAGTAGAATGTCAAATATGGAAATCAACATTTTTGTATAAAGGGAAGAGTAGAGAACGTTGAAGCATCTTATGGGGAGGTTTCCTGAAGCCCATTTTTTAGCTATACATAATTTTTTGGATCAGGTGCAATATTTGAATAGTGCAAACAACAACGAGAACATATAAAAGAGATTACAATTTAGGAATAAGTAAGAAAGTGATATTTCTAAGGTTCTAGTATAACATGTTAGAAAAGTACAAAACAATAAAGAATCGGTTGAAAATTTAATGGAAATGAAATCTTGGAAAAAATAGAAAATCAACAAAACATTGCATATACAAAGCCAATGGCCAATACATAATTGGAAAGCTTCTAACAATGCTTGATGTATGATTGGATGAAAACAACATTTTACTTAATCTCATGTAGATTATGAATTTTAACTTTAACCCTTGATACTGCAAAAAAAAACTGCAAAATTCACAAAACCAAATTCATAACTTATTAGAAACTATGGTTTCAAGGATAATGTCAAAATTACACAAATTTGTTTTATGACACTTAAATTGGTATAATCCATTGTAGTTTCACCGAGGAAAACAACATAGTTGCATATTTCCATTTTTCCAAAATAGATTGCCCTCAAATCATCATGCCAATTTATAGAGTGTAACCCTATGTGCTGAAATTCTATGCAAGCCTATGATCAAAGATGTCCATTTGATCATGATTTTAATAGGCACAAAAATCCATTGAGGCATATTGATAGACCAATACCTTCAAGTTCTTGATTAGCAATCTTTGCTTTCATTCTATGAAAAAAATTACGGTTGGAAATGGACTCCAACATGAAAAAAATTATGATGACAATGGAGGGATTTGAATCCTTGACCTGAATTCAAGAAATGACAAAAAATTTATATAGTTATGATGCATCTGATAAAATTAAAGTAGGGAAGGAAAGATTCTTGAGGTTGAGATTGCCTCTAGGTTTTTTCATGAAAAGGGCCTACAAAAAAAAAATATGCATGTGGGAAAGACTAGAACATGGACTGTGGTGGTGTCGGTATCAATCTAGGGATATGGAAGGTAATGCATGAATTTTGACTTAAGGATTTTAATAGTTTTGTTTAACCATTAGAAACATAGGATTAGGGTACATTTGGGGTAAATTTTAAACATAAACATAAGGTGGTTGTTAGAAATTCATGGATAAATATCGCATGCCCTTCTTCTACAAGATGAAGTGTTTCATAAAACAGATCAAAAACTAAGCCTTACCTCAAAAGTCCTCATTCTCTTAGAAGACTGGCATTTTATTATATTGGAAGGAAGATGCTCAAAATCTATGAGGAAATGGAAAATAGAAGAGGTTTTGCGACCATAAAGAGATTGAAGCCACTATTTCTATTTCCAATTCCAAATGAAATACACATTTGAGTGCCGGAGAAGATAGAAAAAAATAGAACAAATTTGCAGGGTACCTAGAAAGAGAAATTTAGTACCTCCTTATGCATCTATTTGTAATATCAACCTTGAGATCTTTGTCTCCAAGCTAATTGAACAGGTTGCAACAAACTATAAAAAGGTTAAACATGAGGGCTTGCATATATTTGATCATATGAGTTGAAAAGGTAGCTTCAGCATACATATGACAAAATATAGCCTCAACATACAAAATATGACTTCCCGCCATAAATCTAACCCTTCTCTTGGTTTTTGAAAACTATAAATGCTAGGGATGCAACTTAAGATGGCACTAGATACAATTCCTCCTCTTTGTGCACGGAGATGCATCTAGATCCAAATGTTTTCATAGGCAAGATAGTGTTGTGTGAGCATGGATACAACTATACGGTAAACAAGGGGTTTTGGTCATGCAAGACAAAGGTGTAGGAATGATACTTTCTAACACTACCTTTGATGGTGAGGGGTGGATTGTTGATGCCCATTTGTTGCCTTCTGTTTCTATGGGATACACTTGTGATTCGATCATCTAATACATTTAATCAACCAAGCCTTGCACCACATGTTAATATTCCATGGCACCAAATTGGGGTTGAAGCCAACACTTATCATAGATTCCTTTTCATCTAGTGGCCCCAATCCACTAATGCCTAAAATTCTCAAACCTAAAGGATGATGCCACCAATAATAGTTTCTTGCAAATGAATAGAGCGAGATATGACTTGATCCCATGCTAACGAGATGATTGTGTAAGAGGAATTACTTAGAAAGAAAGTTTGTTTTTTCTTTTGTATTAATTTAAGAACAATTAAAAAGTTAAAATATAAAATTAGGTGTTTAAGATGAAATTAACATTTCATCTTAAATAAATGTCTTAACAACCCATCTTTTATAGTAGTGTAAGCATATTCTATTTCCTATGGGCATCCTTATGTGGATTTCAAATTCTAGGAATATTTTGGAATTTGACAGTTCAAATAAATGTCAATTCTCTGAACCCTCTCCTAATCATCAAATTATGAAATATTCTTAGAATATGCAATCGACATATTAAAGGATTTCCATATCAAAATAAAAATAATCAAATGGAGAATATTTTTTCTAAAATTTCATAATAGCTATCAAATATTCAGATATTAAATCAAATATTTGTTAATTATAAAAATAAATTTTGAATTTGTTAAACAGTGGTAACAACTCTCAAAATGAGGATGGTGGGAAAAATGTTTTTCAAATTGAGAGACAAGTACAAGAATCTATGTGATATTAATAATACGATTCTTATGGTTTTTATTTATTTAATAAGTTGATGGATATTATATTTTTAATAATCAAATTTTTATGTTTTTTATTTATTTAATACGTGGTTGGATATTATAATTTTTTAAATATTTTTTATTTATTTAATAAATTGTTGGATATTATATTTTTTTAAATAACGTTGGTGTGGCATGAATAGTAACATAATCATTGAAACGCCACGGATCTCTCCAAAAATCCATCGATCGGATCTCTCCAAAAGTTATGACACTAACTATTATAATTGAAGTAATTGAGAAGCTCTTTGATTGTAAGTTATTGGAAGAAAACCCATCTATCCGCTACGTCATGACACTAACGATTATAATTTATAAATGAAGTAATTGAGAAGCTCTTTGATGGTAAGTTATTGGAAGAAAACCCCATCTATCCGCTACGTCATGACACTAACATGACACTAGCGATTATAATTGAAGTAATTGAGAAGTTCTTTGCTTGTATTTTATTGGTAGAATTTTTTTTATGGTAAGTTATTGGAAAAAAAAACATTCCGTATATTGATTTGACTGTTAAATTTATGAAATCATATATTGTATTTTATTGGTAAAAATTTTTTACCAAAAAAATTTCAGCATATTGATTTCACTGTTAAATTTATGAAATCATATATACTTTTTATTATTTTTCTGGTTTTCAACTTTTGACCAAGTTATATATATTGAAATCATAATAAATTAATAATTACATTTAAGAATTTATTTTTATATTAGTTTTCTAATGTTTTTTTTTAATTTATTAACTATTTAACATAATTAATTTATTATTATTTTAATGTTTTATTTTTCTAATTGTTTTGCATCTCTACAATATATAATTGTGATCGGTACTTTCTTCCAAGTTTTGATGATGAACCCATTTAGTGATTCCAAACACGTAGAAGCAAAAATTTTGATGTGATTTTATGGAAGTATGAGCATAGATCCATATTTACTTTGGATCTACCAAACAACAGGGATCAAATATTTTTCACTCTATGCTAGTTTGCATATCAAGATATTTGATCCCTCCCATCCATTAATCCATTAGTAAATCCAAAGTAAGGATGAATCTATGTTGGTTTAATTTCCCCCTTTAAATAGGCTACATTCCACGTGAATACCATGAGTCAATACCATTGGTTCTCAATGCCATGTGTTATCTTTATTTTTATTAATATTAATATTAAAGTTAATAATGTCTTTTGCATGGTATTAATAATAATTTGGCCCATGGTATTTGGCCTATAGGCTTCATCTAAATAAAACCTCCTTTTTTAGTGTCCCTAAATATAAGGTGGATTATGGAGTAAATAAATAGATAAATAAAAAATATTTATGATAATCATTAGTGTCGTGACTTACCTCTTTTATACATATGGTATTTGGCCCATGGTATTTAGCCCATAGTATTAAAATAGTATTTGTCCCATAGGCTTCATCTAAATAAAACTTGTTTTTTGAGTTTTTGTAAATATTTAGAGTTTTATGGAGTAAATATAAAAGAGGTCTTATTTATTTACCATACCTCTAGTTTATTTATATTTGTATTTATTTACCATGCCTTTGGAGTAAGTATAAAAAGACGTTTTATTTATTTACCATACGTATTTTTTGAATTTTTTGAGTGTTCATAAACCTCTGTATATTTTAAATTTATATTGTGTTTGTACATAATAATAATTAGATTCATTTTTAAATAGGGTTGACATTAAATTAAAAATGTTAAATGTTAAATGTTCACGTTTGCTTTTACATTTACATTTACATGTTCTTGTGAGATTTACTCCCATAGTAGGCTCTATCTTAACATTATGAATCACAGAAGTTTGCATTCTAATATATATATGAATGAGATTTTTCCATTAATAAGCATCATAAACATCATTTTTCAATCAAATATACTTTATTTTTAATATTATAAAACATAAAAATTATAAAATTTAAGAATAAGTAACTTGATTTTTTATAATTGAAAAATAAAGAATACCTAATTCATTAATATATTTCTTATTCTTAAAAAGAATAAACAATTTAATTAATATCAATATACATTTGAATGAAAGGTTTGGAAATGGTAATTTTTTCACTATACAATGCTTTAACAAAACATTTTATTGTTTATTCTATGCCAATGAACATGCAAATGATCATTTTAATAAATTGAATGTTCTAATTTTTTTTAATATAATAACACCTTATTATACTACCTTATAATTATTCTCATATAAATTATTCTTCTATCAATTACTTTTTACATAAAAATTATATACTAAATAACAATATTAATTTAAAAATAATATTAATAAAACCATAAACTAAACACTAAATTGAAATATATATTCCAACACAAAAGTTACTCAAATCACTACTCGTAGTGATTTTTTTTTTAACACCTCATATTCTTTAAAAGAGCCATTAATAAAACCACAACGAAAATACTATATTGAAATATTCAGCACAAAGGGTACGCAAATCACTATCCACTTCTCTACAATGTTACTATTATTTATCGATATCCGCAATGTTACACGATATTGGATATTGTATGAATGTTGCACGAAGGTGAATGTCACTATAATACTTGCTGTGTCAGTTCACAGTCCAAGCCACTGCCGACGACAGTTTGCAAAATATTTAAGGGCAGCCGTAGTTTAACTGTCATATGTTTTTGAGTTTTTTATTGAATTGGTTCGTTTTAATAGTTTTTTTTAATTGAATTAGTTAAAAATTGAATTGGTTTGTTTTAATAGTTTTTTGGTTAATTGAATTGGTTAAAAATTGGAGAGGGATTTTTGGAAATTATAAGTTTAAATTGATTTGTGTTTTAAAATGTCTAGATAAATTTCATATATATAATTAAAGACACATTTTAAATAATAAAAATATAATTAAAAACACATTTTATGTAATAAAAAATACAATTTAACTAGAAAATATTTCATTTAAAACAAACTAAAATTTTTTAAACATATAGTCCACATGGAGTAGAGAGTGACAAGGTATTATGTTAAGGTATTTTATGGTGAAAATATTAGGTATTATGTTAAGGCACTTTATGGTGAAAATATTGCCAATGCATGTGCAAAAATAGAGCCACCCTAAGAGCCATGGAAAATTTAAAGATAGAAATTTATTTTGAAATTTAGAAACTTTGGCGAATATTATTAGTCTCTAGTCTCTAATATGCAAACTCTAAAAGCCTTGACCATATTTTTGTAATGATTTTACATAATCTCCATAAAATTTTAGAGATTTTTAAGTTAAAATACTTTTATGTTATAAAATTTTGATGAATCATTTTCAAAAAAATAAAAATTCACTCTTTTTTTAAGCCATAAAAAATTAACTCACATACAATATCAACCCTTAAAATTTTCTTTCTAGAAATTAATATAACAAATTAAAAAAAAACCATTCAACAACTTTAACGTATATCCAATTTCCAAGTTTATGTCGTCTGTCCTTTTAATCCTTTACTGCAGCCCTCTTCTCGTCTAACGGTCGATTTTTGTTTAGTAACCGTTACTAATGATTATGTTCTTAAATTATGTAATGAAAATAATTGTTTTGTATTGGATTCCATGTTCGACAACTTGCCCGACCTACACGATATCATCCTCCTCCACTGAGTCTCTCAAGGATAGTTCTAGAAATATGTGGAACAATATATGATGTTTTTGGCTAAATTTGGAAACATCGTTTTTGGCTAAATTTGGAAACATCATGAAAATATAAATCATTATTTTTTTCCTCAAAGGTTAGATAAGTTAAAGTTAAAGTTGGGCTCGGACTATAACACTCATCGTTAGTTATAAGTGGTGAAGATATAAAGTTATTAAAGTTTAAGGATTTTACTATTTTAAGTTACTTATCATAATATTGTGATATAATTTTATGGTTTTATCATTTTTTTTTGGGAAATAATAACTATGTGATTTATTTGTTATGGTTTTATTTATTTTTCATTTGTGTATCCATGGTGTAGTTTATTTTTAAGTAGGAAATAATGGCATTGTATCTTTGCTCATTTATGTTTATAGTTTCACTTATTTAAAGGTATAATTGAAAGCTTTGTCATTTATGATTTTTTTTATTTACATTTTTTATTTTGCTAGTCTTTAAAGGGTAACTATTTAAAAGGGCATCCTAGGGGTGTATATTACTTATTTTAATTTATTTTTTGCTCACATTTGACAACACTCATTTAAACTTCTCTCATTGTCTTTTCACAAGTATGCTAGCTTAGCCATGGTGCCTTTTTTAATTCTTCCTCAACTCAAATGTCAAAGTGAGGAATGATAGTTGAAAAGTGCAAACAAATAATTGGATGGTGTTGTGGTTCTAAGTGTGATCGTGGTGTTGTTTTCCTGAGTCGAATTTGTTATCATTTCGTAGTCCCCAAGCAATTGTTTTGTCTCATCAAGTCATGATTCCACATAGTGTACTTTGTAAAGTGCATAATTTTCCATGCTCTAGGGGTATTCATGTTGTCAGCTTACTATAATGCCCCATATCCCCTCACACACAACACTTTCTACTTTGTAAAGTGCATAATTTTCCATGGTCAAGGGGTATTCATGTCATCGACTTACTATAATGCCCCATATCCCCTCACACACAACACTTTCTACTTTGTAAAGTGCATAATTTTCCATGGTCAAGGGGTATTCATGTCATCGGCTTACTATAATGCCCCATATCCCCTCACACACAACACTTTCAACTTTTTTTTCATCACCTCCACTCTATTCATGTAGCAAGGATCATCCCCCCTTCGTGTTTGCTCAATGGCATGAGTAAAAACTTAGTGTGAAAGAAAGCATGAATTGATAAATCCTAAATAAATTTAAAATTACCAATGTTGCCTAAAGAATATCTAAATTAGAAAAGAGGTGGAGAGCTATATCAAACAAAAAAAGATTGAGTAAGGTGTCATGTCATTATGTGGCTCTCTCCTGGTCTCTGGCTCATCTATAGAACATCAAAATAAAAGGGGTATGTTCAATGTATCAAATGTCATTTTATTTAGGGGTATTAAGTGATGCAGAGGGATGACCCCTCAATACCTTATGCTCCCACTTGAGAGGTTGTTGACAAAATCCTAGCTAAAAGATAGACATATATGAAAGACCTAACTCTCTTAAAGGCTTCAGAGTTGTGTCATGAAGGTTTTCCCCTTTCATTTCATACTGGATCTCCCACCTGGCATAGCAATTAAGCCTTGTAGGAAACACACTTTGTCCTAGGTTGTGACTGCATGTGTAAAGTTTTGTGAATGTATGTCATGGTAGACTTAGGGAATTCAACAAATTTGTTTTGATTATACTATGTCAAGAGGAATTGTTGGGGTTTGCATCATCTAATCACCCCAATGGGCTATTTATAACCATTTATATTGAAGATCTCAATGAACAATTCTACAAAGGTTTCCACATCAAAAAAATTCATAGACATTTTAACTCTAATCAATGACAAGCATTAAAGAAGATGGTCAAGCTTAAACATTGTCCTAACTTCCAATTATACGTGAAGTATTTTAATTTATAATTGAACAAAAGGATCTTCATTGGCCCATGATTTGGAATGTAACCCTTATTTAAAGGGAATTTATCAAAGGTGGTAGTTTTGAGTTGTATTTGACTTATGGCCTTTCAACCCATGGTTTGAGCACTATTGTTTTGAATTGCCCATTGTTACCAATCGTAATTGTAATGAGAGGCTCAATATATTTAAGGAAGAGGCATTCTCATTTGTAAGGGTGGAAGAATAATGATGAGCTTGTTTGATGCACTATTGGTGTTTCAATGATTATAATTCTATAAAAGGGTTATGAAACAAATGTTTCTTATGTTTCTGTGGAGGACAAATCTATATTTGTGGCCTAAGAAGGATATCTAGTTTGATGAGAGAGACACTCCAAGTTGTGGTATGCACTTGCCTCTTCTTTTATCATCAAAGATAAATATGTTTTACATTGACGTTTGACTTTTTTGGCTTAGTCGTTATGCATTTCCTTTTCTTGAAGTTCAACCCTTAGTGTGATCCTAAACAATACCACCTTCACCATGAAGTTCAACCCTCAGTGTGATCCTAAACAAGACAGCATTTCCTTTTCTTGAAGTTCAACCCTCAGTGTGATCCTAAACAAGAAACAAGACAGCATTTCCTTTTCTTGAAGTTCAACCCTCAGTGTGATCCTAAACAAGACCACCACCAGCTTGATCTCAAATTCCCCTTCCTTTCTCAAATTCCCCTTCTTTTCTTAGCAAATGACACTTCATGGGTAACTCAAATTCCCCTTCCTTTCTTTGTAAATGACACTTCATGGGTAATCTCAAATTCCCCTTCCTTTCTTCATAAATGACACTTCATGGGTAACTCAAATTCCCCTTCCTTTCTTCGTAAATGACACTTCATGGGTAATCTTCATGATACTTGCGACACCATTCCTCTTTGAGTCTTCAATGAACCATTCATAACCCACTAATTTGATATGATCCCACATCTTAGGGACTAAATTTTCTTTATCCCACTTTATCCTAGGGAATAATCTTATTTATCCTTCTTTTTCTTTCTTTCTTCTTTTCTTTTTCTTTTTTTCTTCTTTTTATTTTCTTGATGAGGGGAAATTTGGGTAGATCACATCGTCAAACTAAGAAGGCCTAACCCAAATACCACGTAATCTCCCAATCAACAAGATACTTAAAAATGAGAACTCAACTAATTCGAAACTAACTCTGAAGACTTTAAAAAAACAAAAATTATTAATTAATATTTAATTCTTTTATTATAATTGATTAGCATGTATGTTTGATTTAGTTTTAGTCATATTTAAACCCAACAATTTTTAGTTTTTAGTTTTAGTCATATTTAAACCCAACAATTTTTAGTTTTTTTTTTTTGGTAAATTTTAAGTGATTTCATTTCCAAAGTTGTTATTTATTTCTAGTTTATTATTTGAAATAAAATACAGGATAAATTTGAAATAAAATATAGACTAAGGACCAGGGAGAAAAGAAGGGGGCACATTTTGACCTAATCCGACCGAAGTCGAAGTGGAATGACAATGTTTCTGCATTGGCGTGGGCGATTCATAATTTAGTTTCATTATTTAATTTGCAGATGGCCATGCGTTGGTTAATATGGTTTTATATACAAGTCAAACCAAAATTATCATTACCATGTGACATGCAATAAACGGTTAACATCGTGACCAGGGTTCTAGCTCATGCCTTTCTGGCTTTGATATGGCTGCCACATGGAAATCTTCAACCAGATAATATTTTAATGCCTCAGATTTCTTCGCTTTGGGTTGAGAGGTATAGCATTCGGACTCCAAAATAGATTAAGCATATTTTATTACCTATGACGAGTCTGTTAGGCCTGACGAATTTCCTTTGCACTTTGTTGTAGTTCCCAGCTTCCAGCTTTCGTGCATTCTAGTAGGTAGTTTCCTCTTGCAAATTTTTGTTATTAGTAGTTTCTGCTGTGTATATATTTACCTTGGTAGCCAGTCATGATCGTCTATATCAATTTTTAGCTATTAGGAAGGGTCCTCAATATAATATTTTTTGCTATTAATAAAAATCATTCCAAGAAGTACAGTGATGTGTGGCTTGACGGTAAGTCAATTTGTGGGAAGCCTGGGAGACTGTAGTTCAAATCTCATTAACACGCACCCACGTCTTGGAGGCACGGAGAGTCTTGCTTTTGCTAAAACCATAGGATCTTAGTATATGGACTTGCAGGTAATTGGATGTACTCTTGGTGTTATAGTGGCAACTACCTGGATTGATCCTAGGTCTCCCATTAAGATTGGCAATCACCCATTCACCCTGTAAAACTAAAAAAAATAAAAATTAAAAAAACAAACTCTTTTGCACTTCAGGTTTCACCACTATTTTCACTTATCAGATTCATTATTTAAGGAATTTTAATAAAATTTTGTCTCTACAAAGCTGGGTTGGTGCGTAAGTTCTACCAAGGACCTCGTATTGATGAAGTTTTTGGGCTATTCGAGTGTCTATTTCAATTACAATTTATAATTCCTTCTGATATGAAATTTCAAATGACTTGAACTTCTCAGATCTATAAAAAAATCCCCTTTTATTGTATCTTTTATCCCTTTTTATTGTATCTTTTATCAATGTCTTTGACTCATTTTGATCCCTTTAACATGTAACCTTCCCTTAAGTGAATTCAAATAGGTATTAGAATAAAATTCAGCCCATTTCAAGTAGCAAAAGGGCTTGTCTCATGGCTAAGTTTAACAAAAGATTATAAAAGTATAACGACAACAACGTCATCGTGGTTGACATGATATACCATGTATTGTATTCTTGGAAAAACGCTGCGTATATATCTAAAATCAGCATGGTCATACAACATGCAAAATCACCCAGTTGAGACAAAGTGGAGAAGGTGTCATTTGCGTTATCATCTAAGTTGTCAGAATTAGTATCAATGCAAACAAAATCTCTGGGAGATAAACAACACCGAATTTGTTTTCAAGGGTTTGTTTCGCTTAAATAAATTAAATATATTCAAATATAGATGATTGCATATTTTGAAAATATTTCAGAATTTTGCTATCCAAAAATAGTCAAACAATTGATCATCTAATTATATAATTCAAGATATTCAAACGAACCATTACACTTCAAATTCAAGATATTCAAACGAACCATTACACTTCAAATAAGATATTCAAACGAACCATTACACTTCAAATTACAGAGACTTCATGTAACCAAGTATATTGGCCTGGACAGAGAAACCCTGGTACGACTATGGCTATGGCTGTGATGCACCAGAGGCATATAGGGCACATCGGTCTTGTTTCTTTGCATCGCACTGTACATGGCAGCCAGCGGAATGGGAATGGAAGTCGGTCGACCAGATCTGTAGGGAGGAGCGATATCGTTCATATAAATTGGCTTGGCTTGGGATTCTAACACAGGAACTGTCTTCTTCATGTGCTTCTGCTTCTCACTGGATTTCCTCCAGAAGAACATAGAACTCTTCCATGACTTCTTTTTCTTCAGATCCTCCACCGATTTGTGAAGTTGATCCAATGGGGCTTTCAAATGCGAGACAGACGAAAGAAACATTACAATATAAGAATATCCTTAAAAACTGTAAAATGCACCTTCGTCTTGTTTTTCTTAATGCAAAGTTCAAACTGCAAATATTTATAAGAGGCGGCCTGACATGGGATCTGGGTGAGAACCTGAGCATAGTCTATTTCCGGATCAAAGAAAAAATAATCGAACTGGGAATGCCCAGACATGGGGATGCCAGAGTTGACGTTGCCACTTGAAGACATTGAAAAATTAAAAACAGATCACAAAACATTCTGAACATTTTCTTGAATAGACCACCCAATTTTTTTGGAAATCCAATCTGATAAATTCCCACAGGCCTACCGCTAAGATCACAGCCCAACTGCCCTAGTTTTAAAATAACTTACAGCTAAAAAGAGCCCAGTTAATGCTCTGTGCTCTGGTCGATAATTGTTGTTAGCTTCAGTTCCGATACCTTTACTCTTGGATTTTCTTTAACAACACCCACCTCATAAATGCGATTTTTAAGCCATTCGAACTTTCTCATTTTTGGCCCAAATACGGGCGATTTTGGTCACCATGGTGTGTACATTTTACTTTCTCGCAACATTGACATCACAGTTCCTTACGTTTATGGAGAGGGCAAATATTATTTATTGCTAATTGCATGCCGGTAGACATGAATAGTGAAATTAGATTATTCGAAGCCGCTGCCGATGACTGTTTGCAAAAATATTTGAGGGCATGAGGAGCTTCGCATCTATCCAATTTGCAAGTTTCCAGGTCTTTGTACATAGGCTGTTGTCCGTCGTTTTCATTCTCTATCAGAGCACTCTGTTCGTATAACGGTCGACTTTTCTTTCGTTACCGTTACTAACGGTTATGGTCCTCTGGATATTGATTAAATTAATACATGAAAATAATTGTATTGTATAGGAATCCATGTTCGACAATCTGGGCGGCCCAACTCATTACTCAGACTCTCAAGTATGGTTGTTCTGGGCGTGGGTAAAGTTCGAAAATGGTAAAATCATGAATATATAAATGTGTTCTTTTCAAAGGTTAACAGGTTAAAGTTGGTCCTGAATCGTAACAGTCATCTCGTAAGTTCCAACGTTATGATTCTTTGATTAGAAATGGGCAGAAATATAAATATGTAGCTTGAAAATAAGCGGACTTGTAAATAAGTATATGAGTCTTTGTTCGGAAGAAAATATAAATATGTAAATTGAAAATAAGTGAAATCACAAGGATAAAAGGTTATGATCATTTATTTGAAAATGGGTAGAAATATAAATCTTTTAAGATTTTACTTATTTTGAAATAAGTCATCACAACCATGTTAATATGGTGGTTCTGTTATTGTTAATATAGTGGTTTTGTCATTATAGGTAGTTAATAGGGTGGTTCTGTTATTGTTAATATAGTGGTTTTGTCATTATAGGTAGTTGATCATAACAATGCCACTTACATGATTTTATTATTATTTTTTTAATAGGTAATAAGCCTTCCCTCCTTTAACTTACACATTATTTTTTTTATAGGTAATAAGCCTTCCCTCCTTTAACTTACACATTCATGGTTTTGCTTGTTTATGAGTAAGAAATCATGACCTTGCAACTTGCTCATTTATGTTTATGGTTCCACACGTTTTTGTGTATTCAAATTTAAAACTTTGTCATAGTTATGATTAATAAGTAATTATCTTTATTGAGATATATTTAGAAGTATATAATGAAAATAATTGTGTTACGCTGGATTTTATGTACAATATTAAACAAGTGTGACCCTATTCTCACCTTGTTCAAGTTTGCAAACATTATCCACCTTACAAACTTTTAAGATTTGTTGCCTAGAAATGCATTCAATCATGATTATGCTTAGAAATGGTGAAATAATGAATGGGTTAGTTACAAGGTTATGATTTCCTACACAAAAATGGGTGAAACCTGAACACGAGAGCTAAATATGAGAAAAACCATATATCACCAAGGCACAAGCTTGTGATTCTCTACTTAAGAATGGGTGAAACCATGAACTATTCATAGTTTTCTCCATTACCAAGTAGGCATTCAAAACTTTTCTCACAGTTTTGGTTTGACATGCCTAAAAGATTTTTAAGCCACTTGTTTCAAGTGAACACTTCACTTTAATCAAAGAAAATATCAGTAAGAAAGATAACAAGCATAACCTTTTTTACCAACCACAACCTTGTACCATCTTTATTCATCATCTAAACCATTTCTAGTAGGGAAACTTAACCTCGCAACTTGCCTATTAATGTTTCTATGCAATTCCATTTAGGGTATCATAACATCATGGTCCCATCCTTCTCATCCATAGTTTCATCTGTTTCATGATTAGGACCCTACACGATTGTTAATGTTTGTCGCACAAGACCATATGAGGAGGATAATGAGGTCTCTCAAATTTTGAATATTCAAGCATATATCTATCTCGACCTTGGATGACCTATTAGACTACATTGAAAGAAAAAAACTCCAAATGCAAACCTATGGTTAAAAGTTCTAGGTACTATAATAGATATCTATGCAAGCCTTTTTTTCTCCTTCCTATTTTATGTGACATTCATTCTACTTTAGTTTATTGGGATTAACACATGTTGCATTACATGACACCTAATCTAGAATAGATGGACATATAAATTTTCATCTATTTTTGTGTTATTGGGGTGGAAACACATGTCTCTTGTGTTTCTATGGAATACAAAGCTATAATTGAGGACTAAGAAAGATATCTAGTTCCATGAGAGAGGAACTCTCATTTGTGGTCTCCACTTGGCTCTTCTTTGATCATCAGACATAAATAGGTTCTACATTGAGGTTTGACATCTCTGTCTTGGTAATGTTGCATTTCCTTTTCTTGTCGGTGTGATTCTAAACAAGAGCGCCATGAGCTTGATCTCCAACTCCCCTTCCTTTCTTCATAAATGGCACTTCATGAGTAATCTTCATGATACCATTCCTCTTTGAGCCTACAATGAGCCATTCAACATTCTCTTTTGCTAAGATCCCATATCCTAGGCATAAATTTTATTTATCTTGCCTTATCCAAGGCAATAATCTTCTTTATCCTACCTTATAGTTCACTATATATATATATATATATATATATATATATATATATATAGATATATATTTATTTATTTATTTTTCTCATAGGATGATTAATTTGTATGCATGTTTTATTTAGTTTTCCTTATATTTATTTAAACCAAAAAATATAAAAGAAGAAATTATATTATAAACTTAAGTGTTATCATTTCTAAACTTGCTCTTTATTTCTAATTTATTATTTGATATTTATATATATATATATATATATATATATATATATATATATATATATATATATATATATATATATATATATATATATATTGTTCTTTATTAGTCCATTCCTCACTAGGGATTGTAATACTCGCCCCACGGTCAAAGTTCGTTGGCTCTCGTTTATTTTGATGATATTTTTCAACTTTAACCAAATTTTTCGGGAAAATGCTTAATATTCATATTTTTGTGTAAATTCAAAATTAATTTCCTAGTTTCTGGAAATCTTATTTCTAACTTTCCATTGGTTGAGTGATCCTTGATGAGACATAATTCCCCTAGTGGAGGGCCTTTTATTTTCAGTATTTGTCAATGTCTGATAAATAATTTTAAAATAAAAAAGGCTAATTTTGTGAGTGGTCATTCTATTGGTGAATGCTCTAACATTGACATCATGACACTGCTACTTATCTTCCCTATGATGCCAAAACTGATGGTGTTCCAGGTCTGTTACGTAAGCGAGGGGATGGGGGGTGGTTGAACAAATATGCGGAGGTGAAAACGATGGTAAAGACTAGTGGCAAAGCTTAACTCAATATTATTTCAAATAATTAAGAATAAGATAAATATATTCAAATCCTTCCAATTATACCATCTATATGATTGTGCAGATCTTTCCTTGTATGAAGATTTCATTGTGTGGAGGTTACAATTAAAGCTTTAATTGTGCAGAGGAAGCTTCCTCCGCACTCCGCATCATTGGTTATTCTTTAAACTTCTAAAAAAACTTTATTTGAGTATTCCATTCTAGCTACCATTTCTTTGAATCCTAACGCTTCTAAGATGCAACTACTAATGATATTAAAACATGGACTGACATTCAAAACCTCGATTTCTAAGGCTTCGATTTGTCAAACAAAGTAAAACCCCCTTTATACTTAGTATCTTTTATTTAATGTAATAGGTGAATTTGCATTTAGTTTCCATTAATGTTTATCTTCTAAGTTGGACGAAGCTCACACTGATATCAATCTCTTCATTCCACTATACAGGTTTTCGTTGAATGATTCAAACCAGCATGAAGGTAGTCATAACATCGTAGGATGAAGATGGCAGTAAAAGAGTTTAGTTTAAAGTTATAAATACTCACATTAATTTGTATAATTTCATCATCGAAGTCTTCCAAATCTGAGAGACCTCTCCTTCCCATACTGAGATCCTCTTATATCATATCATTTATTACACAAAATTGAGCTTTGATCTAATACCAGCATAGATCCATCTTAAATACAGATCTAACATGAACCGAGAGGGATCCAATTTCATCACGTGTAAATTATTTAATGACCAACATTATTTAACTATTTTGTATAGTTATTTATTTTATTTTTATTTTTAAAATTTTTATTTGGGCCAACATGAGCAAAATTTCAACTTTGATGATGGACGAACATGGTTACACATCATACTGGGTTGTAGAATGAGCCTCTCGGCTCAATTAATGCTACTAACATCAATCATCTTGTATTGTTTTTTGGGTTTTTTTTTACTAAGGAGCTTTAAGTTAGAGAACCCTATGAGGTTGATCCCTCATATTGTCTCGTTCCTACATGTTTCTAGCTTTTACAATGGTAGGTTGTTGGAGAACAACCTATTTTTCGAACCCGACAATCCATCCACCTTCAATCACAATCTCAATTTAGTGGTCTACAATGTCTCCCACATACAAATCACCCAATTAATTGAAAGTTGTAGAAGACCATAAATAATAGGTGGTTTGTTGAAACAAAGGTTAAAAATTTTTAAGGTAAAGAAAACTAAAATCATTAGCTCCTGAATGGTAATTCATAAATTGTTAACTCCATAATTTATACTCATAATTAATATTCTAGAATGATATAGCTATTCATACACCCATGCATAGATAAAGTCTTATCCTTTTATTCAAATGAAAAAATCTATGATGACTCTATTGAGCTCATTAACCACCACAAAAAAAAACATATAATATCATAAGTAAGTAACTATTGTCCATTGTTGCAATATTATAAGTAAATGTAGGAATTTACAGGATAAGTTCCTCAGATAGAACACCAAAGGACACCGCTCACAAACAGATCACAGATCAATACACCAGTATTTTTGATGTGTTTAAAACCCTCAAAGAGGGAAACAGTCCACGGCTTGAGCCAACGCGACCACTTCAGGAAATTTATTAATAAAAGAATGAAAATTTACATAAACTTCTCTCATGAATGATCACCCTACAAATGACCGTCCATGCTCTTTAAATAGATATCATGGACCAATCGGGTGTTAAGACATGGATCAAGTGTCGGTAATATCGAGGAGAGAATGAACCATCGGATCACTTCATGTCTAGAACATATCGTGACCGCCGAATTGTAAGTTACAAAAGTACATAGTAAAGAAACACACTTTACCTAACTCTATACTAGACCAAGTTATACTTAACTATTTCCTATGTGTTAGAATATCCTAACATCCCCCCTTAAGAACAACTTGGGATAAGATTGAAGGATGTACAAATATGACACAGTAGGAGAAGGAAGGAGGCATTAGAGCCTATCCCCCCTTAGTGACAACTTCCTGAACTCCAACTATAAATCAAATTTTAGTAAACTTCACCTCTATGAGAGCCTTTGTAAAGATGTCTGCAACTTGATCATCATTTGAACAATATTGCACTTCAAGAACATGGTCATGAATGAGCTTTCTGATGAAGTGCATGTGTAGTTCAATGTGTTTTCTGCGCTGATGTTGGACTGGATATTTTCATAGTTGAATGGAACTTTGATTATCACACCAAAGTGTAGTCAGATGTTGCTACTGAAAGCTAAACTCTGACAGGATCTGACGAAGCCACAAGGATTCCTTACTAGCTTCTACAATGCCATGATACTCTGCTTCTACTGAAGAAAGAGAAATGGTACTTTGTTTCTTGCAAGCCCATGTAATAGGTCCAGAACCAAGAGTGAACACCTAACCTGTAGTAGACTTCCAATCATCAGGGTCACCAGCCCAATCAAAATTAGTGAAACCAACCAATAGAGGAGATTCTTCTACACTATAATGAATCCCAAACTAAACTATACCTCAAACATAACAAAGTATTCTTTTAGCTTCTTTCCGATGACTTTCATGTGGGTTTTTCATAAATCGGGCAATAAGGCCAACAACAAAGGAAAGGTCAGGATGGGTATGGGTCAGATACCAAAGTTTTCCTACAAGCTGACGGTATAAGGTAGCATTAACTTCAGGTGAAGTACAAGTGACTGAAAGTTTGTCTCCGAACTAAAAGGGAGAAGGGGATGGCTTACAGTCTTCCATGTGAAAGTGGCGTAGAAGGTCACAAGCATACTTGGACTGGGAAAGGGAAATACCTTCCTTGGATTGCATGACTTGAAGACCAATAAAATAATGCAAGTGTCCTAAGTCTGTCATTTTAAATTGCTTTTTAAGGCTAGACTTCACATGGTTTATAAGGTTGGGATCACTACGAGTAAGGATAAGATCATAAACATAAAGAACAATAATGATAAGAGACTTACCCACTTTCTTGGTGTAAACAGTATTGTAAGAATGACACCTTGAAAAGCGAGTATCTAAAATAAAGTTATCCATTTTGGCATACCAATCCCGAGGGCTTACTTGAGACCATAAAGGGATTTATTAAGCTGACATACAAGGTTGGATTCAATTTGTATAAATCC
This sequence comes from Pinus tabuliformis, assembly GCA_031772625.1. Lineage (NCBI taxonomy): Eukaryota > Viridiplantae > Streptophyta > Pinopsida > Pinales > Pinaceae > Pinus > Pinus tabuliformis. The sequence continues at coordinate 1,189,481,391 of CM062804.1, forward strand.
AAGAGGTTGTTCCATATAGATTTCTTGATGCAAGTCCCCATGCAAGAAGGCATATTTAACATCCATCTAATGGACTTCCCATTTTAAAGAGGCAGCAAGGGAAAGAACAAGGTGGATAGAGTTCATTTTGGCAACAAGGGAGAAGGTTTCAGTATAGTCAATGCCTTCAACTTGCGAAAAATCCTTAGCAACAAGACGAGCTTTATGTTTATCAACTTTTAATCTGGTACAAACTTGGTTCTGTAAACCCATTTGCATCTAACAAGTTTCCGTCCCTTTGGAAGAGGAACAATATCCCATGTATCATTTGCCAATAATTAATGATATTCTTCATTCATAGTTGCGTCCCAATTTAGAAGGCCTAAAGCTTCTGAAAAGGTGTCAGGATTATGATTCGCTAAAGCTTGAGCTAGTAAAGAAGAGGCTCTATCAAACTAAGAACATGTACGTCACTGATATGTAGGATCACCTACAAGAACACCTACTGCATCTCGAGTAGCACAGACCCATTTAGGAAGTTGAGGAGCTGAAGGAGGATCCTGAGAAGGTCGGGGAGGATTGTCATCCTCACTGTCATCATTTGAAGAAGAAATGTTTTTAGAAGTAGAAGGGACAGAGAGAGGTGGCACATCTATCGAACTAGGCTCATAGGCCAATATATTTTCAGCAAACTTTACATCTCTTCTAATGATAACATTTTTGGACTTAAGTGGAATAAGTCTATATCCTTTGACATCTTCAAAATATCCAACAAAAATACATTGTTCACTCTTAGGTTCTAAATCTTTATGTTTCTCATCTGGAATATGGGCCCATGCTTCACTTCCAAAAACACGAAAGTGACTTACATCTGGTTTAATTGAGCTCCATGCTTATTCTAGAGTGATATTCTTTAAAACCTTAGTAGGAGTGTGATTTACTATGTAATTTGCATAGTTAATTGCTTCTGCCAAAAATTAAGACTAAGTCCTTTAGATTGAAGCATACAATTAGCCATTTCCTTTAAAGTGTGATTATTCCTTTCAGCTACACCATTTTGTTGTGGAGTATATGGAACAATATGTTGCATTTGAATTCCATGCTCAGTGAAAAAGTTGATGAATTTGTTGTTAACATATTCTCTGCCATTATAAGATCTTAGCTTAAGAATTTGATTTCCAGATTGTTTCTCAACAAAGGTCTTAAAGGCCAAGGACATGTTAAAATTTCACTCTTGAGTTTTAAGAAGTATATCCAAGTGCGTTTGGAGAAATCATCAATGAAAGTTAAGAAATACTTGTAGCCAGAGAATGAAACAACTGGAAGTGGGCCACATAAATCACTATGCGCAATTTGTAAAGGGGCTAAGGCGTGCCAAGAGGCACATTTTTCAAAACTATCTCGATGATGTTTTCCGAGTGCACATCCAGAACAAACACCATCTCTACAAGATACCATAGGAAGACTTGTCACCATATTTTCTTTAAATATATTTTGAAGGGAGCCATAGTTTAAGTGACCAAATCATTCATGCCAAAGTTTGCTCACTTCATCATTATGAGCAACAAATACCAAGGGAAGAGTTGATGACCCAAAGTTGTTAAACTTATACAACCTTGTAGAATCATCAGCAACGCCAGTAGCTAAATTTGTCTAGGATCTCTTAGGTCCTTAATTACAACATCATGAGGTGAGAATTCAATGATTTTACCTTCACCTGAATGGGTTATCTGATATACAAATAGAAGGTTGCAGGATAAGGTTGGAACACATAATACATCATTAAATTGACCATTGTCTAGATGAATAGCTCCAATCCCTACAACACTAAGAGATCTATCATCACCACATATATATTTTTTGTGTTACAGTCATTTAAAGAAGAAAACATGGATTTTTTTTTCCATGTGATAAAAAGCTCCAGAATCAATGAGCAACTCATGAGAATGAGAAGAAGAAGATACATTTAGTGCATAACTAGACCGAGATGCTTGACAACCACATGCAGAAAGTGCAATTCATGAAGATGAAGTTGATGTTGAAGAGTGCTCTAAATGGATGTTATGCTTCTTCATTGTTGCTTCCAAAGCTTCCATATTCTTAAAGAATTTGGATTCTAAGTGGCCATCTCGATTACAAAAGTTGCAATGTCTATCTGTCTTCTTCCCTTTGCTTTTATTTGCCTTATCATTTTGTTGAATTGATTTTTCATTTTGAGGCTAAAATTGCTTAGGAAACTTGTTTGATTTAGGACCATTCTTTTTAGGATACTGCTTCTTAGGATTCTTTGAATTTGGTTGCTGCTAGGTGGCTAAGGCTTTCTTAGAATAGTTTCCAAGATTAAAAACACCAAGATGTAAGAGTTTTTCCTGTTCTCTTATTAAAGAATCGCAAAAGGCATCAAAAGAGGGGGACTTGTAGTCTTGTCCTTGAGAAATGAAGGCTTCTCTAGTAGAATGGAAGGTGGAAACAAACACAGAGTAGGCTGGTCCCAACTTCGTAAGAATGGAATAGATAAGGTTACCATCTTCTTTATTAACCTTAACACCTTCCAAGAGAAGTCTAAGGGTCTTTAACTTGGACAAAAAATCTTCAATTGAAGAAAAATTATTGGGGTCCAACGTAAGCAACTCATTTTCAGGTTGATGGGCTCTAATTTCATTTTTAATTCCAAAAACTTTAGTGAGTTGTTTCATTGCTTCATTAGGGGTATCAAGTTTTGTGATATGGAATCGAAGGCCTGGATAAATAGAAATCCCTATTAACCCATGTACTTGATCTTGCCTATTTTCGCATTTGGCTACCTTATCTTCATCTTTAGGTTTAGTTTCTTGGCCTAAGGCTATTCTCTAAAGGCCTTTACTTCTAAGTAAATCCACAATGTAGGACCACCATTAGAAGTAGTTGGTGTTGTCAAGAATAACTAGGCATGGACTTTCCATTTTAATAGAAACCGAAGCTGTAGATGTTGAAACTAAGTGTTCCAATGAAAATATCTCAAAAAATTAGGTTGATTCAAAAAAACGGCTTCCGAATGAAGAAGTTATGGCTTTTTGAAGAAAAGTTGTTGAAGATGCCGATGAAGTGTAGGAATGTGTGGAAGTGAATGATAATGTTATACTTAACCCCCCTCCAAACTTAATCTAATTAACTCACTTTAAAAAAATATTTTATGTGACCCACTATTATAAATAAGTGAAAGTCACTTTGACAATGGTACTTTATGAGCTACTCACTAAATTATAACTTAAATAAAAGATAAAGAGACTTTAGAATTATAAGTGGCTCACTTTTTATAATGGGTGAGAATGCTTTTACATAAATTAACTTTAAAACATAAGTTACATGTGTTTTTCTAAAAAATAACCCAACAAAAAGAATACTTGAATTCAAGACCTCTATTCTCATAAAGTAAATTTGGACCAAGTGAGCTAATTTAAAAGGGTAGTGATTTTTGGAAAAGAGGAAGGGGTATTTTTTTTTGTCACTGAAGCTTTGAGGTGCGTCCTTACTTGGAAAAGCCCTTTTTCCTACAAAACAAAAAACCAGACAACCTAACACAGACATACAAAAAAACAAACCTTATGGCATGAAGTTACATTTTGCCAGAAACTAAATATTTTCCTCAAAGTTTTTAATTTTCCAGGATCACACTAAGGTGCGATAGAAAAGAGCATACACATGAGAAAAATCCTTCCTTTTTGTTTTTGATTTGCCCGGATTGCATAGAGTCATAGGGAAAAGAGCATACACAGAAATGAAAGGTATAGATCTGGTAATAAAAAAAAAGAGAGCTAAATAAATCAAAATAAACAGAGAGATGAATAAATAGAACTTCAAATAAAGATTATATACCTCCAGATCTTAAAAATGACGTAGCTAGGGCTAATGGAAACCTTTTCACGTGAAACAAAAGGGGTTCCTCATTGGAATAGATGCTCCTAACACAATAGAGAAATCCTCTTGGCCTGAAGGTAGTCAGAAACAGTAGATCTAGGAAGCCACAGTCACATGCACTTGTACCGGCTTCAGATTTGGATCACCAACGGATGCAGCCCTCAAATAGCTTTGATACCATGTAGGAATTTACAAGGTAAGTTTCTCAGATAGAACACCAAAGGACACCTCTCACAAACAGATCATAAATCAATACAACAGTATTCTTGACGTGGTTAAAACCCTTAAAGAGGGAAATAGTCCACGACCTGAGCCAACGTGACCACTTCAGGCAATTTATTAATAAAAGAATGAAAATTTACATAAACTTTTCTTATGCATGGACACCCTATAAATTACCATCCATGCTATTTAAATAGATATCATGGACCAATCGGGTTTTAAACCACGGATCAAGTGTCAGTAATACCGAGAAGAGAATGAACTATCGGATCACTTCATGACTAGAACATATCGTGACTGTCAAATTGTAAGTTACAAAAGTACATAGTAAAGAAACACACCTTACCTAACTCTATACTAGATCAAGTTATACTTAACTATTTCCTATGTGTCGGAATATCCTAACAGTAGAGACATTTAACTGGTAAATATAGTAAATAGCATGAAAGGCATGTTTTAGATTTGAGTCATTGTATAAGAGGTAGAATTGATTTATTTTTGACTTAGGTGTATTTTAAAACAAGGGTATAGCTGCATAGAAGCATATTTAAGAAAATGGAAGCGGAAGTATTATCATTGATTTTTGAATGACTTATATTAGTTTGTCCAATTAATGCATGTATTATTACAAGTTTAGATCATTTTTGCAATGATTGGCAATTTCGAAAGCTCTGCATACTCTCCAATTTCCAACTATAACCTTTCAGTTTGCAAGTGATAAGAAGAAAATGGGTAAGAACACACGTGAATGGTATTTTGCTTGCTTGCCATAACATTGATAAATTGTGTAAAATACAGAGGTGCAGAGGAAGCTTTCTTTCTCAACGCCTCCACACTCCGCATATGTCTCAAACGTGATGCCACTATCAATTTTGGTGTTTCAACAAAAGAACTATTATTTATGGTCTTCTACAACTTCCAATTTAACTAGGTGATCAAACACTTAATTGGGTCTTTAGCTCAATTATTACAGTTATGTATAAGATATAAAATATAAAAACAACATTCAAATATGTATGCCATTAAACTATAAGCATTGTGCGGAGTGCGAAGGTGTGGAGGAAACTTTCATTGTGCTACCTCCACACCTCCACACTTAATAAATATTTAAAAAAATTATAACCATTAAATTTTAGAAAATTAAACTATGCAAGTTTTCAAGTGCATGAAATACCACTGCATGTGAGGGATACAAAGGGTATTTATATGTAATTTGTGATAAAATTGTACTTATTTCTATGTGTTTGCATACGTTGTGGTATATTAGATAATATTATAAACTTGAAACAATTGATCTTGATCCAATGTATTTTAGCACTTTTTCAGAACCTGTATATCCACCAGCAGAGGGTCTAATCAAATAATATGTTCCAATTGATATAGTTTGAGAGGCATAATTTGTTACATAGGCACTTTAATATACCTACAAATACTATGACGTCTGCAAAGCTACAACTATTACAATGGATTTTGAGTAAACAACTACCTTTGGGTCTTAATAGCCCAATCAACGAATCAAAGCATGAGACAACCTTTACTTCAATATCATAGATTCACTTACTTTGTGATCTAAACTGAGAACCCACAAAGGCATAGGAAAAGGCATCATAGTTAGAGGCAGAGGCACCATCTCCCACTCTTCCACCAAAATTTCACCTAGAATCCCTTCGAGGTTGAAGGTGTGTTATAGAGTCTCTAGATCTTGATCCTATTAATGTCCCAGGGTTATAGCATCTTCAAATTGTAACATAGCTAGTTTTAGTTTTGTGGTTTTTTATAAAATCTCTTTTTCCCGTTAATGATGCACTACGAAAGATGTTCCAACATGGCCTATTGCTCCTAGGGATGATGCAAAGACAACACAAACAAAGTTAATTCTAGTGCCTATAGGTGTTCCTACATCTGCATATGTTCATAGTCAAGTTATTCTCACATATGGTTGTGTTTCCACCTTAGTGTCATTTTCCTATGTCATTCCTTCACTTGCTCGTTTTCCAAGAAGTGTTGTGAATTTGCATGGATTTGATGAAAGGATCACATGATTCTTGCGAATGTCGTCCACAAGGTATATATTTTTAAATTTTTGTTGAAAATAGCAACAAGAAATGCTAAAAATAGCATTCCTATAGATACCATTTCGAGATACATTCCAATTTTAATTTTGCCTAAATTAAAATTGTGAATTAAAATTTGAATTTGAGCTTAGTAGCTGTTTGTAAAATAATTAATTAATTCATCTTGAGTTAATTAGTTGGAGAAAATCAAACGCGAAGTCTATGTGAAGACATGCAATAGTTATCCCTTTGATTGAGGAAGTTATCCCTTAATTAAGGAGATCAGGATGAGTTGTACTTTGAGTTGTAATTAGTTAGCTCAGTTAACTGAGTTAAGTCTAGTTAGATTAGTTCCAACAGTTTGTGGAATTGATTGTGAGTTCAATTAGTCAATGCATGCATGCATGCAACTAGTGTACTTTAGATAACTAAATATTCTCTCATAAATAACTCATGCATGTCAGTTCAGACAAAGACCTAGTTGAGATCAAAGGATGGGTCAGTGTACTATCAGTTGCGGGAATATTCCCATGAGGATATCTCTTGCATGCAGAAGGAATTCTTTCCTTGAGGATTGCACAGTTATTTCAGAGGTTAGTGAGCAGTGTGTGAGGTAATTACACATATTTGGTAGCTTCAGGACCCAGGAGAAACTGCGCAAGGAAATAGGAGGCTTCGAGGACTGAAGGAAGGCATATGTGTTGTCTATTCTGTCTATGAGCATTAGTGAGGGGTTGTACTAAGAGCTGGATAGCTTGTGAGCTAAAGCTTTGTGTAATCTTGAGATATTTCCACTTGTATGATAATATAGAGATCGGGGTTCTTAGCTGAGGCTTTCCCTAGATTATTCTTCTGTTTTCATGTGTGATTGATTTCTTATTATCTGTTATATATGTTCTATTTGATCTTTCTCAAAATCGGTTAAGCTTCTGCAAGTTTGTTTGTAGAAGTAGATCAAGTATTTTTATTTAGTTACATTGCATTATCAGGTGATCTACAATGAGAATTTCTACATGGTATCGGAGCAAAGGTGATCAAAGCAGAGAACAATATACAAAGAATGGATAAGTTCGAAGTTTGAAGTTCTTGATTATAGAAATCGAATTCTTATCACATCTCAAAGTTCACCAAGGGCATTCAATGGTTTGAGACTCAAGTATGCGCTAGATGGCAGCTCAAATTACATAGCCTGGAAGGATCATATGGAAGTGGTATTAAAGGACAACGGTTTGAAGGACTTCATTGATCAAGAATTCCCTAAGCCAGCAAAAACTAATGCCGAAGAATTAGCGGAATGGAAGAAAATGTGGCTAGAGCGAGGAGGATTCTTCTGGAGGGAGTTCGAGATAATATTGTCTTGAGTCTCCATGGAAGGAGACACCATTTTCAATGTGGAAAACATTGAAGGATCTATATCAGAACAGAAGCAATCAGAGGAAGCTGGTGTTGAAAGACAAGCTTCGAAAAATCAAGTATGAAAAGGGCGACACGATCTCTACATATCTAAACAAGCTCACCACCTATAGGGATGAGCTTGGAAGTGTAGGAATCATGATAGTCGATGATGACATGGTGAGTCTTGCTCTCCTCGGTCTTCCTAAGAGCTGGCATAGCTACCAAGACTCAGTAAATGGAAGAGAGAAACTGCTAGATTGAGAACGACTGTGGTATGATCTGATGCAGGAGGGGATCAGAGAAGCACCAGAGATGGTTCTTCATCAAAGCATGATGATGAAGAAAATCTAGCCTTAGCGAGTAAGGCGAGGAAAGGGAAAGCGAATGCTTCCCATTCCCAATCGAGTTCTTCCCATGGTGGGAAGAAGATTGACAAATCTAAAGTGCGATGCTTTAATTGTCATGAGGTGGGCCATTATGCAACAAATTGTCCACAGAAGAAATCCAAGAAGGGATCCTCGAAAGGATCAGATGGTGAGGCACTAGCCTCATAGTTCGAATTGGATTTTACCCTCATCGCATGCATGGTTTCATCGATGGTGGGTTGTGTTTGGTACCTAGAAAATGGAGCCTCATTCCACATGACCAGTAACAAGATTTTGTTCATTACCTTGGAGGAGAAGGACCTCCAGATGCACATAGAGATGGGAAAAGATGGAAAGTACCATGTTTCAGGTGAAGGTACCATTGTGTTTCAGAGGGAGCATGGAGCTCCTCTCACCCTAATGGATGTAAAGTATGTACTTGGACTAAACAAGAACCTGGTATCCATCACAATGTTGGAAGACAAAGGATATGATTGTAGTCTTCAATAAAGGAAAGGCGTTCCTGAAACACATTGCCATGGGACAAACCCAAAAGGATATGGGATTCGAGTGAAGAAAATCTACAAGCTGGAGTAGAATTACTATGTTGCATTGAGTTCCAAAGCATAGTTGGTGCAAAGCCAAGTATATTGGGTGAGTTAGGCTAGAAGGTTGGGCCACTAGCACCACGGGCCTTAAAGA